>OX376191.1:10172988-10225647 GCA_947363905.1 Lithophane semibrunnea | reverse complement strand
ATACAGACAGGCAGACAGAGTTGCTTTCGAATTTATATTAGTATAACCTCCGCCCGCGGCTCCGCCCGCGTGGTATGTCGATAAAAAGTAACCTATGTCCTTCCCCGGGCGGCCATCTATCTCCGTGAAATTATGTTTGAGTAACATAAGTTGTTTGATGCACGTTTCCTCTGAGTACTGAAATACTTTCGTTGTCTTCGGGGCAAAGGTACGTGAGGTCATCTATTTCCTCGCAGCTGTCGACTACGGGCCTGTATTTCGACTTTTTCACCAGAGTAGGTAAGGATATTTCGGAATAATGACAGGCTTTTGTTTGTAAAAGGGTTAGAACTTGGAACAGGGATAACTTTACAATAGATATGTGTTGCTATCTACTAGTGGAACTTCCAAAATAAAAACTATTTTAGTACTAAGTATAAACCCCTTAATTTTTTAAACTTCCCTCTAATTGAACAAAGTTATGATTATGTAATTGTTAAATACCGAACACCGACAGTGGTACTCAGTACTTAAATTTGACCTTTATGTGTATACAAGTCGGGTTGAAGATTTAGATAAAACAACCAAACTGTATACTGATCTATAAGCGGTTCTATATTTGCTAAAGTTCACAAGATCCTAACAAAATCCTTTTAACGAAACCATAGCAGCTGCTAATTCGACGACAACGCCATCTAGTTACGTCGTGTACAACTTTGAAAAGAAAATACAATTTGTTTGGGTGACCTGATGAGCGGCCATTGATCATACATGATCGTTAACACTAATGGATAAACTAAACTATGGTGCGTTTTGATCACATCGTGACGAAAACTACGGATAAATCGAATACCTGAGAATGTGGGTGATGTCATCCTAACTGGTGCAGTTGTGGTTGTTGGTGGCGGCGGTGGCGGCGGCGGAGGGGGCGGCGGCGCTAGCATGGCAGGCAGAGGTACTGGCAGTGGTGGAGGCGGCGCGGCAGAGGTGGCGGTGGGGTGTGCACTAGGTACTCATTCACATAAAAGTTCATCTGGGCAGTAGACATTGCTGCATACCTTTCAGCCAAAGCTCTAGGTATCTGACCCGTAGTTAGAAACAGGTTTTCTTCCTCTCTTGACGTATGCCAATATGTGCAGTCTGGCCTGGTACAACCCATTCTGTTCTGATAATCGTGGCAGAACTTCAAAATGTCTATCATAGATTCCACATCTAATTCAAGACAGAACTTGCATTGGGCGCCTTTCGTACAAATACCCCACACAAAGTCGCGGCATTTTTTACTTTGTTGTTCAGTCGGAATCACATTGGCATTTCTATTCCGTGGGTCAGTTGGAGCCAATGATTTAATATTTTTGTGGATTACCGCTGTCGCCGAAAGTGCCGCCGTTGATGGCACTGTCTGTTGCGGTAAAAGCGGCTGGCGGCCATTTTGTTCATTATTATTACTCGTGAATTGCAAAACAAACTTGTCGTATTATTATATCATATAAAATAAGTATCTACACATTAATACATAGTTTCAAATACGTACCGTAGTCGTTTACAATAACTGCTATTGTTGTATTTTATACAAATTAAAGTTGTGGCAATAAATACCACCTACAGGCTCGTCGTCTTTTCATTGTTAATAATGCGCGAATTAAGTAAACTACTATCGGAGAGTTTATAAAAATAACTTTTATGTGTTAATCCTAAAGATACAAGGTACTCATAGCAAAAGTATGCTAAGATGACAATTGCTGCGTGACGACAATGTCCTACATTATAATTACTTACTCATTAGATTTGGATGAAACTGCGCTGCTGACAAAGCTAATTGTAGTAGAGCTACCACACTTAACTCCTACCTCCTTTAAGAGATAAATTATTTAAAGGCAACTGTGTAGTCTTTAGAGAATTTCTCTTACACATTTTAAATAAGTCCCATCTATACAAAATAAAACGCATAACAGAAATTAAGATTATGACGTAAATACTTACGGTCCATACACTGATATTGTCACTTGTTATACGTATACCGGATGAAATTTTTTACCGTCTCGAGCATAATCAGGTGTGTTGTGTAAGTGGAACAGAAGCCATACCCGAGAATATTTGCTTAGTACCATTGAGATTGTACAGGTTCGGAATTTCCTTCAAAAATCATGAAAACTATCCATCCTACGGCCCGTGCGTAAAAACGAATAATAGCCAAAATAGGAGATAGTAAACGGCGTAGGCTGCGATGGCGCATGAATGATAGTTGTACGTGTGTGCGAGCGAAACGCACGCACATTTCTTTTGCGTAGAAACCTAGTAAGCGGCCGCCCCTTGCATGGTACAGTCGTGTTGAAAACGTTTCCAAAATCAACGCAATAACATTTATAGTCCACTTACTAATAAACTAAGACAAACCTGATCTACAAATAAAATGAACACAATACCCAAAAATTCTCAAACATACAATACAAATACCCAATTGACCAAATAAGCCTCACACCAAAAGAATAAGTAGTAAATAGGTAATAACTTAACACAAGTAAGAAAACTTAACCTACCTAAAATAATAAAACACAACAAATACTTACGTAAGTACAAATAAAAACCCCACCAATTTACCAATTAAAAAGATAAAATAATAAGTAAACCTATCCTTACAAATAAAACGAAAACAGTAACAGACTCGGAACGAACTTTTAAAACAATCTAAGTAATCTTTTTTAAATAATTCGAAACAATAAATACTTGAATAAGCAAGAATACTCGACTGTACTTCATTCAAAATGAAAAGGACGTGCATACATGCGGGAGCGAGAACATTGACAGAATGTTGTTCGGTCGACCCGTTGCTAAGTAACGTCGGCGCGCCTACGCACACGCACGTACATAGAAACTTGATGTGTGCGTGAGAGTTCACTTACCGGGGTTCACGTACGAGAGCCGAGCAGCTGAGCGGTACTCGCGCGCGGGCGACACGACCGACAGACGCGCACGCGCACTGCGCGCATTTTACAAAAAATGAACTTAGGTCTGTACCTACCTTTTTAGCGATATCGCAGTAGGTAATTATTGTTCAAAATGTTTCGTTCTAAACATAAACTAGCACGTCTTTGCATATTGTTCGGTAAACTTCGAGGCGTGTCTCTATCACTTTTCAAAACATTAAAAGCGTTTTAAATTTTTCGCTGTTTTAAATCACTAACGCTTTGAGCTTCTTCGGTATACACTAAACGTCAGACTAAACGTTTTAGGTCGGCCCACAAATAAAAGTCAAGGGGTGTTATGTAGGTCTGGTGACCTCGGCCGCCAGCTCACAGGTGCACCGCGACCTATCCACTTATCACCAAATTGACCATCGAGATACGCGCGCACAGATCGTTTGTAGTGAGCTGGACATCCGTCATGCTGGAAGTACATGTCTTGCAGATAGGGATCAGGAACGTCTTGCAACATGGTGTCAATGACAGAACGGTTCTGCACCCAGTGACAAAACTCCATGCGGGGTCCGAGGGGGAATTTGAGGAGAACGGATACCGTTCCTTCGCAGCGACTGAAGATTTTCTTCTTCTGCGTACATTCGCCTTGCACTGGCTGTTTTCACCAAACAAGATACTCTACGTTAGAATATTCGTACATGTTTAGATACGACAAATATGACCGGGTGCACGATGCATACGTGGAAACAAACAGCGCGACGTCACGCCGCCGTGACTAATCGCAGGTGACTGAAGCTCGGGACGCGGGCGGGCGGGGGGATGCGCGAGCGAGCAGCTCCGGCGCGGCGGCGGCGGCTCAAGCGCCTGGTGATATCAAAGAAGCCGACGGCAAGTGCGGCGAGTACCTATCGGCCGCAAAGGAACGTATCTAATTCATTGATAAATTCCGTGCATTTAGTAGGGTGCGTATGATTTGAATTTCGATATTTTTACATGGATTTATTAAAAAAAAAAATAATTTCTGTTTTTATTGTTTTTGTATTAAAAGTTTACTTCAAATGGGTAGTATTTTTAGATAAATCAATTTGTTTAAAGGGTATAAAAAAAAAAAAAAAAAATTGTTGACTATGCCATTGGCTTCTACTCCGTTCACCTACTACACCCTATGTTTGTCGAGACGGTAAAAAAAATCATCCGGTATATGACTCGAAATCACTGACACTTTCACTGTATTTTCTCGGTTCATTAAGTCCTCGATGCCGCCGAAGTCCACCCTTCGAAGGTCCATCTGCTTTGCCGGTGGGCTGGCGTCACGACGGAGTTCGGGCATCTGTGCTGTTGGCAGGTTGAAGGAGACTGTGCTACTGTTCGCCGGCGCGGCGTTGTAATAAAGATATCAGCGATCTGCAGTGTGCAATGCTGAATGGCACTAAGATGTATGTATCTTGCAAGGTGTATTTCCTGGTTTCGTCGTCAACAATGTTCCGTTGTTGTTCTGAACAAGATAGGATCCATGGGAGTATCCAATTAAATAATTAAATAAAACAATTTATCTAGTATCCAGTCAGCCATGTTATATTAAAGATCTTTCAAGATGCACCGTGTTGCTACATGTAACAAATAAGTTGTGTTGCCACAAATATTATAAAGGCCTGTACACAATTATATCAAACATCCCCCGTAAAGCTAAACAGTTTACATATTTTAACTTAACTTGGTGCACAATCAATTTAACTTAACTCATATTCTCTTAAATACAATGGCATTTTAGTAACTCTACCTGATCTCATTCGCCTCTCAGGAATAGCTTCTATGTGAGCAGTTTCTGTTATATTATCATTATTACTATCTGAAACATTATTTTGATATATCCTCCGATTGACTTTCAGGTTAATTATCAGGTACACTGTCATATCTAACAATAAACTTATTTTTACTAGGTCTAATATGTCTTTCATTTCTCCTAACCAAATTACCTTTATCATTTCTTACAATGAAAGATCTAGGACCATCAGCTTCAGCAATAACTTTCCCTGCACACCATTCTTTATTTGGTGCATTTTGTATTATTACATTATCCCCCAAATTAAAAGATTTCTTATACTTTGCAGTTTTATTATAAATGGTCTTAGATTTTTCCTTGGTCAACATCAATTGCTCTCTAACATTTAGTGGTACTTTAGGTTTTAATAATTCTTGTGTACAAAGTAAATTAGTTCTTAACAACCTACTCATTAACAATTCAGATGGACTATACTCCAACCCTGCTACTGGGGTTGTTCTGTAATGCAATAAGACAATTTCAAAATCAGAATGATCTTCTTAGCATTTTTTTAATATGCCCTTGACTATACCCACTGCTTTTTCTGATAACCCATTAGATTGAGGATATCGAGGGCTGGACTTTATTAACTCAATATCAAATTTTCGAGAAAACTGTACAAATTCAAAACTACCAAAAGGCATATTGTCACTTACTATATACTTAGGAACACCGTGAGCACTAAAAATTGACAGTAATTTTTTAATTATATATCCAACGGTTTTGTTCTTTAAAGACTTCACTTCTATCCATTTTGAATAATAGTCCATCAGAACTAAATAGTCTTTTCCAGCAAAATGAGCAACATCCATACCAACTTTATTAAAAGGCAGGTCAGGTACCTCATGAGACAATAAGGGTTGTCTAGGATTTGATGGTCTATACTTTTCACAAGCTTTACATTTGTGACACAAACTCTTCTTTGTCTCTTGAAATTCCTGGCCAATATAACACCTTTCTGGCACGTTTCTTACATTTTACAATTCCAGCATGCCCTGCGTGTATTATTGAAATCATCTCTTTTCTTATATGTTTAGGAATGAGTATTTTATTTTCATAAAATATGAGTTGGTCTTTCACTACTAAATAATCTTTTAATTTATACAATTTGTTCAGTTCAATACCTTGTATATTTTTATCATTTTTTGACCACTCTGAATTATACCATAACATTATTTGTTGAAGACTTGCAAATCAGTTTCTAAACCATATACTACTTCTGAGGTTATACTATGTACTAACTCTCTTAACACTGGATCTAACTGAGCATTACTTGTGTCATAATGCCTTGACAAATAATCTGCTATATACATTTTTGAACCAGGTACATACCTTATTTCGAATTTATATTTTAACAATTTGAGAACCATGCGTTGCAATCGAGCAGAAATTTTATTAATGTCCTTATTCATAATTGCTACAAGAGGTTTGTGATCACTTTCTACAATAATATGACGCCCATAAATAAACGGATGATACTTATCCATAGCACAACAGATAGCAAACAACTCTTTCTCTATGGGAGCCCATCTCTGTTGACACTCAGTATAACATCGTGAATAGAAAGACAATGGCTTTCCTTCTTGTAATAAGCATGCTCCCATGCCACTTTTAGAACTGTCAGTTTGTAATACTATATTCCCATTTTTTTTTAAGACTGATAAAGTTGGAGCAGAACTAATTCTCATTTTTATTTCTTGAAAGGCTTTAACTTGAGCTGTGCCTTTCTTTTTTCAATAAATCTCTAAGAGGTTCAGTAGTTTTTGAATATTGTGGTATAAATTTACTTAAATAGTTGCACATGCCTAAAAATTTTTGTAATTCCTTTACACTTCTGGGTTGTTTTAACTCCTCTATAGCTTTCGAATGTTCAGGATCTGGTTTTATACCGAATTTTGACAACATTAGTCCTACATACTTTACTGTCTCACATCTATATTGTATTTTATTTTTGTTAAATTTTACATTGTGTTTTTTAGCTCTGTCTATTACCTGACTTAAAATTTTGTCATGTTCTACCAAACTGTCCCCAGCCACTATTAAATCATCAAAATATACATGGACTCCCTGTATATCACTAAAAATGGCAGTATTTATTCTTTGCATCACCTCAGGTGCTGAAGAAATACCAAATGGCATCCTCCTGAAGCAATACCTACCATAAGGCGTTCCAAATGTACACAGCTTATCTTTATCATCCAACATAACTTGAAAAAACCCATCTTTCATGTCTAATACTGTGAAGATCTGCTTACCTGCAAGAGAATTATAAATTTCCTCAGGAGATGGTATTTGATAGTTCTCTCTAAGGATGCATCTGTTTAACTCTTTTGGGTCTAAGCACAGTCGAAGGGATTTATTTGGCTTCTCTACTATTACAAGATTGTTACACCATGCTGTTGGTCTCTCTACTTTTTCTATAATACCTCGTCTTTCATAGTTTTCTAAAGTGTGTTTTAATCTATCTTTAATAGCTTGTGGAACTCGCCGAATAGGTTTAATAACAGGTAGCGCTGATTCCTTTAATTTTATACTATACGACCCTATATTGCCAAGGCCTGAAAATACCTCTATATTTGCTTTTACAAAATTTTCTTTATCTGTAGTTACAATACTATCTATTCTTTTCAACAATTTTAACTCTACACAAGCTGGCAACCCTAACACCGGCTGAATTGGTAAATCAACTATACAAAATTTTAATTTTATCTGTTTGCCTTTGATTATACAGTTTAATTTAACAGTACCTACAGTTTTAATTTCTTGATTATTATAAACTACTAACACAGTTGAATTACTTAACAAACAATCAGTATTATCTTTAACTTTATCATATAGCTTCAATGACAAAGTATTACAGTCAGCCCCTGAGTCTAATTTGAACCTAATGTTAGTTCCATTGATGTTTACAATTTCATTCCATTGAAGATTTTCACTAATAGTACTTACTGAATCCACCACAAAGTCTTCCGAGCAATCACTATCACTCTCTCCCTTTTGAACAGAGTCTATCTTTTTTCCTTTTTCTTTCTTCTTAGGCGCTTCATTTTTTATTGACCTAGTACGACACACAGCAGCAAAATGATTGTAATTGTTACAACTCGCACACTTTTTTCCATATGCCGGACAATTTCTAGCTGGGTGCCTTTTGCGGCAGTGAGTACAGGTAAGCATCTTGGACCTCACTCCTTGTCCTGTCTCTATTTTCTTAATTACATCTACTTCCTGCTTTATTTGCATTGACATTTCTTGAGCCCTTGATCTTCCTGCCTCCGCTGCACGGCATTGGCTGATAACCTGGTCAAGTCCAATATCGGCCTCCCTTAACAATCTCTCCTGCACTCCCTTATCTCTAATTCCAATGACGATCATGTCTCTCACAAGCCTGTCCTATTGATCTTTGAAGTCGCATTGTTTAGCTTGGACCTTTAACTTCTTGATGAATCTGTCTACTTGCTCACCCTCCTCCTGTTTTAAATTGAAGAACTTGAAACTATTAGTTATGATATTTTTCCTCGGTACAGCTGGAACCGTTGTTTAAATCTGGGCCAGTTTGCCCCATCGCCCGACATGATCAAACCAGTCGGCGGCTTTATTCCCTCCATGTTGTTTATGACTTTTTCTTCCACTAAGGTTTCTTCCACTAGGTTTTATTTTCAATAATTTCAATTAATTTTCACCTGACACCATGTTCTGAACAAGATAAGATCCATGGGAGTATCCAATTAAATAATTAAATAAAACAATGTATCTAGTATCCAGTCAGCCATGTTATATTAAAGATGCACTCAAGATGCACCGTGTTGCTACATGTAACAAATAAGTTGTGTTGCCACAAATATTATAAAGGCCTGTACACAATTATATCAAACAGTTGTCTGTATATCTTTTTCTGCGGAATAATGACATAGGGTTTTGTTTGTGAAAGGTTTAGGAATTAGATCAGGGATAACTTTACAATAGATAATTATAAGAGAAATAATTTTCGGCATATTCGATAGTTAATTTTGTCCAGCTTAAAGCATAAAGATATCAGCGATCTGCAGTGTGCAATACTGACTTAGCACTAAGATGTATGTATCTTGCAAGGTGTATTTCCTAGTTTCGTCGTCAACAATATTCCGTTGTCTGTATATCTTTTTCTGCATACACCAACCAGTGACTTTCAGATATGGGTTGTATCTTGGTTTCTTCCATTTTCACCTGGTGTTGCTGGCAATCCGTGAAATTATGTTTGAGTAACATAAGTCTGAAATCGCCAACCCGTCTTGAGCAAGCGTGGTGATCAATGCTCGTGCCTTCTCTGTTGAGAAGAGGCCCTTGCCCAGCAGTGAGACAGTAATAGGCTGGTATAATTATTTATAATGAAGGTCGCATCTTTGTCTATCATATGTATGGTTTCTGTAGATTTTTTTTAATAAGATCTACGGATTTTACGACTTTACCTTTGCTATCCAGTTTAAAAAAAAAAGCGTCTCGTCGTTTTCATTAAGGCTGGACTTTGAAGAGAAGTCGTTGTAGTCATGTTTGTAATGATAGAATTTGTAGCTTCTTGTGTAATATTACTATTTTGGTATTGTTGTGTAAAATATGCTCTGTGAACTGATGAGAGATTGAAAGACGACGATTCACGGATTTGGCGACTGTTTTTAATTTTTTTCATTAATTGTAGCACACCCATTTGGAATTCGAGGACTTCATCATCGTCATACTTATCTAATGATGGTAATATCCCATTAAATAATGAAAGATGCCGATTCATTGTTTTAGGTTCGTTATTTGAATAAGAATCCATAAATTTCATCATCTTCACATCTACAGGACTAATCATATTCTTTAGAGATCTTTTAGGTACACGATTAGGTATTGGACTCTTTGCCGCCATTGTGTCATGTGTCTCTATAGAGTTTGTTTCCAATGTTTCATTTCCTCCCTCAGAATTATTTTTCTGGTTTTCGGATTCTGTGTTATTATCGGATTCCGTGTTGTTATTTTCGGTAGTAACATTATTTATTGTCTCTTTAGGTTGTATTACTTTCTGCAAAAAAGATAACTGTTTACTATATACATAATAAGGCTTTGCTGTTTTGGCGCCATTTCCTGAGCTTTTCTGATGTTTTATCTTTTTATATGATCGATTATAACTATCTCTTATATGAGTCCACCGTTGAATAATCATTTTAGCTGTAAAAGACAATCATGATAAGTAATACGGTGCATATACATTTCTTTTTTCAGGTATTTAGCATCGGGGTGTTTCATGAAAGATTTACACTATTCATACAAAGTTGGAGTATCGACTATAAGTGGTATCATCTGGGAAGTTTAATTCATGATTCGGAATACAGATTTATTTAGGGTGTCCCGTAAATAATGGATCAAACGTGACGGGTAGGTAGCTTACCTCATTTCCAACAACTAATTTGAACAGTAAAAAAAAAAACCGGTAAGGTAACCAAGATATTTTTTTTTTTAGATTTTTACTATTTTCTCTACCAGCATTTAGTGTTTTTAATACTGTTGCTGCAAATGGTATCATATTTAGGTTTGATTTTTGTCAAACATTTTTGAATAGTTTACTAATGTTATAAGATACCATTTTTTAAATAACATTTTATTTGCCTTAGAAAAAAAATCTTGAATTGAAAAGTTTTGTTTTTACGATGAAAAGACCAGAATTGGAAAAATTCTCCTGTAAAAAAATTGTATGACAATGAAGTGTACCATTATTTTAAAAACTTGAACAATTACTAAGGTTAGCAAATTGGTATAAATCTTACGTCTAGTCCTTGCGGTTACAAAGATATTGCTATGAATCTGAGAGAGGGGCAAAATTACGAAATAAAATAAAATTGAAAAAGTGTGCACAATTCAACTATTTTCTTAAAAATGTTTAGGTATATCAGCGTATGAAAAAAATTAGGAGGTTAAATAAAAAAAAAAATACAAATAAATCATTTATTTTGTTTTTACAGTAAATGTTCAAACTGACGTCCCCCTACGAGAATGCAAAGTCTGCACCTCCTAATAAAGGAAGCTCTTATCCGACGGGCAAAATGGCTGTTGTTTATTTCTGATACAGCAGATTGGATGCGCTGACGTAATTCTTCTTCCGACGTTATTCGTTGTTTGTAAACTTTGTCTTTTAAACATCCCCAATAAAAAAAATCTAAGGGATTTAAATCCCGCGATCTCCGGATTTAAATCCCTTAGATTTTTTTTAGAGGCCACAAAATTGGTCCTAATCGGCTGATCCATCTGTCAGGGTAAGTTTCATAGAGTTGCGCCCTTACTGCCGTCGCATAGTGAGCGGGGCATCCATCATTTTGTAACCACATTGCTTGCCGCACGTCTTCTGGAATGTTTTCTAATAACGTTGGCAACTCATTACAAAAAAATCTAAGGGATCTCATTACAAAAGAATCTAATCTCCGGATTTAAATCCCTTAGATTTTTTTTATTGGGGATGTTTAAAAGACAAAGTTTACAAACAACGAATAACGTCGGAAGAAGAATTACGTCAGCGCATCCAATCTGCTGTATCAGAAATAAACAACAGCCATTTTGGCCGTCGGATAAGAGCTTCCTTTATTAGGAGGTGCAGACTTTGCATTCTCGTAGGGGGACGTCAGTTTGAACATTTACTGTAAAAACAAAATAAATGATTTATTTGTATTTTTTTTTTTATTTAACCTCCTAATTTTTTTCATACGCTGATATACCTAAACATTTTTAAGAAAATAGTTGAATTGTGCACACTTTTTCAATTTTATTTTATTTCGTAATTTTGCCCCTCTCTCAGATTCATAGCAATATCTTTGTAACGACAAAGACTAGGCGTAAGTTTTATACCAATTTGCAAACCTTAGTAATTGTACAAGTTTTTAAAATAATGGTACACTTCGGTGTCATACAATTTTTTTACAGGAGAATTTTCCCAATTCTGGTCTTTTCATCTTAAAAACAAAACTTTTCAATTCAAGATTTTTTTTCTAAGGCAAATGAAATTCTATTTAGAAAAATGGTATCTTATAACATTAGTAAACTATTCAGAAATGTTTGACAAAAATCACACCTAAATATGTTACCATTTGCAGCAACAGCATTAAAAACACTGAATGCTGATAGAGAAAATAGTAAAAATCGAAAAAAAAATATATCTTGGTTATCTTACCGGTTTTTTTTTTTACTGTTCAAATTAGTTGTTGGAAATGAGGTAAGCTACCTACTAGTGACGTTTGATCCATTATTTACGGGACACCCTGTATATATGTAGGATCAGGAGTGCCGAGAGGTATATCGTCAGGGTTTGGAGTTCCCATTTTATAGGGAAAAACAAGACTGTATACAGAATTACAGAGTTTATTTACAGTCGATACACACACAATACACAATATAAACAGTAATTAGTAGTGATGGTAGTACACAGTAGGTATACAATACGTACACAGTAGGTATACAGTAGGTATACGGTACGTACACAGTAGGTATACAGTACGTACACAGTAGGTATACAGTACGTACACAGTAGGTACACAGTAGGTACACAGTAAAAACGAACAGACCACTAGGGTCACAGTTCGTACAGTGGCCAAGCCACACAACAAAGTGTATCGCTCGCTATAAGCAAACCTATACAGCTATGTCAATATACAGCAGCGCTGTACCAGGTAAACCGACAGTTTTGTCGGGAGCAGGGGAGCTCTATAATGAGTCGAATCCGAAGACCGACTGATTTGCAGGACTGGATGTCGCTACGTCCCCGTAAGGGGGGCGTGGCATGCGGGGTCGGGGCTACGCCCCTTGCCCGCGGAAGCTTTACCGTGGCCCGCAACTGCGGGCCCGTCACTTTGTTCGCCTACTACGGCATTCGGCAAATAGTCGGACGCGTAAATTTAACGCGTCCGTGTGATTGATTGCTATGTGTATTTCTGTAGGCGCGCCACGACGCTATGTCTATAGCGCCGCTTTCTTCACGACATCTCGGCGGTCTGTCACCGCCAGGTGAGACCCCCAGTTGCCTGGGGGAGGCCTAGCGGGTGACGACCAGCGACAGAGATGCCGACTCGACGCTCCTACAGAGTAAAGGTGTAGTTTTCCCTCGCCCCGGTCACAGGTCTAGCCGTTTGCGGTTTGAGGGAGAAACTGTTATGTATGTGTGAGCGGCTTGTAGTGAAATGTACCGCCGCTCAGTGGCTGCGTGCGTCGCGGCCCGCGTCGCGCCCGCACGCGTTATATTTAGGCGTCTGTGTAGTGGTGGGTGTCTGTGTTAGTTACGTAGCATGCCTATATTAACTTAGCACACGCTACGCAACCTATGTGTGAGTACACATGTGGAGTCATTTTGTGTCGGGTGAGCCGCGTGTAACCTGGGTGCGGCTCACTCGAGGCGTCAATCCGGTAATGTGGGGGCAGTGTCCGCAGCCAGGTCGCGCGGGAGGGGTCTAGCGTCGAGGGGGCGCGCATGCAAGGGCGCAATCTGCCTGACATGGGGCCAGACAGACGCGTCGGCACGCGCGAACATCCCCTTCGCTAGGCGCCGCACAAACTCATCCAGGCTCTCGATCCCGAGATCCCGGTGGATGATGTCGTTCCTCACGAAACGAGGGGCGTCTACGATAGTCCGCAACGCAAAGTTCTGTTGCGTGCGGAGCTGCTTGCGGTGTCCCTCGCTCGTGAGGGCGAACCACGCCGGGGCGGCGTACGTCAATATTGGGCGCACGTACAGCTTGTACACGCCCAATTTGACGCGCGCCGGGATGCGGGATGAGAGCACAGGTTTGAGCAGGTAGCGGGCGACCTTACCCTGCGCGACAATGTTGCGTTTGGGTCAACACCCCCTCGGCTTCGTTGGCACCGTATAGGTATCCACCGAGGACCACGAAACTGTGGTTTTACCCAGAAGGGGCCAACAACACGACGTACGTTTGTATGACGGACAACTGTTATCGAAACCTTTACAAGCTGTGCCTTGAAAAAGGCACACAGCAAGTAGCTGAAGATAGTCACTATAATTTTGTTATAAATAATAAAATATATATAATATTTTACTATAAATAACAAAGTATAGCACTATGACGTCTTGATATTCAGGAACGCTTGGTTCCGGAATCGGAGAGCACTTCGAACCGCACTGCGCACACGTGTGACCGCTGCCGCTGGCGCGCGTCGAAAATCACTGATTTGCAAACGGAGTGCATGCTCTTTTATAGGACGATGTCCCCACCTTGCAATCCCTCCACGACAACTCTGTCCGATGGCGCACGGAAGTACGTCATCGTGTTTACTTGATACAAAACACTAAAATGTGCTAAATCTAATAAGATTTACATTACAAAGCTATCAAATAATACAAGAATAAATAATGGTGTCGTAAATAAATAATGGTGAATTCACAAAGTAAATAGTTTTCAAAATAAAGAAATATGCCATCAATTGTTTTGAACAAAATTACGGTTACAATTATCGAAATAAGTTGCCAAAAATCAATTAGTGCGTACACCAAGTATTCTAATTAATTATGTTTCGATTTATTGGACCATAATTGATACTAAAAATTACTTAAATAATAAGAAAAACAAACCATAACAATTTATGTTGACTACCCACAATTGTATTTGACAACCAACTCCGACACGGCCAGAACTGACGTTCTACACGACCTCGTGTGATTCTGAAAACAAAATTTTTTTTTTTTGTGAATATCGATCGGCCTTTCTGACAAACAAAAGCCTAACAAATGGTAGGTTGTAGAGAAAAATCCTGAATTAGTCAAAATTAAATCAATAACCATACTGCTACAGACAATACATAGCTCAACTAAAGTAGAGACATAGTCTCCCAGCCGAAATCACACTGTGGCGGTATCTACATCGCCACATGCGAACTACGCATCGAAGACCTGACGTCACATAAATCCTGCATCGCGCAATTAGAGTTTACCGTGCAGTGTACATATATACAAAAACCCAATATCAATCATTGGGCAGTTGCCCGCCAGACACAACAACCGTCTGGTAGGAGGATCCTCCCTTTTCTATGGGGGATGAGTGAACTTTACACCCTGTTCCTCATACCCCTAAATTGGTGACCCCGAATATGAACGTCAACGCAGCCTTCGTGCAACTACTCCAGCGTGACGTCATCATCATCACTCCCGCAAGCTTTCAGTGAGGCGAGTCACACAGTCAAGCCAACACCCGAGGCGTCAACGGGTATCCTGACCACCAGCATGCAGCGAACGCGCATTCCTGGTCATCACCCTCAGCCTCATCACCCCGACCCACTGGGGAATCACCTCAATCACCTCAACCTCATTACCATGAGCCACTGGGGAACCACCGCAATCACATCAATCACCACAATCGCCGCAAACAGTTCCGACACACCGCGAACAATGCGGCACCCGGTTCCGACTCACTGGAACCACAACTGGCACTGGCAAGCATCGCAAGATACAAGACTCAGCCCACTATCGACCTCCGGTCTCCGGAGGGGAGTGATGTGGCGGTATCTACATCGCCACATGCGAACTACGCATCGAAGACCTGACGTCACATAAATCCTGCATCGCGCAATTAGAGTTTACCGTGCAGTGAACATATATACAAAAACCCAATATCAATCATTGGGCAGTTGCCCGCCAGACACAACACCCGTCTGGTAGGAGGATCCTCCCTTTTCTATGGGGGATGAGTGAACTTTACACCCTGTTCCTCATATCCCTAAAACACCATGGGATTCGACAAGTAATTTGTAGTCGAATAGACAACCCGCATAGGCGTCAACATAGACAACCCGCATAAGCGTCAAGTTCAACATCCAAATCCAGGAGTCAACATAGACATCCAATCAAGCGTCAAGATAAACAATCTTGCCAATTCAGCTATAATATGTCAGTAGCAGATGAATTATTATCATCATCATCAGTGTCAACATTGACATCATCACTAACAGTGACTGGACATTCTGGCATTTTTCGTACACGATCATGGGCATATTTGAAAGTTCTATTGCTACTTAAAGATTTTAACAAATATCTATCACCATCTAACAGTTCTAAAACTTTATAGGGACCTTTAAATTTAGGATCTAATTTAGTTTGGTTTCGTTCCTCATTAGCAATAAGTACAAAGTCTCCAACTTGAAACTTTTTCAAAATAGCTTTAGTCTTATCATATCTGATTTTATCATATTCGGCGCTTTTAGTTATACCTAGGGCTGCTTGCTCTCTTACACGAGACAGATTTACTTCTATCTCCTCACTATCAACAGTCACCAAACCTAAAGGTCTAGCAACTCGTCCAATCAATAAGTCTAAAGGACTAGCTTTAGTAATCCGATTAATTGTGCAATTAAGAGTAATTTGAACATCTTCAATGGCATCTTGCCATTATCGCTCACTGGTTTCAACGGCGGTAAGCATACTTTTTAATGTTCTCATTATGCGTTCAACCTGACCGTTAGCCCTACTTGCACCGGTAGCTATTAAATGCAAAGCAATATTATGGGAATCACAAAAATCTTTAAAGTTTTTGCTAGCAAAACAACGACCTTGGTCAGCTATAACCCGAGAGGGCGCTCCAAATAAAGAGACACTAGACTTAAGAGCTTTAATGCAACTTGATGCATCAATTTGGGTGGTATGGTACAGTAAAACATACTTTGTAAAAGAATCAATTATAACAATGATGTATTCCTTAAGATCACTCTTTCCACTAAGTTTTCCTGTAACATCTACATGCACTGTGTGCCAGGGTATACTGACTTTAGGTATAGGGTGTAACTCGGCTTGAATTTTACCCGAGTTAGATTTAGATACTTTACAAGTGATACAGTTATCTACGAATTTTCTAACATATCTAGCCATTTTATCAAACCAGTAATGCTCATAAACTTTTTCAAGAGTTTTATCCCAACCTAAATGCATGATAGCTTCATGGATATGGTTTATAACAGACCATCTAAAAGCTCTTGGGACAATAGGTAAACAACGAGTTTGTCCATTGCGTTGTATTTTACGGTACAAAGTTCCCGATCGTAATTCATAACTTTCTGCAACATCAGAGGGTAGAGAGTTATTTTTTAGATTGGAAACGATTGCTAAAATTTCACAATCACGTTGTTGTTCAGCTAAAAGCCAACTATTAGACAGAGTAGTAATATCAACGCGTTTTTGTTCTGCTTTGTTGATTGATTGTGGAAGGGGGTTTCTTGAAAGAAAGTCTACGTGGTTCATATATCTACCTTCTCTATACATAATGTCAAAATCATAAGCCTGCAGGAAAGCCCACCATCTATGTACTCGGGGAGTTAGATCAGCCTTACTGCGCGAAGCTTTAAGGGAATTGCAGTCAGTTACAACGGTAAATTTATGTCCTTGCAGATAATGGTGAAAATGCTTAACTGCGTTAACAACAGCCAAAGTTTCCAATTCATAGGAATGATATTTACTTTCAGTTGCAGTCGTTCTTTTACTATAATATTCTACAACATGCATTTTTTTTTCAACCTTTTGAAAAAGAATGGCACCGTAACCATCAGCACTGGCGTCAGTGTGTAATTCAATGGGATATTCAGGGTTATAAATCATTAAAACTGGTTCATTAGTAAGAATTGAAATTACTTTTTGTCTAATTGTCTCATGTTCATTAGTCCACTTAAAAGTCTGTTTACTAGTAGTTAAGAAGAACAAAGGTTTCATAATTTGTGAAAAGTTCTCCACAAATTTTCTAAAATACGATGCAAGACCGATGAACTGCCTCAATTGATGAATTGTTTTGGGAGACTTTAAGTTAATTAAAGCTTCTATTTTTCGAGGATTTGGGCGAAGTTCCCCAGAAGTTATTTCGTACCCAAGATATTCTACTCTACGCTTTAAGAAAGAGCATTTGCCAAGATTTAAAGAAAATCCTGCTTTGGACAATGATTCAAGGACTTCCTGCAGTCGATGTAAACCTTCACAGGGGTCTTTACTGGGCACCATTATGTCATCGATATAGATAATCACGTAAGAATAGACTAACTTGCCTAATGCATTCGTTACAGCACGTTGGAAAACACTAGGAGCATTTCGTAAACCGAATGGCATAGCCAAATATTCAAATTGGCCATCAGGTGTTACAAAGGCAGTGGCCTCAATACTATCAGGGTGAATAGGTATCTGATGAAACCCAGAAGTACAATCAAGACAAGTGTAAAAGTTAGCACCGCATAATCTTGCGATTTGGTCAGCTATGAGGGGTAGTGAAAACCTATCTGCTACAGTATTACTATTGAGCTCACGGTAGTCTACGCACATTCGATCAGATCCGTCGCGTTTCTTTATCAATAAAATAGGACTTGCAAACGGAGAGCAACTAGGTCTAACTATTTGAGCATCTATCAGATCACTAATTTTGGAACGAACCAACAGTCTTTCGTCAGGCGTAAGTCTGTACGGGCGGCGATGGACCGTCTTATGTGGATCAATGAGGCGTATTTTAAGTTCACCTGATGTGACTCGATTACATGGTAATCCCTTTACAAAAGCATGAGAATATTTTTGAAGGAGTTCAATCAATTGTGGTTTATATTCGGATGGAATATCAGTATCAATATCATGCAAATTCAGAGTCTCAGGAATAGAGCATTGATCAATAATCTTAATTTTTGTAATGGTAAGACTTGTTTCAGTCATATTAACGGCTAAACCTAATTTTAATATTTCACGGCCTATCATAATACTATGACTTATATAAGCATCTGGTATCACATGAAAGAGTATCTCTAAATGATAACCATCTATTTCTACTTCACTTAGAAATTGTTCGGTACATATTATGTTAGAATTTCCTATTCCCATTATATTGACCATACAAGAAATACGTTTGCCAGACAATTTTTCAGCAAATGTTTCAGCAATAAGAGAACATTCAGCCCCAGAGTCATAACAAAATGCAAGCGACTCACCAGATTGGTGTAGAACACCCGTGGTAGGTCGTACATCACAAGCTTCAACTCGCTTCACGGATGGTTGGCTGCTCGAAGACCGACTACCAGTATCTTCAGTCGAACCTCCCGGCCGCTTTCCGGTCGCCTTTGGGCAGCGAGGAGCGACGTGTCCCGACTCCCCACATCGGTAACAGACTATCTTCTTTGGCGTCGTCTTAGGTGACGAGCTGGCTGGTCCAGAATGTTTGGTTTTCTCGGCCTTCTTGCGACAGTTTGTAGATTTATGCCCCGATATACCACAAAAGTGACATACTATTGTACCTGGTCTGAACCTCTTAGGTTGAGAAGAATCGTGCTGGTCAGAGGAATTTTGAGACTTTCTCTTAAGATGGGACAAGACACTCAATTCTTGCTGAAGTTTATGCCTAGTGGGTACTTCGGTAGTAAATGCTAGTCGATGAGCACGGGAATCAAATTTAGAGACATGGGCCAGAACAGTAGAAACAGCAATTTGTTCGACGCTCAGGCTGTTCCATTTAGATGTCAGCGAAGTGACCTGTCGACTGGCATATGCGGCTAAAGATTCGCCTTCTTTCGGTTGGCTATTATGAAGGTTAATGAGGGTAGCGGCAACTGTTTCCGAAACGTCATAACGAGAGAGGAAGAGACTCTTAAAGTCTGTCCAGGTCATGCCTGCATACGATACTTGGGAAAGCCATGCGTTAGCAGTGCCTTTTAAAGCTTTAGTGAGAGCAATAATAAGAGAGCCACCTTGAAGAGGTTTTTCCGATAAGCAAATATCGACTGTTGTACTCCAAGATTGAGCATTGGAATCAGGTAGGTCTGGGTCAAAATCGGGCAAGCGAATTACAGTAGACGGAGCGGATTGCGTCTTAATCGCTTCGATTAACTGAGCCATATTATGGTTCTGAAGCTCTAACATTACTCGCCATGGATCACCAACACCTTCCGATTCCTGGGCTAAACCTAATCCCACTTCTGATGTAGGATCAGGAGTGCCGAGAGGTATATCGTCAGGGTTTGGAGTTCCCATTTTATAGGGAAAAACAAGACTGTATACAGAATTACAGAGTTTATTTACAGTCGATACACACACAATACACAATATAAACAGTAATTAGTAGTGATGGTAGTACACAGTAGGTATACAGTACGTACACAGTAGGTATACAGTACGTACACAATAGGTATACAGTACGTACACTGTAGGTATACAGTACGTATACAGTACGTACACAGTAGGTACACAGTAGGTACACAGTAAAAACGAACAGACCACTAGGGTCACAGTTCGTACAGTGGCCAAGCCACCCAACAAAGTGTATCGCTCGCTATAAGCAAACCTATACAGCTATGTCAATATACAGCAGCGCTGTACCAGGTAAACCGACAGTTTTGTCGGGAGCAGGGGAGCTCTATAATGAGTCGAATCCGAAGACCGACTGATTTGCAAATTTTTTTTTTTTTTTTTTAATAGGGCATCTCGCAGTTGATCTTAGAGAAGATCGTACTGCTTAACCGGACTTTCCTGTGGCTGCCTTAAGCTACTACACTCAGGGCCTCCAGCCAGGGGCATATAAACTATTCTAAATTAAAACTAAGTGAACGCTCGCTAAGGGCACCCCCTGTGGGGTACGAACCTCGGCTTAGGGCGTCACTGACGGGAGGACAGCAAAACGGGACAGGCTGGATCAATATCGGATCATCATTATTATTAAACGGGGAATTTAAAGCTACGTGCTCAGCTTCGGCGCGGGCTGGCACATCATCGGACAAGGGACGGGGGGACGAATTTAATCGGGATCGCGTTGGTCGTGCTGGACCTCGACGGCGAGGTCGGAATGACTGTAGGCGTCTGTATTTGTTTTTCTGTAAAGTGCTGGTCTCCCTACGGCTCTCCTGGAGGAGGGTGATGGGATCATCAGGGTCGGACAGGGCTTGCCTTGGTCGGCGAATACGACTAATATTGGACGGGACATAACTAGCGGCATCGACAACCAGAAGGTTGCGATGTTTGACCGCTGAATCAAAGTAACGCTTTGAAAGGCGTTTTAGAAACTGACTGATGGTGGGCATCTTTAGATCGAGATGTAGGATCTCGTTACGAACGAACCAGGGGGCTCCCGTGGCTTTTCTAAGAAAACGGTTTTGGAGCTGTTGCATCCTATGGATATGGTTGGGTTTCGCGTGGGCAAATACCACACCCGCATAGGTCATGATGGGGCGAATGCACGTCGTGTACGTACGCAATTTGCACTTGAGTGACAATTTGCTACGTGCATTCAGAATTGAGTGGATTCTACCTAGAGCAAAAGCGGCGCGAGCGCGGTCCTGCTTTATGTGCTCTCGAAACGAAAGATGTTTATCCAATATTACACCCAAGTATTTAGCTTGCTTCTCCCAAGGGATCGGCTTGCCAAACATGGTGATTGGAGGTGGGGGGGGGAGATCGAAACCGCCTCGCGGCTTCTGAAAGAATACCGCTTGGCTTTTGTCAGGGTTGACTTCAATACGCCACTTTCGAAACCAGGCGCCAAGATTGTTGACGGCTCTCTGGAGGGTGATTCGTATATTGTCATTTCTGAATCCCTTGTAGTAGATGGCAGTGTCGTCTGCGAACAGAGCTAGCTGCGCATTTCTACTCTTTGGGATATCGCTAGTAAACAGCGTGAATATAAGTGGGGAGATTACTGAGCCCTGGGGGACTCCCGCACGAATGGGTCGGGGGGAGGAGATAGCTCCTTCGATACGATAGCGGAATGTGCGGTTCGACAAAAAGTCCCGTACTATGAGTACTAGACGATCCGGCACACCGAGTATATATCTTGTATATAGCTTGTATATCAATCCATTGTGCCAGACTTTGTCGAATGCTTTCGCTATATCGAAGAAAATTGCACCGGTCATACTACCGCGCTGGAAGCCGGCGCTTGCGTATTCTATAATCCGGTGTACCTGATACACGCTACTGTGCTCAGTTCGAAAGCCGAACTGTTCTTGGGGGATTAGGCCCTTGGTCTCTGCATAATCTCTGATACGCTTATAAATAAGCCTCTCATAGATCTTGCCTAGTACCTTGAGCAGACTGATGGGACGGTAACTCGAAGGATCCGACTTGGGCTTGCCGGGCTTCGGGATACCAATGACTGTGGCTTCTTTCCACGCTTGGGGGAAGATGTTATTGCTTAGAGCACCATTGAAGATGGTGGTCAGTAGCATAATAAGGTGGGCTGGGAACAGTTGAATCACCCTATTGGTGATTCCGTCTGAGCCGGGGGCCTTACGGGTTTTGAGACTTTTGATGATCTCGTGCACCTCGTCTGGAGCGACGGGGGGCAGGGGGTCATCGGGGTCGTCAACCGGGGGGAGGGATGCTCTACGTTCGACTTCAGCGTCCACCTCATCGAGGTGAGCTTGGTCTACTGGTAGGGAGCTGGGGGAGCATTGAGCCTCTAGGCTGTCTGCTAGGCATTCTGCCTTTTCTTGATCCTCGAACGCGATGGACTTATCGGGGCATGCTAGCGCACTGGTCAGATTTGAGATTTCTGGTGAGATGCCAGAAGGCTTGATGAGTTGGCTCTAATTCGCTAAGCATCTTATCCCATCCCGCATTACGCTGCTCTTGTACACGTTTCTTTACAGATCTCTGTAAATAGCGCATATGAGCTTTGTTTGCGGAACAGGGGAAGTTGCTATAGGCACGAGTGGCCGCGTTCTTCTCTGTTATCAGGTCACGCACATCCTGTGGAAGCCTCCAGCGACGGTCTTCCGTCACTGGGACCTCCTTTGAACATTCGTTCACAACAGATTGTACGTGATCAGTCAACGAGTCGATCGCGGCCGTCGTGTCTGCGGTAGAGTCAAACTTATCGGGGATAGAGTCTAACTGGGGGGACGTGTTGGATTTCAGCTTTTCGCTTACTTTCTTCCAGTCCGTGATCCTTTTAGTGGCGGGGGGTTGAGAGGGGTCAGGTAGACCTATGCGGGGGGCCAGTTGAATGACTATTGGGCGGTGGTCAGAGACTAGCTCGTCTACCGTTTCTATTGAATCTAAACGTAGATTGACGTTCTTAAGGAGCGCCAAGTCGAGTACGTCGGGGGTATGATTGGGATTGTGAGGATAGTGAGTGGGAGTCATCGGGGCGATGACGTCAAAGGTCAGGGTGGCTGAGAGGTCGAACAAGTGTCGCCCTCTCGTGGAAGTTGTGGTACTATTCCATGCGGGATGTTTGGCATTAAAGTCACCCGCTATTAAAACGGAGCTACTCATGCTCAAAAGAAGGGTGAGATCGCTCGAGAGGGACTGAAAGTCCTCCGAGTTAGTGGGAGGGATATACGCCGACACTAGAGTGATCGGTTGGTGACCTGTCATGCCTAGGCGGCAAATGGAGAGTTCTACGAGAGAGAGGGTAGGGGGGTCCATTGGGATGCAATACAGCTCCTTTTTGTGATAGATGAGGGTACCGCCTCTGTGACAACGCGATCTATCGTTTCGGATTAAACGATAGTTGGCTATGGTGGGATCGCGGTGATACGGTTTTAAAAAGGTTTCCTGTACTAGGAGAATGTCTATTTTATGGTCGCGGAGAAAGAGAGCGATCTCGTCTCGTTGTCTTCTTATGCCATTTGAATTGAAGATGCCTATTCTGAGGGATCGGGGTTTAAATCTATCGTTGATGGCTTTATCCATTATGGGTACCGTTAGCGATGGAACTTAGGGCTTGCGTAATGTCCGGGTACGCGTTATAGACCCTTCTGACTTGATCGAAGTCACACCTATCTCTGGCATGCGTTATTTACGGCGATGACTTTATTCGCTTGATTAGAAGATTGTCTCTTCTTCTTTCTCTTGTTCCCTTTTCCTGTGACTGGGGTAAACCCGTCGTCTTCGGAGTGAGATGTAGAGGAAGCAGGAGAGGCATTCTCTGTGTCAGAGGCATATTGGAACGGGGTGGCGGCACGCTTAGAAGAAGCGGCCGGTTCAGTAGTGTCCATAGACTCTACCGCGGGGCTGAAGGCTGGGCTGAAGGCCGGACTGGGGGAACGGACGAAAGGGTCTTCCAGCTCAATTACCGGAAGGGACTGAGAGAGGGCATCGCTGAAATCAGCGATGTTAGAGTGACCGGGGTTGGGCCCTAAAATTATCTTTGACAGAGCGTCGATTTCTCTATCTATGGCGGCCGATTCCTCTTTAGAGGTCTTGGCCCGCGATCTGACTAACAGTGCGAACACTCGCAACGTCAGTGGAGAGGGTTTCTCCGTGTCTGACATGTCTAACTATTTTAATAGGGACTTTCTCCTAACATTTATACCTAACTCTAACTCCCCGGGAGGGAAGCCCGGGGATGTGTAAACCCTCCCTGTCGGGTATAGACAGGGAGGTTGAGTACCTAAGGTGAGCCCTAAGCTTGCTTTTGCCCGTTGCCTATCTTATTTGTGCAACGGGGTCCTAACAGTGTCTGTTGTGTCGGAGTAGACACACCCGATCACAACAGGTGTGTTGCTGTGAAAGGAAAACTGTCACCAATGCCGACTAGGAGACCCCCCAAGGCCGAACACTGGGACCCGTCCAACTTTCAGCCTCACCCTGAAGGGGATCGGCGGGTGCGTTTGGGTCAACACCCCCTCGGCTTCGTTGGCACCGTATAGGTATCCACCGAGGACCACGAAACTGTGGTTTTACCCAGAAGGGGCCAACAACACGACGTACGTTTGTATGACGGACAACTGTTATCGAAACCTTTACAAGCTGTGCCTTGAAAAAGGCACACAGCAAGTAGCTGAAGATAGTCACTATAATTTTGTTATAAATAATAAAATATATATAATATTTTACTATAAATAACAAAGTATAGCACTATGACGTCTTGATATTCAGGAACGCTTGGTTCCGGAATCGGAGAGCACTTTGAACCGCACTGCGTACACGTGTGACCGCTGCCGCTGGCGCGCGTCGAAAATCACTGATTTGCAAATTTTTTTTTTTTTTTTTTTAACTAGGGCATCTCATAGTTGATTTTAGATGAAAATCGTAACTATTTAACCGGACTTTCCTGTGGCTGCCTTAAGCTACTACACTCAGGGCCTCCAGCCAGGGGCATATGACTATTCTAAATTAAAACTAAGTGAACGCTCGCTAAGGGCACCCCCATGAGAGAGTAGAGGGGGGTGTGGGGGGCAGGGGGATTTGCGGAGGCTAACTTGGGGAATGATTGCTGGTGTTGCAGCATATTCCAGGGACTGGGGCGCTGAGGGCTAAGTCTCTCTGGAATTTGAGAGGAAGGAATGGGAGGGAATTCCCTATACTGACGATTGTCAGCACGCTTATTAAGCTTGGGAGAACTTGACTTAGGAGCTTTGGGACAGCCACGGTAATTGGCTGGGTGCCCTTCTTGGCCACATAGCACACAGCTGGGAGGGCTGAGGCAGAGGGAACGGTCCTTAGGACGCGTGCAATCGGCAGTGCCGTGCTCTCCCAGGCACTTTACGCACCTGGGGGTCGCATGGCAGTGCTTTTGCGAATGGCCATAGAGCTGGCAACGGTGGCATTGCCCTATATTCCCGTTTTTACGGGGTTTCTCTATTATAAAACCGGTAAGGTTACAGAGGGACCTGATGTTGAAAATGGGGTGATGCCCCTCTACTGGAGAGCACACGACAAGTAGCATGTCGTATGCTTCACCGCCACGCGAGCGGTGCATGCGGTGGACTTCGTCCACGGGGACATTTTGCGACTGAAGGTCGGCTTTTATGTCGGCGGGGGCTATTTCCTTAGGGATACGTTTTATAACGACCCTAATCTGTTTTTCTTCTGGGAGCGAGAAGGTGTGGAATGAGATTCCTCTAGCTCGCAGAAGCTTAGTTAACTCGCGATAATCGTTCGCGGTCGGGACAGAGATTTTAATACCCTGTAGGGTAGACTTGGCGTTGGTGAAGCCGATTTTCTTATCGACACACCATTTGGACACATCTGTCCACTTCCCCTTGTCCTGAAGGAACACGGGGGGTGGGGGACGGGGCTTTCTAGTGCCCGAAGTGATAGGGACGGCGGGTGCAACTTGTGCATCGGTCGCGGTGGGGGAGGTGGAGGGGGAAGCTACTGTCGCAACGGTAGCGCTACTAGGCGCTATACCGGCTACTTGCGCTACGGGGGTAGGGGTGGGGGAAATTACGTCATCGACGGCGATGACTTTGTTAGCCTGACTGGATGTTTGCCTCTTCTTCTTCCTTTTGCTCCCCTTTCCTGAGACTGGGGTAAACCCGTCGTCCTCGGAATGGGAGGAAGAGGAAGGAGCGGAGGCATTCTCAGTGTCTGAGGCATAGTTGAAGGGCGTAGCGGCTCGCTTTGAGGAAGCGGCCGGCTCGGTAGTGTCCATTGACTCTATCGCTGGGCTGAATGCCGGGCTGAAGGCCGGACTGGGGGACCTAATAAAGGGGTCTTCCAGCTCTATAGCTGGAAGAGACTGGGATTGGGGAATAACATCGCTGAAGTCAGCGATGTTAGAGTCAGAAGGACTGGGCTTGGGATCGAGTAGCGGCGCTAGCTCGCCTATCTCTTTCCTAATAGCGGCCTTTTCTTCCGCAGTGGGCTCGGCTAATAGCCTAAGGATGATAGAGAAAAGTTTCCTAATTAAAGGATCCATCTCTCTATGTCTATCTAGTACTAATTACCTACTATCTCCTAACATAAATCCTAACTCTAACTCCCCGGGAGGGATGCCCGGGGATGTGTAAACCCTCCCTGTCGGGTATAGACAGGGAGGTTGAGTACCTAAGGTGAGCCCTAAGCTTGCTTTTGCCCGTTGCCTATCTTATTTGTGCAACGGGGTCCTAACAGGGTCTGTTGTGTCGGGGTAGACACACCCGACCACAACAGGTGTGTTGCTGTGGAAGGAAGACTGTCACCAATGCCGACTAGTAGACCCCCCAAGGCCGAACACTGGGACCCGTCCAACTTTCTGCCTCGCCCTGAAGGGGATCGGCGGGTGCGTTTGGGTCAACACCCCCTCGGCTTCGTTGGCACCGTATAGGTATCCACCGAGGACCACGAAACTGTGGTATTACCCAGAAGGGGCCAACAACACGACGTACGTTTGTATGACGGGTAACTGTTATCGAAACCTTTACAAGCTGTGCCTTGAAAAAGGCACACAGCAAGTAGCTGAAGATAGTCGTTATAATTTTGCTATGAATAATAAAATATATATAATATTTTGCTATAAATAACAAAGTATAACACTATGAAGTCTTGATATTCAGGAACGCTTGGTTCCGGAATCGGGAGAGCACTCGTACCGCACTGCGCACACGACCCTGATTTGCAAACGGAGTGCATGCTCTTTTATAGGACGATGTCCCCACCTTGCAATCCCTCCACGACAACTCTGTCCGATGGCGCACGGAAGTACGTCATCGTGTTTACTTGATACAAAACACTAAAATGTGCTAAATCTAATAAGATTTACATTACAAAGCTATCAAATAATACAAGAATAATTGTCGTAAATAAATAATGGTGAATTCACAAAGTAAATAGTTTTCAAAATAAAGAAATATGCCATCAATTGTTTTGAACAAAATTACGGTTACAATTATCGAAATAAGTTGCCAAAAATCAATTAGTGCGTACACCAAGTATTCTAATTAATTATGTTTCGATTTATTGGACCATAATTGATACTAAAAATTACTTAAATAATAAGAAAAACAAACCATAATAATTTATGTTGACTACCCACAATTGTATTTGAAGACCAACTCCGACATATACATATCACTAATCCTACTAATATTATAAATGTATATACTAGTATCCGCCCGCGGCGTCACCCGCGTGATAAAAAGTAGCCTATGTCCTTCCCCAGGATGCCATCTATCTCCTTACCTTTAGACGAAATCCGTTCAGTAGTTTAGGCGTGAAAAGGTAACATACAGACAGGCAGACAGAGTTGCTTTCGAATTTATATTAGTATAACCTCCGCCCGCGGCTCCGCCCGCGTGGTATGTCGATAAAAAGTAACCTATGTCCTTCCCCGGGCGGCCATCTATCTCCGTGAAATTATGTTTGAGTAACATAAGTTGTTTGATGCACGTTTCCTCTGAGTACTGAAATACTTTCGTTGTCTTCGGGGCAAAGGTACGTGAGGTCATCTATTTCCTCGCAGCTGTCGACTACGGGCCTGTATTTCGACTTTTTCACCAGAGTAGGTAAGGATATTTCGGAATAATGACAGGCTTTTGTTTGTAAAAGGGTTAGAACTTGGAACAGGGATAACTTTACAATAGATATGTGTTGCTATCTACTAGTGGAACTTCCAAAATAAAAACTATTTTAGTACTAAGTATAAACCCCTTAATTTTTTAAACTTCCCTCTAATTGAACTAAGTTATGATTATGTAATTGTTAAATACCGAACACCGACAGTGGTACTCAGTACTTAAATTTGACCTTTATGTGTATACAAGTCGGGTTGAAGATTTAGATAAAACAACAAAACTGTATACTGATCTATAAGCGGTTCTATATTTGCTAAAGTTCACAAGATCCTAACAAAATCCTTTTAACGAAACCATAGCAGCTGCTAATTCGACGACAACGCCATCTAGTTACGTCGTGTACAACTTTGAAAAGAAAATACAATTTGTTTTGGTGACCTGATGAGCGGCCATTGATCATACATGATCGTTAACACTAATGGATAAACTAAACTATGGTGCGTTTTGATCACATCGTGACGAAAACTACGGATAAATCAAATACCTGAGAATGTGGGTGATGTCATCCTAACTGGTGCAGTTGTGGTTGTTGGTGGCGGCGGTGGCGGCGGCGGAGGGGGCGGCGGCGCTAGCATGGCAGGCAGAGGTACTGGCAGTGGTGGAGGCGGCGCGGCAGAGGTGGCGGTGGGGTGTGCACTAGGTACTCATTCACATAAAAGTTCATCTGGGCAGTAGACATTGCTGCATACCTTTCAGCCAAAGCTCTAGGTATCTGACCCGTAGTTAGAAACAGGTTTTCTTCCTCTCTTGACGTATGCCAATATGTGCAGTCTGGCCTGGTACAACCCATTCTGTTCTGATAATCGTGGCAGAACTTCAAAATGTCTATCATAGATTCCACATCTAATTCAAGACGGAACTTGCATTGGGCGCCTTTCGTACAAATACCCCACACAAAGTCGCGGCATTTTTTACTTTGTTGTTCAGTCGGAATCACATTGGCATTTCTATTCCGTGGGTCAGTTGGAGCCAATGATTTAATATTTTTGTGGATTACCGCTGTCGCCGAAAGTGCCGCCGTTGATGGCACTGTCTGTTGCGGTAAAAGCGGCTGGCGGCCATTTTGTTCATTATTATTACTCGTGAACTGCAAAACAAACTTGTCGTATTATTATATCATATAAAATAAGTATCTACACATTAATACATAGTTTCAAATACGTACCGTAGTCGTTTACAATAACTGCTATTGTTGTATTTTATACAAATTAAAGTTGTGGCAATAAATACCACCTACAGGCTCGTCGTCTTTTCATTGTTAATAATGCGCGAATTAAGTAAACTACTATCGGAGAGTTTATAAAAATAACTTTTATGTGTTAATCCTAAAGATACAAGGTACTCATAGCAAAAGTATGCTAAGATGACAATTGCTGCGTGACGACAATGTCCTACATTATAATTACTTACTCATTAGATTTGGATGAAACTGCGCTGCTGACAAAGCTAATTGTAGTAGAGCTACCACACTTAACTCCTACCTCCTTTAAGAGATAAATTATTTAAAGGCAACTGTGTAGTCTTTAGAGAATTTCTCTTACACATTTTAAATAAGTCCCATCTATACAAAATAAAACGCATAACAGAAATTAAGATTATGACGTAAATACTTACGGTCCATACACTGATATTGTCACTTGTTATACGTATATATGACTCGAAATCACTGACACTTTCACTGTATTTTCTCGGTTCATTAAGTCCTCGATGCCGCCGAAGTCCACCCTACGAAGGTCCATCTGCTTTGCCGGTGGGCTGGCGTCACGACGGAGTTCGGGCATCTGTGCTGTTGGCAGGTTGAAGGAGACTGTGCTACTGTTCGCCGGCGCGGCGTTGTAATAAAGATATCAGCGATCTGCAGTGTGCAATGCTGAATGGCACTAAGATGTATGTATCTTGCAAGGTGTATTTCCTGGTTTCGTCGTCAACAATGTTCCGTTGTTGTTCTGAACAAGATAGGATCCATGGGAGTATCCAATTAAATAATTAAATAAAACAATTTATCTAGTATCCAGTCAGCCATGTTATATTAAAGATCTTTCAAGATGCACCGTGTTGCTACATGTAACAAATAAGTTGTGTTGCCACAAATATTATAAAGGCCTGTACACAATTATATCAAACATCCCCCGTAAAGCTAAACAGTTTACATATTTTAACTTAACTTGGTGCACAATCAATTTAACTTAACTCATATTCTCTTAAATACAATGGCATTTTAGTAACTCTACCTGATCTCATTCGCCTCTCAGGAATAGCTTCTATGTGAGCAGTTTCTGTTATATTATCATTATTACTATCTGAAACATTATTTTGATATATCCTCCGATTGACTTTCAGGTTAATTATCAGGTACACTGTCATATCTAACAATAAACTTATTTTTACTAGGTCTAATATGTCTTTCATTTCTCCTAACCAAATTACCTTTATCATTTCTTACAATGAAAGATCTAGGACCATCAGCTTCAGCAATAACTTTCCCTGCACACCATTCTTTATTTGGTGCATTTTGTATTATTACATTATCCCCCAAATTAAAAGATTTCTTATACTTTGCAGTTTTATTATAAATGGTCTTAGATTTTTCCTTGGTCAACATCAATTGCTCTCTAACATTTAGTGGTACTTTAGGTTTTAATAATTCTTGTGTACAAGGTAAATTAGTTCTTAACAACCTACTCATTAACAATTCAGATGGACTATACTCCAACCCTGCTACTGGGGTTGTTCTGTAATGCAATAAGACAATTTCAAAATCAGAATGATCTTCTTAGCATTTTTTTTAATATGCCCTTGACTATACCCACTGCTTTTTCTGATAACCCATTAGATTGAGGATATCGAGGGCTGGACTTTATTAACTCAATATCAAATTTTCGAGAAAACTGTACAAATTCAAAACTACCAAAAGGCATATTGTCACTTACTATATACTTAGGAACACCGTGAGCACTAAAAATTGACAGTAATTTTTTAATTATATATCCAACGGTTTTGTTCTTTAAAGACTTCACTTCTATCCATTTTGAATAATAGTCCATCAGAACTAAATAGTCTTTTCCAGCAAAATGAGCAACATCCATACCAACTTTATTAAAAGGCAGGTCAGGTACCTCATGAGACAATAAGGGTTGTCTAGGATTTGATGGTCTATACTTTTCACAAGCTTTACATTTGTGACACAATCTGTTCTTTATCTCTTGATATTCCTGGCCAATATAACACCTTTCTGGCACGTTTCTTAGATTTTACAATACCAGCATGCCCTGCGTGTACTATTGAAATCATCTCTTTTCTTATATGTTTAGGAATGAGTATTTTATTTTCATAAAATATGAGTTGGTCTTTCACTACTAAATAATCTTTTAATTTATACAATTTGTTCAGTTCAATACCTTGTATATTTTTATCATTTTTTGACCACTCTGAATTATACCATAACATTATTTGTTGAAGATTGGCATTTTTTGCCGTTTCCTTTTTCAATTCTAGTAACTTATTATTTGAAACTTGCAAATCAGTTTCTAAACCATATACTACTTCTGAGGTTATACTATGTACTAACTCTCTTAACACTGGATCTAACTGAGCATTACTTGTGTCATAATGCCTTGACAAATAATCTGCTATATACATTTTTGAACCAGGTACATACCTTATTTCGAATTTATATTTTAACAATTTGAGAACCATGCGTTGCAATCGAGCAGAAATTTTATTAATGTCCTTATTCATAATTGCTACAAGAGGTTTGTGATCACTTTCTACAATAATATGACGCCCATAAATAAACGAATGATACTTATCCATAGCACAACAGATAGCAAACAACTCTTTCTCTATGGGAGCCCATCTCTGTTGACACTCAGTATAACATCGTGAATAGAAAGACAATGGCTTTCCTTCTTGTAATAAGCATGCTCCCATGCCACTTTTAGAACTGTCAGTTTGTAATACTATATTCCCATTTTTTTTTAAGACTGATAAAGTTGGAGCAGAACTAATTCTCATTTTTATTTCTTGAAAGGCTTTAACTTGAGCTGTGCCTTTCTTTTTTCAATAAATCTCTAAGAGGTTCAGTAGTTTTTGAATATTGTGGTATAAATTTACTTAAATAGTTGCACATGCCTAAAAATTTTTGTAATTCCTTTACACTTCTGGGTTGTTTTAACTCCTCTATAGCTTTCGAATGTTCAGGATCTGGTTTTATACCGAATTTTGACAACATTAGTCCTACATACTTTACTGTCTCACATCTATATTGTATTTTATTTTTGTTAAATTTTACATTGTGTTTTTTAGCTCTGTCTATTACCTGACTTAAAATTTTGTCATGTTCTACCAAACTGTCCCCAGCCACTATTAAATCATCAAAATATACATGGACTCCCTGTATATCACTAAAAATGGCAGTATTTATTCTTTGCATCACCTCAGGTGCTGAAGAAATACCAAATGGCATCCTCCTGAAGCAATACCTACCATAAGGCGTTCCAAATGTACACAGCTTATCTTTATCATCCAACATAACTTGAAAAAACCCATCTTTCATGTCTAATACTGTGAAGATCTGCTTACCTGCAAGAGAATTATAAATTTCCTCAGGAGATGGTATTTGATAGTTCTCTCTAAGGATGCATCTGTTTAACTCTTTTGGGTCTAAGCACAGTCGAAGGGATTTATTTGGCTTCTCTACTATTACAAGATTGTTACACCATGCTGTTGGTCTCTCTACTTTTTCTATAATACCTCGTCTTTCATAGTTTTCTAAAGTGTGTTTTAATCTATCTTTAATAGCTTGTGGAACTCGCCGAATAGGTTTAATAACAGGTAGCGCTGATTCCTTTAATTTTATACTATACGACCCTATATTGCCAAGGCCTGAAAATACCTCTATATTTGCTTTTACAAAATTTTCTTTATCTGTAGTTACAATACTATCTATTCTTTTCAACAATTTTAACTCTACACAAGCTGGCAACCCTAACACCGGCTGAATTGGTAAATCAACTATACAAAATTTTAATTTTATCTGTTTGCCTTTGATTATACAGTTTAATTTAACAGTACCTACAGTTTTAATTTCTTGATTATTATAAACTACTAACACAGTTGAATTACTTAACAAACAATCAGTATTATCTTTAACTTTATCATATAGCTTCAATGACAAAGTATTACAGTCAGCCCCTGAGTCTAATTTGAACCTAATGTTAGTTCCATTGATGTTTACAATTTCATTCCATTGAAGATTTTCACTAATAGTACTTACTGAATCCACCACAAAGTCTTCCGAGCAATCACTATCACTCTCTCCCTTTTGAACAGAGTCTATCTTTTTTCCTTTTTCTTTCTTCTTAGGCGCTTCATTTTTTATTGACCTAGTACGACACACAGCAGCAAAATGATTGTAATTGTTACAACTCGCACACTTTTTTCCATATGCCGGACAATTTCTAGCTGGGTGCCTTTTGCGGCAGTGAGTACAGGTAAGCATCTTGGACCTCACTCCTTGTCCTGTCTCTATTTTCTTAATTACATCTACTTCCTGCTTTATTTGCATTGACATTTCTTGAGCCCTTGATCTTCCTGCCTCCGCTGCACGGCATTGGCTGATAACCTGGTCAAGTCCAATATCGGCCTCCCTTAACAATCTCTCCTGCACTCCCTTATCTCTAATTCCAATGACGATCATGTCTCTCACAAGCCTGTCCTATTGATCTTTGAAGTCGCATTGTTTAGCTTGGACCTTTAACTTCTTGATGAATCTGTCTACTTGCTCACCCTCCTCCTGTTTTAAATTGAAGAACTTGAAACTATTAGTTATGATATTTTTCCTCGGTACAGCTGGAACCGTTGTTTAAATCTGGGCCAGTTTGCCCCATCGCCCGACATGATCAAACCAGTCGGCGGCTTTATTCCCTCCATGTTGTTTATGACTTTTTCTTCCACTAAGGTTTCTTCCACTAGGTTTTATTTTCAATAATTTCAATTAATTTTCACCTGACACCATGTTCTGAACAAGATAAGATCCATGGGAGTATCCAATTAAATAATTAAATAAAACAATGTATCTAGTATCCAGTCAGCCATGTTATATTAAAGATGCACTCAAGATGCACCGTGTTGCTACATGTAACAAATAAGTTGTGTTGCCACAAATATTATAAAGGCCTGTACACAATTATATCAAACAGTTGTCTGTATATCTTTTTCTGCGGAATACTGACATAGGGTTTTGTTTGTGAAAGGTTTAGGAATTAGATCAGGGATAACTTTACAATAGATAATTATAAGAGAAATAATTTTCGGCATATTCGATAGTTAATTTTGTCCAGCTTAAAGCATAAAGATATCAGCGATCTGCAGTGTGCAATACTGACTTAGCACTAAGATGTATGTATCTTGCAAGGTGTATTTCCTAGTTTCGTCGTCAACAATATTCCGTTGTCTGTATATATTTTTCTGCATACACCAACCAGTGACTTTCAGATATGGGTTGTATCTTGGTTTCTTCCATTTTCACCTGGTGTTGCTGGCAATCCGTGAAATTATGTTTGAGTAACATAAGTCTGAAATCGCCAACCCGTCTTGAGCAAGCGTGGTGATCAATGCTCGTGCCTTCTCTGTTGAGAAGAGGCCCTTGCCCAGCAGTGAGACAGTAATAGGCTGGTATAATTATTTATAATGAAGGTCGCATCTTTGTCTATCATATGTATGGTTTCTGTAGATTTTTTTTAATAAGATCTACGGATTTTACGACTTTACCTTTGCTATCCAGTTTAAAAAAACAAAAGCGTCTCGTCGTTTTCATTAAGGCTGGACTTTGAAGAGAAGTCGTTGTAGTCATTTTTGTAATGATAGAATTTGTAGCTTCTTGTGTAATATTACTATTTTGGTATTGTTGTGTAAAATATGCTCTGTGAACTGATGAGAGATTGAAAGACGACGATTCACGGATTTGGCGACTGTTTTTAATTTTTTTCATTAATTGTAGCACACCCATTTGGAATTCGAGGACTTCATCATCGTCATACTTATCTAATGATGGTAATATCCCATTAAATAATGAACGATGCCGATTCATTGTTTTAGGTTCGTTATTTGAATAAGAATCCATAAATTTCATCATCTTCACATCTACAGGACTAATCATATTCTTTAGAGATCTTTTAGGTACACGATTAGGTATTGGACTCTTTGCCGCCATTGTGTCATGTGTCTCTATAGAGTTTGTTTCCAATGTTTCATTTCCTCCCTCAGAATTATTTTTCTGGTTTTCGGATTCTGTGTTATTATCGGATTCCGTGTTGTTATTTTCGGTAGTAACATTATTTATTGTCTCTTTAGGTTGTATTACTTTCTGCAAAAAAGATAACTGTTTACTATATACATAATAAGGCTTTGCTGTTTTGGCGCCATATCCTGAGCTTTTCTGATGTTTTATCTTTTTATATGATCGATTATAACTATCTCTTATATGAGTCCACCGTTGAATAATCATTTTAGCTGTAAAAGACAATCATGATAAGTAATACGATGCATATACATTTCTTTTTTCAGGTATTTAGCATCGGGGTGTTTCATGAAAGATTTACACTATTCATACAAAGTTGGAGTATCGACTATAAGTGGTATCATCTGGGAAGTTTAATTCATGATTCGGAATACAGATTTATTTAGGGTGTCCCGTAAATAATGGATCAAACGTGACGGGTAGGTAGCTTACCTCATTTCCAACAACTAATTTGAACAGTAAAAAAAAAAAACCGGTAAGGTAACCAAGATATTTTTTTTTTTCGATTTTTACTATTTTCTCTACCAGCATTTAGTGTTTTTAATGCTGTTGCTGCAAATGGTATCATATTTAGGTTTGATTTTTGTCAAACATTTTTGAATAGTTTACTAATGTTATAAGATACGATTTTTTAAATAACATTTTATTTGCCTTAGAAAAAAAATCTTGAATTGAAAAGTTTTGTTTTTACGATGAAAAGACCAGAATTGGAAAAATTCTCCTGTAAAAAAAATTGTATGACAATGAAGTGTACCATTATTTTAAAAACTTGAACAATTACTAAGGTTTGCAAATTGGTATAAAACTTACGTCTAGTCCTTGCGGTTACAAAGATATTGCTATGAATGTGATGAAGAAGACAGAACAGAAATTAAAATGGTACAATCTTACTTTTCTTTCTCGTAATGGCTTATGCTTGTAATCTAAGCATGTGGTTAAGCGTGTAGCGTAATTCCGAGCCGATTACGTCATCTGTTCGGAATTTGGGACCGCTACCTGCGGAGTTGCACCTCACTCAGTGTGAAAGGGATAGATAGCGCCGCTTTTGTATTTTTGGTTAATCTGTGTCTTTGTGCAGGTATTTTTTTCCTTCACCCTTCACTCATACAGGGCTTCATTGTTGCATGATTTTAGTTGTTTAGTTGACGCGAATCTCTCTTCGAGTTGATACGTACGTCAGACTACTTTCGCTCCCGCTGTGCCTAACTGTTGTGTTCCTTAAAATTAGACTTGTGCTGTGTATTTGGACTTTGCTTTGCCTAACGATTTGGAACTGTTTGTGTTTTGGACGAATGACTTGGCAATCCTACGGACTTCGAAAACAATCGTTTGTGTGTGGTTGTACGTGTATGCAGTAGTACGATGCCTCGTTACGAGTACACGCCACGGGAGTATGCCGAAATGCATTTTATCTACGGAGAAGCAAGAGGTAATGCCAGGGCGGCCGCAAGATTGTATCGTGAAAGATACCCAAACCGGGATCGACATCCCGACTATCGCGTATTCATTAGAGTACATAACACGCTTCTTGAGGGAAGAATTCTTGGCACCGGAGTTGGGGGTGCCAGTGAAGGGCGACCGTCACAAGTCAATGACGAAATTATTATTCGAGAAATCGAGGAAGATTCGTCGGTCTCAATTCGCGTCATAGCGCAACGCACAGGTATTCCAAGATCGACGGTACATCGAGTTCTAAAAAGGCACCGGTTGCACCCATATCACGTGCAACGTGTTAAAACGCTGACGTCACGTGATTACCCCGCAAAGAGTAGCATTTTGCCAAAGGATGCTTAGAATGATACGGGCGGACCCACAGTTTTTTAATAAAATTTTATGGAGTGAGGAGATCCATCTCGCCGGCATGAAGAATGCAGGCGAGATGGATATCTCAATTTGCATAATTTGCACAGTTGGCAGCTGGTAAACCCACATTTGATGCGAGAGGAGAGGAGCCAACATCAATTTAAAATAAATTTATGGGCAGGAATAATAAATGGGCAAATAATAGGGCCCTTTGAACTAACTACCAGCAACTCTAAACGTCGAATACTATCTGCATTTTTTAAGGAATGAGTTGCCAACGTTATTAGAAAACATTCCAGAAGACGTGCGGCAAGCAATGTGGTTACAAAATGATGGATGCCCCGCTCACTATGCGACGGCAGTAAGGGCGCAACTCTATGAAACTTACCCTGACAGATGGATCAGCCGATTAGGACCAATTTTGTGGCCTCTAAAAAAAATCTAAGGGATTTAAATCCGGAGATCGCGGGATTTAAATCCCTTAGATTTTTTTTATTGGGGATGTTTAAAAGACAAAGTTTACAAACAACGAATAACGTCGGAAGAAGAATTACGTCAGCGCATCCAATCTGCTGTATCAGAAATAAACAACAGCCATTTTGCCCGTCGGATAAGAGCTGCCTTTATTAGGAGGTGCAGACTTTGCATTCTCGTAGGGGGACGTCAGTTTGAACATTTACTGTAAAAACAAAATAAATGATTTATTTGTATTTTTTTTTTTATTTAACCTCCTAATTTTTTTCATACGCTGATATACCTAAACATTTTTAAGAAAATAGTTGAATTGTGCACACTTTTTCAATTTTATTTTATTTCGTAATTTTGCCCCTCTCTCAGATTCATAGCAATATCTTTGTAACGACAAAGACTAGGCGTAAGTTTTATACCAATTTGCAAACCTTAGTAATTGTACAAGTTTTTAAAATAATGGTACACTTCGGTGTCATAAAATTTTTTTACAGGAGAATTTTCCCAATTCTGGTCTTTTCATCTTAAAAACAAAACTTTTCAATTCAAGATTTTTTTCTAAGGCAAATGAAATGCTATTTAGAAAAATGGTATCTTATAACATTAGTAAACTATTCAGAAATGTTTGACAAAAACCACACCTAAATATGTTACCATTTGCAGCAACAGCATTAAAAACACTGAATGCTGATAGAGAAAATAGTAAAAATCGAAAAAAAAATATATCTTGGTTATCTTACCGGTTTTTTTTTTACTGTTCAAATTAGTTGTTGGAAATGAGGTAAGCTACCTACTAGTGACGTTTGATCCATTATTTACGGGACACCCTGTATATACATAATATCACTAATCCTACTAATATTAAAAATGTGAAAGTTTGTGTGTTTGTTACTCAATCACGCAAAAACGGCTGAATGGATTTCGATGAAAGGCAAACAGATAGTTTATAACCTGGATTAACACATAGGATAGTTTTTATCCCGATATTCCCACGGGATCGAGACTTACGCGGGTGAAACCGCGGGGCGCAGCTAGTAGATATATAAAAACTCGTGTCACAGTGTTAGTTGCCATACTCCTCCGAAACGGCTTGACCGATTGTTATGAAATTTTATATGTATATTCGGTGGGTCTAAGAATCGGTCGTAATCTATTTTTCATACCCCTAAGTGGTAGGTAGGCTAGGTAGGTAGGTAGGGTAGTTAGGTAGGGTAGGTAGGTAGGGTAGGTAGGTAGGGTAGGTAGGTAGGGTAGGTAGGTAGGGTAGGTAGGTAGGGTAGGTAGGTAGGGTAGGGTAGGTAGGGTAGGTAGGTAGGGTAGGGTAGGCAGGTACTTAGTGCTACCCGTGCGAAGCCGGAGCGGGCAGCTAGTAATATTATAAATTCTAAAGTATTCGAAAGTGAGATTGTTTATTTATTTGTTTGTTACTCTTTCACGCTATAACGGCTGAACGGATTTAGATGAAATTTAGCACATGGGTAGACCATTACTTGGAATAGGACATAGGATACCTACTTTTTATCCCGATATTCTTACGGAATCGAGACTTACGCGGGTGAAATCGAAGGGCGCAGATAGTAATCCAATATCTTGAGATATTGACATGGTAAAGAAATTTCCAAAAAACGCATTACTAGTGCACCTAGGTTGTAGGAGTTAAGTGTGGTAGCTCTACTACAATTAGCTTTGTCAGCAGCGTAGCTTCATCCAAATCGAATGAGTAAGTAATTATAATGTAGGACATTGTCGTCACGCAGCAATTGTCATCTTAAGCATACTTTTGCTATAAGTACCTTGTATCTTTAGGATTAACACATAAAAGTTATTTTTATAAACTCTCCGATAGTAGTTTACTTAATTCGCGCATTATTAACAATGAAACGACGACGAGCCTGTAGTGGTGGTATTTATTGCGACAACTTTAATTTGTATAAAATACAACAATAGCAGCTATTGTAAACGACTACGGTGCGTATTTGAAACTATGTATGTACGTATTTGAACTAATGTATAGATACTTATTTTGTATGATATAATAATACGGCAAAATGGCCGCCAGCCGCTTTTAACGCAACAGACAGTGCCATCAACGGCGGCACTTTCGGTGACAGCGGTAATCCACAAGAATATTAAATCATTGGCTCCAACTGACCCACGGAATAGAAATGCCAATGTGATTCCGACTGAACAACAAAGTAAAAAATGCCGCGACTTTGTGTGCGGTATTTGTACGAAAGGCGCCCAATGCAAGTTCCGTCTTGAATTAGATGTGGAAACTATGATAGACATTTTGAAGTTCTGCCACGATTATCAGAACAGAATGGGTTGTACCAGGCTCGACTGCACATATTGGCATACGTCAAGAGAGGAAAAAAAACCTGTTTCTAACTACGGGTCAGATACCTAGAGCTTTGGCTGAAAGGTATGCAGCAATGTCTACTGCCCAGATGAACTGGTATGTGAATGAGTACCTAGTGCACACCCCACCGCCACCTCTGCCACGCCGCCTCCACCACTGCCAGTACCTCTGCCTGCCATGCTAGCGCCGCCGCCCCCTCCGCCGCCGCCACCGCCGTCACCAACAACTACAACTGCACCAGTTAGGATGACATCACCCACATTCTCAGGTATTTGATTTTGCCCTAGTTATCGTCACGATGTGATCAAAACGCACCATAGTTTAGGTTATCCATTAGTGTTAATGATCATGTATGATCAATGGCCGCTCATCAGGTCACCAAAACAAATTGTATTTTCTTTTCAAAGTTGTACACGACGTAACTAGATGGCGTTGTCGTCGAATTAGCAGCTGCTATGGTTTCGTTAAAAGGATTTTGTTAGGATCTTGTGAACTTTAGCAAATATAGAACCGCTTATAGATCAGTATACAGTTTTGTTGTTTTATCTAAATCTTCAACCTTACTTGTATACACATAAAGGTCAAATTTAAGTACTGAGTACCACTGTCGTTGTTCGGTATTTAACAATTACATAATCATAACTTTGTTCAATTAGAGGGAAGTTTAAGGGGTTTATAGATAGTACTAAAATAGTTTTTTATTTTAAAAGTTCCACTAGTAGACAGCAACACATATCTATTGTAAAGGTATCCCTGTTCCAAGTTCTAACCTAGTGCACTAGTAATGAAAAAGCCCCTATCTAAAACAAAAATATCATTTTCTCTAAAAAGTCTTCGGAATGGTCCATTTTCATTTTCAAACAAGTGCGTCATAATTTCGGCATCAGTTTGGGTGGCAGCGTATGGCCCTACAGCATCAATGATGTGACCATCGCAAGATACAATCATAAATGGTTTTATCAAATTGTCATATTTGTGCAAACTGTATGTCTTCTTTTGAAACATATAGTATGCACTTTTCTGCAAGTATATATAAGTCCCGTCAAATATTGCGATTGCAGGCCTATCTCCAGTTATAGACTCGTCAGGATCACCCAATAATGCTTGAGGAACTCTCAAGTTTCTCTCTGATATTTCCCTATGAGTGATATGGTTCACACCAATATTATTAGGCACAAAATGCTCATTGAGACACAACCTAACTTTTTTTCATTATCAGTTCCAATGTTGACCTAGGTATATCAAACAGAGTTACCAAGCGTCTATTACTCTCGCCTGTTCTTAATTTTATTAAATAAATAGCTAAAGCGCGTTTAGTTTTCTTAACATTAATAGGACGTAAAAGATTATACAGAATTAAAAACTGGGGTACTGTAAGACCCGTCCAATAATGGCAAAAATGGTTCGGCATTTCTGATACATTTTCAAAGTTCAAAATATTAGCTTTTGACTTCATAATATTAATTATGTCTTCTATATGGATAGCACTAAATGTAGAATGTGTTTCATTCATTTGAGGCAATAAATGCCACTGATCGCTGTACAAATGTGTTTCACACACTCTACAGCTGCGAGGAACATAGAAACTATGTTCTTGCAAAAGCAGTCTTTTTAAGGAATTGCGGGACCAAATGTAACATTCTGTTCCTGCATTGTTGAAATATACAGTGAACAGATGAGATTGAAGCTCGCTTATAATTAGGTAATGATATGGAATGACTTTCCCTTTGAAGTGGCCCTCTTTGAACAGGCGGCAACGGTGGTGGCTCTGGTGGGCTAACAACTTGAACATGGGCTGCTGCATCATTGTCCGAAGCCAATTCCTGCATGTCTCGTGATGAGTCATGCACTGCCTGTCTATTTGCTCGCATCCAACACACATGGCAAACATAGTTGTTTCTTGAGGGCTGAAAATAAACCACAGTTAGAATAAACACAGATAAATGCTTATGTTTATATAATTTTTAGTAACAAGGGTATCTTTTGTATAAATCTGTTTATGTTTCAAGTATTATGTTATTGTACACATGTTGCCTACTTAAGGCAAGTATATGTTAAAGATGGAAAATATGTAAAACACAGATATTACAATCATACATAAATATTATGAAAACTAGTTTTTTTTATAGATTAATACAACTAGGTATTTATAATAATGAAAAACAAAATGCTTACCACATAATTAGTATTTTGAGACAATAGGGCAGCCAGCAGTGGACACTCCATACTGACATTATGGTGTCTTAATTTCCTCACAGATTTGCCACAACCAAGGCAAACCATGTTATGCCCCAGTAGTCTCTCGTGCTCACCAGCTTCGGTATTTAATAATAATAAGCATGGATGACAAATAAATGTATCCAGAGGCAACTGAAAATAAGATGCACTGTAAGTTAATTTCGCATTAGAATTATATGAAAATAAATCAGGTTAAGTTTTTTGTAGTCCAACTTCTTACCTGAGTTTGAGCATTGGTTATCCAACGCGAAAGTCTTGTTTGATGGTGTACAGAAAGCGAGGATATGAGATTCCTCTGCAACCTTTGCATGGCTATTCCACAGTTGATGCACCTCATATTGATCCACCAAAAAAATCCGAAACGAAATGCAAATCAGAGTCCAGTGTTAATAGCAAGGTAATCGAGTGGTAGAAGGTATCAGTCCGTAGAAATAAGCAGGGGTCAAAAATATTAGAAAATAATCGCAAAAACACAAACACAGCAGGCAATGTAGAATCTGCAATAACAATACATTGACATTTGACACAGACAATGACACATTGTCAAAGAAGTAAACGCGTTCCGTTTCAAGTATTTTTTTTTGTGAAATCTAATAAAACTGTTTTATCAACATTAATTAAGAAAAAATAATTCTATTAAATGCAACAAATACCAATGAAGACAGTTTCGTATGAATAAAATGTTCCTAATAAGAGCATTTTGTCGTCCATTTCACATGTCTACAAATAGTATGCATGGTGTGGAACGCCTATTATTATATTTATCTTTCTCTATGGTCCATTATGGCGGACGTTGACAAATGGTACTTCTGAATTCATCTTGCATTACTAAATATTTTAAAATAAAAACTGACGAGTTCAGAGAGGTTAAAAACTACGTGTTAATTCATTTTTCTATTTTTATACTATAATATCATTTACTATGTATGTGTATATGGAATGTACTTTTTTGTCCATGTCCTTTGACCTTTATGTGTATACAAGTAGGGTTGAAGATTTAAATAAAACAACCAAACTGTATACTGATCTATAAGCGGTTCTATATTTGCTAAAGTACACAAGATCCTAACAAAATCCTTTTAACGAAACCATAGCAGCTGCTAATTCGACGACAACGCCATCTAGTTACGTCGTGTACAACTTTGAAAAAAAAATACAATTTGTTTTGGTGACCTGATGAGCGGCCATTGATCATACATGATCGTTAACACTAATGGATAAACTAAACTATGGTGCGTTTTGATCACATCGTGACAAAGACTAGGGCAAAATCAAATACCTGAGAATGTGGGTGATGTCATCCTAACTGGTGAAGTTGTAGTTGTTGGTGGCGGCGGTGGCGGTGGCGGAGGGGGCGGCGGCGCTAGCATGGCAGGCAGAGGTACTGGCAGTGGTGGAGGCGGCGCGGCGGAGGTGGCGGTGGGGTGTGCACTAGGTACTCATTCACATAAAAGTTCATCTGGGCAGAAGACATTGCTGCATACCTTTCAACCAAAGCTCTAGGTATCTGACCCGTAGTTAGAAACAGGTTTTCTTCCTCTCTTGACGTATGCCAAAATGTGCAGTCTGGCCTGGTACAACCCATTCTGTTCTGATAATCGTGGCAGAACTTCAAAATGTCTATCATAGATTCCACATCTAATTCAAGACGGAACTTGCATTGGGCGCCTTTCGTACAAATACCGCACACAAAGTCGCGGCATTTTTAACCCCCGACGGAAAAAGAGGGGTGTTATAAGTTTAACGTGTGTATCTGTGTATCTGTGTATCTGTGTGTCTGTCTGCGCCATCGTAGCTGCCAAACGGCTGAACCGATTTTGATATTTTTGGTTTTGTTTGAAAGGTGACTTAATCGAGAGTGTTCTTAGCTATGATTCAAGAAAATCGGTTCAGCCGTTTGAAAATTATCAGCTCTTTTCTAGTTGATGAATGGATGTGAGCATCTTCCACAGGTCTAATCGATTGGAAATTTAGAATTCTCTTATTTCAATGATATGAAAAGAATATATGTAGTAACCTTGAGCTGATGCTGCAGCATCACCTGGAATTTGCAGGATACCCAACTCCCTCAAGAACTTACAGCAGAGGTATCGTGTTTGTACTCATTGGAAAGGTCTCAACAAATAGGTTACAGATAGATGGTGATCAAAGTCTGATGATGGAGTAGGAAAGATAAATGAGAGTGAATTAGTAGGTAACAAGCTTCACTGTGGCAAAAAACGTACAGCTACGCAGATTTCGGCGAGCTGCGTCTTGATCGTAGCGTTTCTACTAGTGATATAATATAAAATTTAAAAAGCTGGAAATAAAAATTAAATTTAAAATTTAAAAAACCCCCGAGAAAAACAAAGCGTCTAAAAAGTAAAAAATTAACCCCCGACGGAAAAAGAGGGGTGTTATAAGTTTAACGTGTGTATCTGTGTATCTGTGTGTCTGTCTGCGCCATCGTAGCTGCCAAACGGTTGAACCGATTTTGATATTTTTGGTTTTGTTTGAAAGGTGACTTAATCGAGAGTGTTCTTAGCTATGATTCAAGAAAATCGGTTCAGCCGTTTGAAAATTATCAGCTCTTTTCTAGTTGATGAATGGATGTGAGCATCTTCCACAGGTCTAATCGATTGGAAATTTAGAATTCTCTTATTTCAATGATATGAAAAGAATATATGTAGTAACCTTGAGCTGATGCTGCAGCATCACCTGGAATTTGCAGGATACCCAACTCCCTCAAGAACTTACAGCAGAGGTATCGTGTTTGTACTCATTGGAAAGGTCTCAACAAATAGGTTACAGATAGATGGTGATCAAAGTCTGATGATGGAGTAGGAAAGATAAATGAGAGTGAATTAGTAGGTAACAAGCTTCACTGTGGCAAAAAACGTACAGCTACGCAGATTTCGGCGAGCTGCGTCTTGATCGTAGCGTTTCTACTAGTGATATAATATAAAATTTAAAAAGCTGGAAATAAAAATTAAATTTAAAATTTAAAAAACCCCCGACAAAAACAAAGCGTCTAAAAAGTAAAAAATTAACCCCCGACGGAAAAAGAGGGGTGTTATAAGTTTAACGTGTGTATCTGTGTATCTGTGTGTCTGTCTGTGCCATCGTAGCTGCCAAACGGCTGAACCGATTTTGATTTTTTTGGTTTTGTTTGAAAGGTGACTTAATCGAGAGTGTTCTTAGCTATGATTCAAGAAAATCGGTTCAGCCGTTTGAAAATTATCAGCTCTTTTCTAGTTGATGAATGGATGTGATCTTCCACAGGTCTAATCGATTGGAAATTTAGAATTCTCTTATTTCAATGATATTTATTTATTTATTTATTTATTTCCAACTTACATCTATCATTACAGGGTAACCTATTGCGATAGTGTACTTGTCTAACTCTTATCCTATAAAATTTTGTAACTTATTACAAATAAAGCATTCTTTGTGAACTCACTCAGAGAACAACAGAATAGGTCCGAGTCATTAGCTATGAGGTTGAGAGTGCGGAGCGCACGCGTCAGTGGCGCCTCACTTAATAGATTGGTCCGAGCGCGCGGTTCCGCCAGCAGCCGTGGCTGTCGGCGTCGCCACACGTACCTGTCCGGAACACACAAACCTATGTGCCCTAAAATGCTCGCATTATGTACTTTCCCTCTAAGTACCTTGAATATGTACGATATGAGTGCGAGATCCCTCCTGACCCTCAGTTCGTTATATCCAACCATACCCAAAATAAATAAAGTTGGGTACATAAGCGGATAAAATGGGTATACACCATACAAGCGCAAGTACAAGTACCTCACAAATTTGTTTTTTACTCTCTCCAGCATGAGTCTATATTTAGATTCGTGCGGAGCCCAAATGACTGCGTTACATTCTAATTGACTTCTAACTAAAGCATTATATAAGGCGATAACCGAATATGAAAAGAATATATGTAGTAACCTTGAGCTGATGCTGCAGCATCACCTGGAATTTGCAGGATACCCAACTCCCTCAAGAACTTACAGCAGAGGTATCGTGTTTGTACTCATTGGAAAGGTCTCAACAAATAGGTTACAGATAGATGGTGATCAAAGTCTGATGATGGAGTAGGAAAGATGAATGAGAGTGAATTAGTAGGTAACAAGCTTCATTGTGGCAAAAAACGTACAGCTACGCAGATTTCGGCGAGCTGCGTCTTGATCGTAGCGTTTCTACTAGTGATATAATATAAAATTTAAAAAGCTGGAAATAAAATTAAATTAAAAATTTAAAAAACCCCCGACAAAAAAAAAGCGTCTAAAAAGTAAAAAAATAATATCATAAAAGTTGTAGGTAATATTTTGATCCAAGCGTCGTCGTGTCGGGGGACGGCTAATGAAAATAGGAAGTTAACAGCAGCTATCCTTTCTACAACAGCATACATTCATTATGCCTAGTGTGTGTTGGCGTTTGCATTAGCCGTCCCCCGACACGACGACGCTTGGATCAAAATATTACCTACAACTTTTATGATATTATTTTTTTACTTTTTAGACGCTTTTTTTTTGTCGGGGGTTTTTTAAATTTTTATTTTTATTATTTTACGCATAAATACAGACATAGGTATACACTTTTAAATATATATTTTTTTAAATTTTTTATTTCTATGTACTTACTTTCATAATATTCAGTCACACTCATTTTCGTAAGAAATTCTGCTTACCAAATATAGTATTTTCACATGGGGGGACGTCATTACGTCATTCGCGAGGTTTTTGCTGAAAATCAGCGCTGTTGACAATAGGTTCGTCTGAAGTCATGGCTTTTAGCTGAGCAATGACCTATTCTTGAACAGATACGACGCACAGCTTAATTGTTCTTGTTATTGTTGTTTCAGAAATTGATAATTTTCCACTGTAATCGGCATTTCGTTTAATTTGTGATTGTTTTGTTTGTTTTCATTTGATAATGTCGCAACACATTACGCAACTAATTTGTTTTTGGCCTCTCATCCACAGATAGCTGTCTACTAAAAAGTAAAAACACTAATCACTATGCTCTCATCAAGCTATAGACAAAATTTGTCAAATTTTTAATTTTCTTGTTGTTACATACGAGGCTTTTGGCTAATTTGTAGTTTTAGTTTGTGCAGAATAAACAACTTTTCTTTCTTCTTTTTTCTTTTCTTTCTCACTCCCCCCCCTGACCCGAGGAGGCCCGCGATGGCGGGCCGGGACCAGAAGTTGCGGAAGATTTTTACGTTCCCGCGACCCCCGGCGTAGGTGTGAATCGGAACACCGGGTGGTTTTAGTCGTCAGTAAGAGTCTGACAAACCCCTCCGCCCGCCCCAGGGCGGAGGACATCCATGAGGATTTTCCAACCCGGAAAAAAAAAAAAAAGGCGAACAACGGAGTATTTAGAGATAAGCGTAGTACAATATTTTGAATTTATGGTGAAAAAACGTAATTAGCAGAAAACTAGGTGTTTATAAGGTATTTAGTTCTACCAACCAACGAGATAGATCACGAAACGCGCTCCAGCCTGAAGGTGTGGCAGGTAAGTATTTATTAATAGCAAAAACCCCGAATTTAAACGGAAGAATTTTGAGTTAATCGATGTTATCGAGTTTAAACCACTTAAATGAACAAATTCCCTTTAAACCTTATCATGTACACTGGTATTGGCTCACTGTTCCTAAGGGGTCATGGCATGCAGGCCTGGCTTGGGATCAGGGTGTGGGCTGCTGGGAACTCGCTCTTCTGTGAGTCAGGCTATTTTGGTGTTGCGCGACATCCCATTCATCCCATAAACTTAGGAACGCCATCTCGTGTCTGTAATTTACAGTTAAAAACTTAATTAATTTAATTGTAATATTCAAATAATAATACATTTCATTACAATCACAATGCTTAAAATTTTAATATAAATATAATTAAACACTTACCATTTTGTCAACAATCTGTTGTTTGAGCATCATCCATCACTATTTACATTAGAGCTCAGATCGCGAAATAGAAGTCATTTGTATAATAACCTTACCAGTCAATATAGAACTACCCTCTTTGGGAAAAGTGTCTTTGCTATGGCCACGAAGATCTACAATAATATTCCTAATGACATAAGAGAATGTAGCAATATTAATGTCTTTAAAAATAAATTCTTCCAATTTCTTATGGAAAAGTGTTATTACTCTGTGGATGATTTTTTATCGACTAGAACTTTTTAAATGTTACGTGTCCGCTTGACGATAATTTATTTTTGTGATTGTCTTGTGTCTGTCATGCTTGACTAATAATAGTGATAGTAATATTTGTATTTAATCTGAAATGGAATTAGAATTTTAGACTCTAAATTTAATTATTCTATATAATCATTTGTATGCCCAAGTGGCTGATCATGGAATGAACATTATTAGTATTTTAATTATGTAATGAACACCTGCATGTAACCCATGTATCACAAATAAACGATTTGATTTGATTTGATTTGATTTGATTTGAGCTTCTGTCTGATCATGCCAACCCTTCGTCCTTAAAGGATAGTTCATAAAGTCACCGAGTTGTCATCTACACCATATACCACAAATTTCAAGAAACACTGTTTAGGAAAAGAATACCTACACAATCACCCAACACATTATTTTTTATTACACCTTAAATCTCATTTGCGGCGTCTTATATAAATGTATTATGTAACAAGATGTCAAAACGTTGAAAACGTCATACGTCGGCATTTTCTAATACGTCGGCATTTTCTAATAAACGGCATACGTCAAGAGATGAAGAAAACCTGTTTCTAACTACGGATCAGATACCTAAGGCTTTGGCTGAAAGGTATGCAGCAATGTCTTCTGCCCAGATGAACTTGTATGTGAATGAGTACCTAGTGCACACCCCACCGCCACCTCCGCTGCGCCGCCTCCACCACTGCCAGTACCTCTGCCTGCCATGCTAGCGCCGCCGCCCCCTCCGCCGCCGCCACCAACAACCACAACTGCACCAGTTAGGATGACATCACCCACATTCTCAGGTATTTGATGTTGCTCTAGTTTTCGTCACGATGTGATCAAAACGCACCATAGTTTAACGATCGATAAGTAGTGTTAACGATCATGTATGATCAATGGCCGCTTATCAGGTCACCAAAACAAATTGTATTTTCTTTTCAAAGTTGTACACGACGTAACTAGATGGCGTTGTCATCGCAGCAGTTTATGGCTATTAGCAGTGCTATGGTTTCGTTAAAAGGATTTTGTTAGAATCTTGTGAACTTTAGCAAATATAGAACCGCTTATAGATCAGTATACAGTTTGGTTGTTTTATTTAAATCTTCAACCCTACTTGTATACACATAAAGGTCAAATTTAAGTACTGAGTACCACTGTCGGTGTTCGGTATTTAACAATTACATAATCATAACTTAGTTCAATTAGAGGGAAGTTTAAAAAATTAAGGGGTTTATAGATAGTACTAAAATAGCTTTTATTTTGGAAGTCCCACTAGTAGACAGCAACACATATCTATTGTAAAGGTATCCCTGTTCCAAGTTCTAACCCTTTTACAAACAAAAGCCTGTCATTATTCCGAAATATCCTCGATATATCGATGCCGACGTATTAGAAAATGCCGACGTATGACGTTTTCAACGTTTTGACATCTTGTTACATAATACATTTATATAAGACGCCGCAAATGAGATTTAAGGTGTAATAAAAAATAATGTGTTGGGTGATTGTGTAGGTATTCTTTTCCTAAACAGTGTTTCTTGAAATTTGTGGTATATGGTGTAGATGACAACTCGGTGACTTTATGAACTATCCTTTAAGGACGAAGGGTTGGCATGATCAGACAGAAGCTCAAATCAAATCAAATCAAATCGTTTATTTGTGATACATGGGTTACATGCAGGTGTTCATTACATAATTAAAATACTAATAATGTTCATTCCATGATCAGCCACTTGGGCATACAAATGATTATATAGAATAATTAAATTTAGAGTCTAAAATTCTAATTCCATTTCAGATTAAATACAAATATTATTATCACTATTATTAGTCAAGCATGACAGACACAAGACAATCACAAAAATAAATTATCGTCAAGCGGACACGTAACATTTAAAAAGTTCTAGTCGATAAAAAATCATCCACAGAGTAATAACACTTTTCCATAAGAAATTGGAAGAATTTATTTTTAAAGACATTAATATTGCTACATTCTTTTATGTCATTAGGAATATTATTGTAGATCTTCGTGGCCATAGCAAAGACACTTTTCCCAAAGAGGGTAGTTCTATATTGACTGGTAAGGTTATTATACAAATGACTTCTATTTCGCGATCTGAGCTCTAATGTAAATAGTGATGGATGATGCTCAAACAACAGATTGTTGAAAAAATGGTAAGTGTTTAATTATATTTATATTAAAATTTTAAGCATTGTGATTGTAATGAAATGTATTATTATTTGAATATTACAATTAAATTAATTAAGTTTTTAACTGTAAATTACAGACACGAGATGGCGTTCCTAAGTTTATGGGATGAATGGGATGTCGCGCAACACCAAAATAGCCTGACTCACAGAAGAGCGAGTTCCCAGCAGCCCACACCCTGATCCCAAGCCAGGCCTGCATGCCATGACCCCTTAGGAACAGTGAGCCAATACCAGTGTACATGATAAGGTTTAAAGGGAATTTGTTCATGTAAGTAGTTTAAACTCGATAACATCGATTAACTCAAAATTCTTCCGTTTAAATTCGGGGTTTTTGCTATTAATAAATACTTACCTGCCACACCTTCAGGCTGGAGCGCGTTTCGTGATCTATCTCGTTGGTTGGTAGAACTAAATACTCTATAAACACCTAGTTTTCTGCTAATTAGGTTTTTTCACCATAAATTCAAAATATTGTACTACGCTTATCTCTAAATACTCCGTTGTTCGTTAGCCCGCGCGCAGACGCGTGTTTTGACACCTCACACGCGTACCTAGCTCGGAAAAACGGAAAATTATACCTACAATAAAAGTTTACCTCAGCGAACCAGCATTCAACACAAACTACGATATCTTTGCACTTAGGAGACGGAATTTGAAGCAGTTTCGGTGCAGTTAATCTTCGTTGGGCTCTGCCTCTCTTTTCCACCTAAAGTAATCCACCTGTTTGCTTTAATAATAAAAAATCATTTTTTCGAAAATTTCACTTATTTTAAGCTCGATAACATCGATTAACTCAAAATTCTTCTGTTTAAATTCGGGGTTTTTGCTATAAATAAATACTTACCTGCCACACCTTCAGGCTGGAGCGCATTTCGTGATCTATCTCGTTGGTTGGTAGAACTAAATACTCTGTAAACACCTACTTTTGTGCCAATTACTATTTTTCACCATAAATTCAAAATATTTTACTACGCTTACCTCTAAACACCCCGTTGTTCGTTAGTTCGGGCGCAGATGCGTGTTTTGACACCTCACACGCGTACCTAGCTCGGAAAAACGGAAAACTATACCAACAATAAAAGTTTACCTCAGCGAACCAGCATTCAACACAAACTACGATATCTTTGCACTTAGGAGACGGAATTTGAAGCGGTTTCGGTGCAGTTAATCTTAATTGGGCTCTGCCTCTCCTTTCCACCTAAAATAATCCACCTGTTTGCTTTAAAAATAAAAAATCAATTTTTCGAAAATTTCACTTATTTTAAACTCAAAAACATCGATTAACTCAAAATTCTTCCGTTTAAATTCGGGGTTTTTGCTATTAATAAATACTTACCTGCCACACCTTTAGGCTGGAGCAGTTTCGTGATCTATCTCGTTGGTTGGTAGAACTAAATACTCTATAAACACCTACTTTTCTGCTAATTACGTTTTTTCACCATAAATTCAAAATATTGTACTACGCTTACCTCTAAATACTCCGTTGTTCGTTAGCCCGCGCGCAGAAGCGTGTTTTGACACCTCACACGCGTACCTAGCTCGGAAAAACTAATATAATACATGGAACTTAAAACATAACTGGCGAAATGTTGGTGTACTATAGGTACATCTCTGTCTCACCCTTCGGGGACTAAACGCGTGATGTTTTGATGATAAATATGTTTGATGAATGACTTATTAAAAACAGAGTAAATTCACGTATACCGCAGATTTATTTCCTTATTTCTTTCTTTCTCTTTCGTACATTACCAGAAAATAAATGATTTATTTCTTTTTCTCTTTCTCTTTCCCTTTTTCTTTCTCTTTCTCTTTCCCTTTCCCTTTCCCTTTCCCTGTCTCTTTCTCTTTCTCTTTCTCTTTCTTTCTCTTTCTTTCTCTTCAAACAGGTAATCCAGACATGTAATATAATACATGGAACTTAAAACATAACTGGCGAAATGTAGGTGTACTATAGGTACATCTCTGTCTCACCCTTCGGGGAATAAACGCGTGATGTTTTGTTGATAAATATGATTGATGAATGACTAATTAAAAATATAGAGTAAAATCACGTATACAGCAGATTTATTTCCTTCTTTCTTTCTTTCTCTTTCCTAAATTACCAGCAAATAAATGATTTATATCTTACTCTATCTCTTTCTCTTTCTCTTTTCTCTT
>OX376191.1:5857078-6154860 GCA_947363905.1 Lithophane semibrunnea | reverse complement strand
TTAACAATATTCAGTCATTAATATTTTTCACCAAAATGTTTGTGGTATTACAAATAAACGGGATGATCTGGAAATATATGTTAGTGAAATTTCTAGGAAAGTTGACTTCCTATGTGTAAGTGAACATTTTCTAAATGATGCTCTAGCAAATCAATTCAGTTTTACTAATTACAGAATGGGGTCTTACAATGCTAGACTCAATAAGAAAAGGGGAGGTTCAATAATATTAACAAATAGAGCTAATAACGTAGACGAACTGCCAAGTGTGTAAACAACTTTATAAAATTGATTGTTTTGAAGTATGTGGGGTTAGAGACGTTGAAACCAATTTAAATATTATTTGTTGTTATCGAACTCCCACAAACAAAAATTTTGACAACTTCATGAATGGCCTTGAAAAGCTATTACAGCATTTCCTCAATAAATTATGTTTAATTTGTGGTGATTTTAACATAGACGTGTTGAAAAATGATCTGAGACATGGTTCTTTCTTATCATTATTATCGTGTTACAATTTTAGGTATCTAATAAATGATCCTACTTTTCGAAGAAATAAGTCCGAATCATGTTTGGATAACTTTATAACGAACTTACCAGCCTCCCTTATAGAAAACACACATGTCGATCACAATAGTTTAGCTGATGGGCATGCTGGTATATTCTGCACTTTGCGTTTGGAAAGAACTGAGTTTAAGAAGATGTCAAGTTATGTATGCATTTATAAAAGGAGATATAATGATGAAAATAAAAGTAATTACAGAAAATTGCTGTCTGAGACTGACTGGAGCACAGGCATTAATACATTCTTGACACAATTTAAAGAAATCCATTCTACCGTCTTTAAAAAGAGTAAAATAAAGGTTAATATTAAAAGGAATCGAGGTTCTGGATGGATAACAAGCGGAATACGGATAGCTAGTAAAATGAAACGTTTCCTTAACACATCAGATAAAACACATCGTGACAGTTCGGTTTTGGAGTATCGGAACAACTATATCCGTATCTTCAGAAAAGTAGTGAGTTGTGCAAAAAGGAATGATGTCAGAAAACAAATAAACATGGCATCAAATTCTTGTAAAACGATATGGAAAATAGTTAATAGACAGCGCAATGCTACTAAGGTAATAAATAATGAAACTATTACACTAAAACTTGATAACGCAGCTACTAATAATGCTCTAGAAGTAGCAAAAATATTTTCCAAAAGGTTTGACAACACGGTCCACTTAGAGGCTTGTGACAAAAAATTGGCAATGGTATTCTTAACTGAAGGTGTTAGTTGTGTTGAATATAAAATCAGTTTTGATATTGTCAAACCTAGAGAAATTTTCAATTTGGTAAATAAAATGATCAACAAGCCTTCTTCGGGTTATGATGAAATTCCTTTAACAATAATCAAGGAGAATATAGACTTGTTAGCAACTCCGTTAGCATCATTTTATAACGAGTGCATCGAGAAAAGCCTGTTTCCTGATCAGCTTAACATAGCAAGAGTGATACCCGTTTTCAAAAAGGGATCAAAGACGGAACCTGGAAACTACAGACCTATTTCTCTCTTGCCTGTATTATCAAAAATATTTGAAAAATAATAAAGGATAGGCTTATAAAGCATTTAAAGATGTATGGTTTAATAAATGATCAACAGTTAGGCTACCAAACATCACTAGGAACCTCCAATGCTATTGAGGCATTAATAGACAATATTATTTGTAACTTAAATAATAAACTAAAAGTAGCTGGTACCTTTCTAGACCTCAGTTCCGCCTTCGACACAGTGGACCATGGTATTCTCCTGGCCAAATTAGAACATTATGGTGTAAGAGAGAATGTTTTGGAACTACTTGGCTCTTATCTGCATAACCGACGGCAGTATGTAGAAATAAAATCCGTAATAGATGGAGAAGAAAAAACTTATAGATCTAATCTAGCTACTGTGTGCCGTGGTGTTCCCCAGGGATCCGTTCTTGGTCCAATCTTTTTTATTATATTCCTGAATGATTTAGTTGAGTACATCAAACGTATTAATGAAGCTCAACTAATTATCTTTGCTGACGATACAAATGCAATAGTTTCGGCAGACAATACACTAGAATTGGAATGTAAGATCAATGCTCTTTTGAAAGCTTTCGAAATCTGGTTTAGCACAAATAATTTGAAACTTAATGTAAGTAAAACAAAATGTGTCTTATTTAAGCCCACTGTATGGAATGACATTAAGTTGGACATCTTGTGGAAACAGTGTGGAAATAGTTGATAGTGTCAAGTTCCTGGGTGTACATATTGATACATTATTAAATTTGAAGGTTGAGACATTAGCTTTGACTAAATCAGTTAGCTCGGCATGTTACGCTATCCGAATCTGAGAGAAGTTTTAACGTTGCCTCAACTTAGAAGTGTGTACTTTGCTTTGGTAGAATCCAAGCTCAGATACAGCATCGAATTTTGGGGCAACAGTTACAAGTACAACGTTCAAATGGCATTTGTTATTCAAAAAAGAGCTCTTAGGACAATGCTCCGCATGAAACAGACGGAATCATGTAGAGAGCATTTCATAAGACTAAATATTTTAACAGTGCCATGCCTTTATATATTGGTTTTACTGACTAGCTTTATTAAAAACTTGAACAAAATAGTCAATTGAGAATTCAAATACAATAAGATTATAAATAATAAATGTCAAATTAAATTATATCAAATACAACTTTACAATAATATTACAATGTCAAATATCTTCCATGAATTCATTGATACTATAATAGCCTTTCCTCAATAAATGGGCCCTCAATTTATTTTTAAATAAGTTGACACTGTAAATACTTTTCAATTCTATGGGCAACTTATTGTATAAAATTACTGATTGATACCGTGGGCTGTGATGCACAACTTGCAATTTTGGTTGAATGTTGTTGGGCACATCTTTCCTACGTGTACTAGCTCTAGTAATTCTCTGCTCATCAGTATCAATTTTGTTCAAGTTTTTAATAAAGCTAGTCAGTAAAACCAATATATAAAGGCATGGCACTGTTAAAATATTTAGTCTTATGAAATGCTCTCTACATGATTCCGTCTGTTTCATGCGGAGCATTGTCCTAAGAGCTCTTTTTTGAATAACAAATGCCATTTGAACGTTGTACTTGTAACTGTTGCCCCAAAATTCGATGCTGTATCTGAGCTTGGATTCTACCAAAGCAAAGTACACACTTCTAAGTTGAGGCAACGTTAACACTTCTCTCAGATTCGGATAGCGTAACATGCCGAGCTAACTGATTTAGTCAAAGCTAATGTCTCAACCTTCAAATTTAATAATGTATCAATATGTACACCCAGGAACTTGACACTATCAACTATTTCCACACTGTTTCCACAAGATGTCCAACTTAATGTCATTCCATACAGTGGGCTTAAATAAGACACATTTTGTTTTACTTACATTAAGTTTCAAATTATTTGTGCTAAACCAGATTTCAAAAGCTTTCAAAAGAGCATTGATCTTACATTCCAATTCTAGTGTATTGTCTGCCGAAACTATTGCATTTGTATCGTCAGCAAAGATAATTAGTTGAGCTTCATTAATACGTTTGATGTACTCAACTAAATCATTCAGGAATATAATAAAAAAGATTGGACCAAGAACGGATCCCTGGGGAACACCACGGCACACAGTAGCTAGATTAGATCTATAAGTTTTTTCTTCTCCATCTATTACGGATTTTATTTCTACATACTGCCGTCGGTTATGCAGATAAGAGCCAAGTAGTTCCAAAACATTCTCTCTTACACCATAATGTTCTAATTTGGCCAGGAGAATACCATGGTCCACTGTGTCGAAGGCGGAACTGAGGTCTAGAAAGGTACCAGCTACTTTTAGTTTATTATTTAAGTTACAAATAATATTGTCTATTAATGCCTCAATAGCATTGGAGGTTCCTAGTGATGTTTGGTAGCCTAACTGTTGATCATTTATTAAACCATACATCTTTAAATGCTTTATAAGCCTATCCTTTATTATTTTTCAAATATTTTTGATAATACAGGCAAGAGAGAAATAGGTCTGTAGTTTCCAGGTTCCGTCTTTGATCCCTTTTTGAAAACGGGTATCACTCTTGCTATGTTAAGCTGATCAGGAAACAGGCTTTTCTCGATGCACTCGTTATAAAATGATGCTAACGGAGTTGCTAACAAGTCTATATTCTCCTTGATTATTGTTAAAGGAATTTCATCATAACCCGAAGAAGGCTTGTTGATCATTTTATTTACCAAATTGAAAATTTCTCTAGGTTTGACAATATCAAAACTGATTTTATATTCAACACAACTAACACCTTCAGTTAAGAATACCATTGCCAATTTTTTGTCACAAGCCTCTAAGTGGACCGTGTTGTCAAACCTTTTGGAAAATATTTTTGCTACTTCTAGAGCATTATTAGTAGCTGCGTTATCAAGTTTTAGTGTAATAGTTTCATTATTTATTACCTTAGTAGCATTGCGCTGTCTATTAACTATTTTCCATATCGTTTTACAAGAATTTGATGCCATGTTTATTTGTTTTCTGACATCATTCCTTTTTGCACAACTCACTACTTTTCTGAAGATACGGATATAGTTGTTCCGATACTCCAAAACCGAACTGTCACGATGTGTTTTATCTGATGTGTTAAGGAAACGTTTCATTTTACTAGCTATCCGTATTCCGCTTGTTATCTATCCAGAACCTCGATTCCTTTTAATATTAACCTTTATTTTACTCTTTTTAAAGACGGTAGAATGGATTTCTTTAAATTGTGTCAAGAATGTATTAATGCCTGTGCTCCAGTCAGTCTCAGACAGCAATTTTCTGTAATTACTTTTATTTTCATCATTATATCTCCTTTTATAAATGCATACATAACTTGACATCTTCTTAAACTCAGTTCTTTCCAAACGCAAAGTGCAGAATATACCAGCATGCCCATCAGCTAAACTATTGTGATCGACATGTGTGTTTTCTATAAGGGAGGCTGGTAAGTTCGTTATAAAGTTATCCAAACATGATTCGGACTTATTTCTTCGAAAAGTAGGATCATTTATTAGATACCTAAAATTGTAACACGATAATAATGATAAGAAAGAACCATGTCTCAGATCATTTTTCAACACGTCTATGTTAAAATCACCACAAATTAAACATAATTTATTGAGGAAATGCTGTAATAGCTTTTCAAGGCCATTCATGAAGTTGTCAAAATTTTTGTTTGTGGGAGTTCGATAACAACAAATAATATTTAAATTGGTTTCAACGTCTCTAACCCCACATACTTCAAAACAATCAATTTTATAAAGTTGTTTACACACTTGCAGTTCGTCTACGTTATTAGCTCTATTTGTTAATATCATTGAACCTCCCCTTTTCTTATTGAGTCTAGCATTGTAAGACCCCATTCTGTAATTAGTAAAACTGAATTGATTTGCTAGAGCATCATTTAGAAAATGTTCACTTACACATAGGAAGTCAACTTTCCTAGAAATTTCACTAACATATATTTCCAGATCATCCCGTTTATTTGTAATACCACAAACATTTTGGTGAAAAATATTAATGACTGAATATTGTTCAAAGTTATTATTATGTTCAAGCTTACCATTAGGTTTTCCTTCACAACTTATATCAGGAACGAAAAAGCTGTTCTTTAATAATGTCAGTACTAACGCCTAAATATGATTCCTCAATGTCAGTACAAAAATTATTCGTTAAATTGTCAAGATAGCACTTAAGATTGTCAAAAATATTTTTCATACCATAATTATTCAGAATTCCTCGTCGTTTATAAAACATTGTATAATCATATGTCAAATTTAAATAAGAATCAAATATCATTGCATAATTGTAAGTACAAATGTCTTCATAAAGCAAATGACTAAATGTCTCTATTCTGGAGTTGAACATTGAAATAATTCCATCGAAAATTATAAGTTGGTAACAAAGTAAAATGTTCGTATGATGTATTGCCATTTATATATTCCTTACGCTATTAATTAATTCGAAGTAGTTGCCAGTTTTCCTAAAGTCTTTTTCGCCTATCAATATCAAGCAATAATCATTCATGGTTTGTTAATTTTTGTTCCAGTTGGTTGATCAACTGTAATACTCCTCAATTTGTAAAAATGAGATGACATATTTTATCATTCGGAAACGTAGTCTGTGCTATAGGTACTATTTTATTGGTTTTGTTACTACTTATTATACAAAGTCTGCACGGCTTTCCTTTCAACAACTGTGATTGTTGTAATGTACCGCCAACAACTGTCCGAGTTCCGTCTTCAACAGCTCTTTCATTGCTTGTTCTATCCGAATTTTTGTACAGTTTGGATGTGTCGCTGGTGGCGCCATCTGATATCACCTCCACTGTATCTGTAGTTTCAAGCCCCAGGTCTACGCAGCTACTGTTGAATTCTTCATTCAAGGAATGTCTCAGCTCTCTTGAGATTCTTTTATTTCTCTAGCTTTTACTCTTCTGGTTGTTAGTTCCTCTAATTTTTGTTTCTGAGCATATTTTTTGTAAATGTTTGGATTTTTTTTTTCTTTATCTAAAGCCGTTTTTAATGCCATATTTTCCTCATTAAGACTTTCTATTTCCACGTGTGCACTGTTTAACTCACTTTCAAGCTGTGTTATTCTTGCTTTTAAATCTTCCATATCACTGTCATATACAGTCGACAAGTCAGGTAAACTGTATTTTCTGATTTCAGAGTCAGTTGATTCAAATGAAATATCTAATGATACATTTGAAGTGGTCTTTGGTCGACGAATCGTTACATTACCTTCCATTATATGTTTTTATGAAATTTAGAATCAAAAAAAGATTTATATTATTTAAAAAAAAAATTACACTATTATTTACAGTGCTAAAATTGTCTTCATAAATACTTCATAAACTTGAATTGCTTGGAATGCGTGAAACGGAACACAATCTCAAAAGGCTGGTATTCAAGACTTGAAATTTTCTTAGGAGTTAATTTCCGAACGGCAGCTTTTACGTCAAATGTTTTCTCGTGAATTCTGATTGGTCAACAGTTTTAGTAGAATGACAATGAGTCAGCTGTGGTTTGTTTACATTACCAAAATTTCGTGAATTTGAATTAGAGTCTGGCAAACGAAAGTTGAACCTGAAAACACGCGCGAAATTTAAAAAAACAAGACTGTTTATCCCTAAACATAGTGCGAGAACACGTGTTGATAATTGAAACTTAATTTCATTTAAATAAAATAAAAATTCAAGTATCAACACGTCATATCGCATTATGTACAGGGATAAACAGTCTTGTTTTTTTTAAATTTCGCGCGTATTTTCAGGATCAACTTTCGTTTGCCAGACTCTAATAACTGTTTTCAATATGTGGTTTTTGCCGTAGCAGCACTTTCACTTTTAGCAATTTTCGCTCACAATTGGCAATTTAAGTGTATAATCCAGTGTCATGCACTAATTTGAAGTTTAAACTTGTTTATAGTCCACAATCACCAACAGTCACTGGTCATGAATTTATCGTTTTATTCATTAAATACTTTTATAACTTATAGGGATAACACTCTCACGATGTTTTTATTGAAAACTAAGCGTAATACTTGATATTTTAACTTTGCAGAATAATAACACAATTAAATTATTTAATAATACGCGGAACGATTTCAACCGTGGCTAGTGTTGCCAATGTGAAGATGTTCAGAATTAAAGATTATTAGCCTAGAAAAAGAACGTAACTCCTTGGTAACCAGAGTAACTGCACTGGAAGAAAAGGCGGAGTCTTTCGACCGATCCCTTGTAAAAACATGCATCGAGCTTCGCAACGTACCCAACAGATCAAAAGAAACTAAAAAGATGCTGTATGATGCCCTGCTGGAATTGTCAAAACAACTTGAAATAAAACTACAAGTGTCTGACATCCGAGATGTTTCACGACAGCCTTCAAAAGAAAGAAACTCCAAATTCAACCCTAACAGTCGAGTTCACGAATACACTGACCAAAACCAACTTTTTGTCAGCTGTTAAGGACCACAACCAACTGAATCTAACAACAAGTTAAACTCAACTCATCTGGGTATAGAAGCCCCAAAAACGCTGACCTACGCCGCGGAACAACTAACTCCCTATTCTAAACGACTTTTTTATCTGGCTCGTAATTATGCCAAGATGAACCAATACATGTTTTGCTGGACCGCAGACGGGCGTATCCTGATGAAGAAGACTCCTGACAGTCCCACTATAGTTATTAAAAGTGAACTACAAATCCAAAAGATGTCTGTACCGACTACAGCTAACAGCGTATAACTAGTTCAGCCTTTAAGAAACCTGTAGCTTAAGTTTTCTGATAACGGCTATTTCTATAACTACTTTTTATTATGTTAGCTTTCTTGCTGTCACTTTTTTTAAGTTATTTAAGTTATTTAATGTAAACTACTGCACACCAAAAATTTCAATTAAAAACACAGTAAACAATTTTCAGTTAATAAATTCAATTTCTAACATAAATTCGATACACTATAATACTACACAATGCTCATCCTCATCAATCATAGTAAACGTCCCAAAGTTCTTACTGCCTCATAGCCTTATTTATTACACTCTATTACCCATAATTTCATACTATAATGTCTAATACGATAAATGATGTAATGTCTGATCTTGACCAATTTTCTGTATCGGAGACTCACATTTGTACCCCCGAACTAACCAAATCCTACATTAAGAATGAAAGCTTCTGGTTTACAGCACTAACGCAAAATATCCGGTCCATAAACTGTAATTACGTAAACCTTCATACCCTAATTCACCGTATGAATATTGACTGTGATCTTCTGGTTCTAACAGAATGCTGGCTACCGTGCTCAAGTAACTCCCACATTCCCATTTTACATAACTATATCACATACAAAACAACCAAGCACCTTAATCAGAGCGACGGAGTTGTTGTCTATGCTAAGTCAGATATAATAGCCATATGTGAAGAGCCTGACTTTCTTGGCTCAGCCTCGGGTTTACTTGTGAAGTTAAATTCAGAAGTGGCTATACTTTGTCTCTACCGCTCCCCCTCAAATGACAATATTAATAATTCATTCCTTACTGCAATAATCCTTACTCAATAATATTATTCCAGCCCTCAGTTCCTACAAATCGGTTATCATAACTGGAGACAATAACCTGGATATTAAACCTGATACCCAAGATTCGCGATCCCACGAATATCTCAGCACATTGGCGTATCACGGTTTTCTACCAGCTCATACACATCCCACTAGAGGCAAAAACTGCCTAGATCATGTTATGATTAGATCCAATGCTACTATTCTTACTCTAGTCTACGATACAACAGTAACAGATCATTGTTCTTCCCTTTTTTGTGTAAAAAATCAAAAATCAGAATCAAACCCCACAAATATGATATCTAAGGTAGACTATAATGCACTTGATATAATTATGAAAAACATAGAATTTACCTCCCTTTTCCATATCTCAGAACCTGACAATGCTGTAGATAAGTTTACAGTAATAACGAAAAATGCCATAATTAAATGTACGACTTTTGTCAAAGTCCCAGCGAGTAAAAGGATATTGAAACCATGGATTACTCCAGGCCTGCTGCGCTGTATCCGAAACCGAGATTCTCTTCATAAAAAGTGAAGCAGTCACCAGACAACCAAACTTTAATCATCACATATAAGCGATACAGAATTTTTTGTGCAACCCTTTAAAAAAAAGGAAAAAGAAAATTTGATTCCGATGAACTAAATAAGGCACACCACAACCCTAAAAAACTATGGGACAATATAAAAACCATCAGCAATTCACAGAAAAAGAGGAACCCCTCAAACCTCAAACCAACTATTAACTCACTCTTACTCGCCCAGACAGTCTTGCAATAAGGTAAACGAATTCTTCGTTAATATTGGGAAAAAACTCGCAGACAATATAAAGAGCCCACGAATCCACTCTACATCCCCTCAAACTAAAAAGTTCTATAAATCTTTCGTTTTAGAACAGATAGATCCTGATGAAGTTTTGAGTACGATTAACCAGCTTAGGGTTAATGCTGCTGCTGATTGGGATGGTATATCTCAAATCTTCCTTAAAATATACGCACGGACCCTGGCACCTATACTATGCCACATTTTCGACCTTGCCGATTTGCTTTCAATCAGCTATCTTTCCCTCTTCTTTTAAAAGAGCAATTATTCATCCTATCTTCAAGGGTGGTGACGGAACCTTGCCAAACAACTATAGCCCAATAGCTGTTCTGAGTGCACTCTCTAAGGTACTTGAACGCCTCTTAAACAAGCGTTTAGTTCACTACCTCGAACACTTCAAGCTGTTATCTCCCCAGCAGTTTGGTTTCCGCAAGAACAAATCCACTTGTGATGCTGTCCATTTGCTAGTTAACAATATAGTAAATAACTTAAATACTAACAAGAAGGTTCTCACCATATTTTTAGATCTTGCGAAAGCATTTGACACGGTTCCCGTCTCCACTCTTCTAATCAAGCTTGAAAGTCTAGGCGTCAGAGGGTCTTCACTTGGTCTCTTCAAGAGTTATCTTACTGATCGCTCACTCACGTAGTCACTATAGAGAACTACAAGAGTGATGAACTACCCATTCACTATGGCGTACCCCAGGGTAGCATTCTGGGGCCCACACTCTTTCTTGTGTTCATTAACGACCTCTGCAATCTCCAAATCCCAAATGCCGCAATAGTTTCATTTGCAGACGATACTGCCATCACATTCACCGCAAACTCATGGTCGGAACTCCCAAGTTATTGCACAAGATGGCTTTAATTCTGCCATGAAGTGGCTTTCCTCTCATACTCTTACTCTCAATGCCAGCAAAACTAACTTCATCACTTTTTCAATGACCAACTCTTCCCAGCCAAAATCCTTAATCTCTATAAATGCTCATTCTTGTCTCTCCAAACCCATCCTAATTGTCAATGTCCTACCTTAACCTCAGTAGAGCATGTTAAATATCTTGTTATAGTTCTGGACAAAAATCTTAATTTCAAATCCCATGTCAACACTCTTGCTGGTCGTGTAAGAAAGCTAATTTACGTTTTTAAAACCCTGCGACATGTGGCCAACCCGATAATCATCCGTAACGTGTACTTTACTCTTTGTCAGTCCATCCTAATATATTGTATCTCGTGCTGGGGTGGTGCTGCAAAGACCATACTTAAGCCTCTGGAGGTCGCCCACTGAGCTATCCTAAAAGTGGCTATGTTCAGACCAATACTGTCTCCGACTATTGAACCCTACCAATCATGTTGCGTACTTAATGTAAGGCAACAATATATTTTACATATAGTCCTTCTGCAACACCGGCAAACACCTTTTAAAATTACCGGCAAAAATCTCCAAAAGCCGTAAAGATCTGATTTGCGCAGTACCACCTGCACGCACGGCTTTTATAAAAAAGTTTGCCCTCTACCTTGGCCCATCTCTCTACAATAAAATCAATGCAAAAATTTCGTTTTACGCCCTAACAAGCTATAAATGCAAGGAGACTGTTCGCTCCTTCTTTCTTAACCTCAACTATGACGAAACCGAAGAATTCCTAAAGAAGTGATCACTCAAATACAAACATGCACCACTCACCTCATTGATAAACGAATCACTCACCAGACTAACACAATACTCACTCACCCACCACACCACCACCACCACATTCTGAACATTTATTTTTATTATTTATGATTTGTTTCTCCAAAATTGTTATAATATATTAAAATGTAGGTTTTCTTTTTAAAAAAAAAGTTGTATTTTTCCATTGATTTTACGTTCTATAAATGAAACCAAACCACTGTTTTCAAGGATAACGGTGTTTACACTAACACCCTGTATACAAAATGAATCGCTTTGTTTACCAATGGTACTTAGCTTTTTTATTGTCAATTACTGGGGATATAAACAGATTCGTAAGCTAATTTTACCTGTAATAATAATAATAATAATAATTTTATTGAATAAAACGATTACAAAAAGTGTACATTTAGTCAACAGATAAGATTATTTCGTAAACAATAATAGTGGCTAAAAGTAACCTTAAACTTAAATATGTATATTACAGGTGCAAATCGGTAATGATGGTTTGAAACTGCAATGTAAGGTAGCGACCCGCCCGATCTAGGTTAATTCAACCTGTGTTTCAGGCCATCACTTTACAATTTATTTAAATGAAAGACTAAAATTTATAGTTAAACTGAATAAAATAAACTATGAATAAATTATGAGAAAAAGCCACAACTAAACCTAAGTATATTTACAAAAGTAAATACTTAAGAGGAAATAATGCATCATCATGACAAAATTTCTAGAAGTTGTTCTGTGTCTGTGTAGTTGAGAATTGCTAAATATTCAGATAACATTTTACTACATATCTTATGGCTTACACTATAGAAGCTTAATAACTTGTTGAGCCTATTATATAGAAAAGGTCCTAAAAATACATAAAATCGTTTAGCAAACGCATGACTGGTTTGAGGATTTATGCAAACCAAGTCCTTCCTTCTCTTGTCGGAAGGTACTGGGTCAAAAGGAAGTGCAGTGTGCTGGTGTAGTACTATGCTTAGTATAAATAATTGCCGTACTGTTAGTACATTGCATGCTAAATAGAGCTCTTGCGTAGGAAATCTAAAAGGGCGAAAGGTAGCAACCTTTAAAATTGCTCTTTGAGCACGCTCTAGAGGGAGGAGAATTGTTTTTGCAGCACCACCCCAAGAAGTTATGCAATATGTAAGAATGGATTGACACAAAGCTAAATAAACCTTTTTAATTAATTTATAGTCTGCTATGTTTCGTAAATTCTTAAAGACATATATTAGTTTGCGCACTCTAGTACATAGTAAATCGATGTGTTTACGGAAATTTAGATTAGTGTCAATAGTGACACCTAGATATTTGAAATGGTCAGCTTTTGCTAAAGTGGGGCAGGAACATGCGGTGTCAGCGTACCTGCTACAATTATGCGCGTAAATGTTTATATTAGTAAGCGGTATGTTAGTATTTCTCATTGTAAATAAAATGTATTTTGTTTTATCTGCATTTAATGTTAGTAGATTATTATGAAGCCAATTGGTCACATTGTTAAAACCATTCTGAGCATGCTCATAGACCTCAACTCTTGATTTAGCTGAGAACAATAGAGCGGTGTCATCCGCATAAGACATTATGATACCATTTTGGAGTGACAGGCGGCACAGCGCATCAATATAGATTAAAAATAACGTAGGGCCCAAAATGCTACCTTGTGGAATTCCAAAACAACTATTTTTAAGTTCAGAACTTGTATAATGATCAATTTTTACACATTGCTGACGATCGCTAAGATAATCAGATAATAGTTGAAGTTGCGCTCCTCTTATCCCAAGTTTTTCAAGCTTGTGCAGAAGTAAAGTACACGAAATAGTGTCGAAGGCCTTGGCAAGGTCTAAAAAGATACCAATTGTGTGCATTCCCTTATCTAGATTGGTAGTAACATAGTTAGTCAATTTGTGTACCGCTTGGCTGGTTGATCTTTTTGGCCTAAAACCAAATTGACTATCTGAAAGTAGTTTGTTATCTTCCAAATATTTTATCAATCTGCTGTTAATGATTTTTTCTAATATTTTTGAGATGCCTGTTAACACTGAAATGGGTCTGTAGTTATTCACACAACTTTTGTCTCCAGATTTGAAGACAGGTGTGACCACAGCTTTTTTAAGAAGTTTGGGGAATACTCCTGTAGATAAACATAACTGAAATATGTGTGTTAGTGGAGGTGCAAGTAAGAATTTAAATCTTTTTAGTATATTATTAGGTATGTTATCCCACCCCGTAGCACAAACATCCTTTAACCCGTTTATTGTGCTTACTACTTCGGAAATGTCAGTGTCTAATAAAACAAAAGAATTTAGTGTAGAGGAGGTCGTAGTCGGGATTTGATGGCAAAAATGATTAGAATTTAAAGATTTTTCAACCAGGCTTTTACCAACGTTAGCAAAAAAGTTGTTTACGTTATTCATTGCTTCGGATGGGTTTGACTCTGTTGATAGTAAATCATACGGAGGTTCGGGATTTTTTGATCTAAATGTATTCGTTTTTATAAATTTCCATACAAGTTTACTATTTTTCCCCGCCTTCTGTAATTCATTTTTATCAAACTGATTTTTTAGTTTTTTCAAAAGATTATTACAGAAGTTTCGATACCTTTTATATGTAACAGAAAGTATTTCATTATCAGGTGCTAGTTTCAATTTTAAGTGAAGTTTATCTCTATGTCTTATGCAACGAACGAGACCGGGTGTGATCCAGGGTTTAATACAACTATACTTTCTAGGTATTGTCTTAGTAAATGTGTTTTTCCTTATTGCATATTGTAGAGAATCTATGAAATAATTCAACGATATATTAGCATCGTTTGAATTATAAACCGGGTCAAAATTAATACCACGTAAGTCATTTTCCAGGTTTGTCATATTGACTTTAGTGTAGCTACGCATGCAGTTTTTTCTAGGTGAACGTATTTGCAATGTTAGTAAAACAGCTTGATGATCGGTAAGCGAAGAATTAGTAACCAATGTTTTGGATGGATTTTTTGATTTTAGAATGATATGGTCTAAACATGAGCCACTCTGATGCGTGGGGTGATAGTGAGCTGGTAGAAGTCCATGAAATGAGCAAATATTCAGATAATTATGTACATGGGTATCGGATTTCCCGGAAGCAATGTTAATGTTTATATCGCCCAAAAGTATTATGTTTTTAAACGATTAGATTTAATATTGTTTTTTTTTTTTCTTGTTTTGTTTAATTTGACCTATTTTGTACCCTGAAATGATTGCTGTGTACACATAATACATGTGCTATCAAATGTCAACCATTTAAGACGGGGCTCGGATCTGTTTCTCTTAAACACAGGTTATTTTGTAACCTATCTAGGAGAGCAGTACGGCACCCACTAACTAGAGTATGCCTTTATGCTTGTGCTTTATGTATTTTTGTCATGTAATCTAGTCCTAGTTGAACAATAAATCTTTATACTTATACTTATACATATAACCTACTTCCGGTTGACCTAGAATCATGAAATTTGGCAAGAAGCAAGGCATCACAGCACAAATATAGGAAAAAGCCCTTTTTATTTATTTATATATTTGTAGTTATATTTTTTTTTTGCGTATATTTACCATGACATGTATCGATGCATGGGAGAATATTATGTTTTTCAACTACAATGTTAAAAGTTTGGTTTTGGGATAAATCCGTCCCATCTACGGAACCTTTCATTATGCGTGGTCCGACACGCACTTGTCTGGTTTTTTTTGCTATTGCTCGAAATGTGATTAGTCCCAAAACACTTCAATGTTACACACTTATGTTGGATTGTGTGACCGATGGACTGTTTATTCAAAATTAACAAATCCTAAACAAATTCGAGTAAGACTTACTTGTGGATGATGCTGTTATTGCGTCATTGTTGGATGTGGTAGGAATAGGGGATATTTGGATGTTATGCAAATAATGCATTTCTGTGACTTCTTGTACTGGTACTATGCATGAATCCTCTGTCACACTCACAGTCACAACTTGTGATTTGGTAGGTCTAGTCTGAAACAATGGAATAATTATTATTATTGCCTACGGCCTACTTCTAAGTAGGTAGGGTAGGTCTATAAATTAAATATTTTGTATAAAATCCCCCTCCCCTCCACTCCCTCTCACAGAGAGGAGGCCTGTGTCCCAGCAGTGGGAACATTATAGGCTGATTATGTTATGTATGTTATGTATAAAATAAATATCATAGGTACCAACACATTTCCAGTTTATGCTGATCTCGCATTGTATGGAATTTCCGTACAATGCGAGGTCAGCTTATACTGGAAATGTATAGCTTGATGTGTAGCCGTGTGTACGATAAAGTTGAAAATATTAAAATATATTACTGATTGAGGAAATGGATGGATCATTTCCTCAATCTCTTGTCCGCCCATTACCGCCACCAATCAACACTCTAGGGCAGACAAAGCTGGCAAGTTATCTGCTGTCCCACCACCAGTGCGCCTCATTGAAGCTGAGGTCTGCGCAGTGCTTCTTTAGAGTACGTTTCTTCTCAGTCCAATACTAAAAAATGCATTAATTTTAATGAAATAGCTATAAAATAATAATACCTACATCATTATTTGAATCACCTTAGGCCAGGCTTGATCATTTTAGGTTGCTCCTCCGAGAGAATTTAACGAAGTTGTCAAATTTGCCCATTTCCTCTTCTTTTCTAATTTGCCTTGAACGGTCCGAAGCAAACCTTTAGCTATGCCTGGGTTTTGCTCCAAGAATTCCACCAAACCTTCTCATTGGGCATAACTAGGACGATTTGTCACTGTAACTGAAATTGTAAAACTTTTATTATGTACAACATAATGTATTTATATAAAACATTGACCAAGAAAATAACTACATTGACAAAACTAAAATATTTCACTAATTAAACATGTAATACAGTAAAAAATTAACAGTATGATTGTTTATTTACTTACCACTTGTAAACTTTAATATTAGCAACTGAACTTGTGACTTAACGGAAAATAAATAATAATTATTAAAAAGGAACCACACGCGATCGATATCTTTAAGTTAATGAGTTAGCTAAACAAACTTGCATTTCGAATTGTTAATTATATTGATATGCTTCAGATTTTTCTCAAATACCCACAAATTACACAATTACCTCTCAATACATGCATATTACACTACACATTCTCATATTATATTCAGTTACATATTATACTTTCCAAAACAGTTATAAATCCATCCACACTTACTTTGCATAAATCTGACACAATAACTCATATAAAATGTTGTAATTATCATATATATAGCTATCAAATCACATGTACACTTAACACAAAAACGTATTCCTATATCCTCACTACAATTTATACTCTAGTGACTCAGATAAATGCATTAATTCATGGAAAATCATTATTATATTATTGTCATCAACTATCGAGCAAGCAGAATATAAAAATGACACCGTTACGATATTACATTAAAAGTGACACTTCATTTATTGAAATAAACATAACCTCTAATGGATGACTCACTACAGATAGTTAATGAGATAGATAACATTGAAATTGCTTCCTCTATTGTGTGTGATTGTTCGAACCTTTCAGAGCATATTTTTGTTAAACAAAATGACTTGACTATCGTTTCGCAAAACATAAGTAGCATTTATTGCAATTTTGATAACTTCATGATGTTATCTAATTTTAAATTCGAGTTAGATTTAATTATACTCACAGAATGCAGATTAAGTACCAATAAACTTTTACCACAAATACCTAACTACAACTGCCATAGTACAACACGACAAATAAACCAAAATGATGGAGTAGTTATTTATGTTAAAAATACGTTAAAACCGAAAATTGCAGAATTACAACTATCCCAAGCAACGTGTATCCAGGTTGACATACTGTTGCTTCGGGAGGTTCCTGTTTCGGATAAGGCGGGAGGAAACGCCCGGGTGTCACCACTGTGTGGATCATCCGGAGGACACGGTGGAGGTCTGCCCTGCTTGGGCGGAGCCCCGCCGTGTCCTCTTGGAGACGATTGGCGGCGGTGACCTCTCGCGTCCGGCTCTGGTCCAGGCCATGGTACGGAGCGAGAGGGCATGGGAAGCAGTCACCTCCTTCTGCGAAGCAGTAATGCTCGCGAAGGAGGAGGCGGAACGCGTGAGGGAGAGGCAAAGTTTGCGCCCTCACGCCCCTAACCGCCGCCGTTGGAGACGCCCTGGGCGTCGGGAATCCCAGGCGGATTCCCGGCCACCATAGGCGCGGGCTTGCGGACGGCGAGCAATGGGTAGCTCGCCGTCCGATTAGGACCAGGCCCGGGTCGATGGCGCGTCGTGTTCCACGCGCGCCTCAAAGAGATGTCAGCACAATTAGCGGGGTCCGCTAGGACCGATGCCTGCCGGGGTTGCGGGTTAGTCCGAAAGGGATACCGGGACCTTGGCAACAGGCAACTGAAGGAACACGGGTGGGTTTTAGTCAGTAAAAGTCTGACATGCCCTTCCGCTCCGCCCAGAGCGGGAGAAGTCATTGGATGATTTCCCACCCACAAAAAAAAAAAAAAGGTTGACATACTGAATAATACAGTGTTGTGCATTCATCAATCCCCGTCTTATACTAATATCGATACGTTCTTAGATTCACTTAGTCAACACTTGGACACATTACCTTCAGGTAAAAATATAATAATAGCAGGTGACATAAACATAAATATCAGGCCCCAAGAAACTGAAAAGGCTCATGAACGAACGAACCGAAACAACTACCTCAATATGTTATCTGCTTATGGTATACTACCTGGTCATATACTACCTACCAGAGTATGGAACTGCCTGGACCATTTCATGATACGACTTCATAAAAAGAAAACTTCTGCCTCAATTGCTATTATGCACACCACAATTACCGACCACTATACTACTTTTTTAAGACTTTCTAAAATAAAAAATAAAGATGCTCCCAAAAAAAACTACTACTAAATTAAACTAAGAACAAGCCCTAAAGTATTTACAAGAAAAAAATCTTGCTGAATTAAACGACCCTAATCTTCTAACCGAATTACCATACAAAAACTGACTGACTGTATCGTTAACAATACCATAACAACAAATATCCCGAACAATAAACGAATAATCAAGCCGTGGATTACTCAGGGACTTACACGGTGGACACTTTTACGGTGCATTAAGAATAGAAACAAATTGCAAAAATCCTTACGGGCTGATCCGTATAACACATTCTTAAAAATAACACTGTCGTTACAGAAACTATTGTAATAATCTTATTAAAAAGTAAAAAGAAATTATGAACGGGAACTTACTTTTAAATCTATTAACAACACAAAGCTACTCTGGAAAAATATAAAAGCACTTACCTAAACAAATAAATACAAAAACCAAAGCACTTTTAGCGTAGTTTGTACACTAATTATTGTGTTTGTGTCATGAGCAGTGGTAAATAAAAGAAGTTCGTTAGTTACTCACGGTTATAATGTCCGTATACAAAACACAGAACATTCACAGAAGAAAGGCACAGGAGTTCACGCCACAATTGCGGCGATAAGTCCCCTCTTTGAGGAGTGGCTAGAGAGGCGCCACGGCGTCCTCACCTTCCGCCTGACACAGGTCCTCACCGGACACGGTTGCTTCGGGAGGTTCCTGTTTTGTATAAGGCGGGAGGAAACGCCCGGGTGTCACCACTGTGTGGATCGCCCGGAGGACACGGTGGAGCATACGGTGGAGGTCTGCCCCGCTTGGGCGGAGCCCCGCCGTGTCCTCTTGGAGGCGATTGGCGGCGGTGACCTCTCGCGTCCGGCTCTGGTTCAGGCCATGGTACGGAGCGAGAGGGCATGGGAAGCAGTCACCTCCTTCTGCGAAGCAGTAATGCTCGCGAAGGAGGAGGCGGAACGCGTGAGGGAGAGGCAAAGTTTGCGCCCTCACGCCCCTAACCGCCGCCACCGCTGGAGACGCCCTGGGCGTCATGGGAAGCAGTCACCTCCTTCTGCGAAGCAGTAATGCTCGCGAAGGAGGAGGCGGAACGCGTGAGGGAGAGGCAAAGTTTGCGCCCTCACGCCCCTAACCGCCGCCGTTGGAGACGCCTTAGGCGTCGGGAATCCCAGGCGGATTCCCGGCCACCATAGGCGCGGGCTTGCGGACGGCGAGCAATGGGTAGCTCGCCGTCCGATCAGGACCAGGCCCGGGTCGATGGCGCGTCGTGTTCCACGCGCGCCTCAAAGAGATTTCAGCACAATTGGCGGGGTCCGCTAGGACCGATGCCTGCCAGGGTTGCGGGTTAGTCCGAAGAGGATACCGGGACCTTGGCAACAGGCAACTGAAGGAACAAGGGTGGGTTTTAGTCAGTAAAAGTCTGACACGCCCTTCCGCTCCACCCAGAGCGGGAGAAGTCATTGGATGATTTCCCACCCTCAAAAAAAAAAAAAAAAAAGGAGTTCAATACACACAGCAGATATATCGACTTATCCGTAGAACAGAGTCCGATGTGATCATGAAGCAAAAATGAGTTAAATAGCTAGACGAGATAAGGAATACGAACTCTACAAACGTACGTTTTTAGAATTTTCGTATCTTATTTAGTTTCGGAAATATAGAATCGAATAACGTTCAATCTGACATTAGCTCCGCATTAAAACGCACGAAGTGATCAAGGGACGGCGCGCGGGAGGTGAGGTCGGCGCGAGCGTCCCGTCCGTTCGTCAGTCCGGCCGTTGTTTGTTGGAGCCAGGGCATTTTTGTGTCTTGCGCATAGCTTTTCTGGGTTTGATGAAAAAAAAAAAATATCAAGTGTTTTGCATAAATAAACATGTTTTTAGAGATGTCACGATCACGGAAAATGTTGGATATGCTTAAAGATGACTCAGAAAGGCCTGAGTTTAGTTCATCATTTTCAAATGTTGCTGCTGTTTATATGAAGAAAGGTGTAAATGCTGGTAAGTCGACGATTTCAGTTGCATTATTTCGTGATACACACTATTAAGTTTTAAAATTAATGAACATTATGTCTTTATTGCTTTTTTGTTTCAGTAAACAGTTGGGTGCGATCGATTTTTATAAAGGACGTTTTTTGACGGAGAGGTATAGAAACGCATTTTTTGTATGAAAATACGATTGGTGTAATGCATATGCACAGGGTTATCATTATTTCTGTAATAATAAACAGTAAAAAGTAGGAGTCTTATGAAATATTAGGACGATTTTATACGAACATTATTGAATTTCTAAGCGTTTCATGTGAATATAGTACGTTTTTCTACGGAATCTGTCATACGATTTGCTGGTTCGATATTAAGATGGGACGTTGTTACTGGGATAATGCAATCAGATAAGACGTTGTTCATTTAAAAACATCGTTAAATATAAAGATTTTAATTTAAGATTTGTTTAATTAATTGCTAGGTACATTTGTCTTGCATTATACATTAGTATTTTATGAATACCTATAATAATATACCGTTATTTTTTATTATTTCAGTTGTGAATGTTAATTACAACAGCATGACACAACAAACGTCACCTTTGCCTCCTGGTGCAGAAGAAATCAGTCAGGAACTAGCTGGTTTATGGGAAGAAGTTCTGTATGAAGATAGTGGGACCAAATAAATGACCTACGACAGCTTAATACCGAATGCCATGTCTGATCCGTCTATCGAGGATGTTCACAGTACCCAATCAATCTAGTAGTATCTTAAATTTTCTTTGGAAGCGCCTTCTCGTTTCGAAAATGTACCCTTCATACAGCTTGAATAGCTGTTAGAAGTTTCTCACAGCAGATCTACCCCGCTTAATTTGGACCTGTCAGTGCTAACTCCTATCCATTCGATCTGCGATAGCACATTCTGCCTTGATCATGTAGACAGTTTCTCTGTGATTTCTTCGTTATCATTTAGCACCACGAATTCGACTGCTACTTCGCACTCAAGCGATCGCACCGTGACTCCTGACACGACAGAGGCGCCCAAAAGAATGGACAGACCTAAAACGCAAATGCCTTAAGAACTTACGTAAGAAATATGTAACGAAAAGGGGAAAAGCAGTAGATGAAAAAACGATTAGGCCATCATGAAATGCCGTTACAAATATCTCAAAAACAGCGGCTCAACTGCTTCACAAAAATTTGGCAACTGGGAGATCGAGCTATGCAGTGGAATTTCATCATCAAATATTCCAACAAAATGAAGAAGAAAATATGCCTGAATCAAGATACTCCTAATATCAGGAACCATACTTTTAAGTATTATCTGTCGGTGATCACAGGTTCTAGCGAATCTCACTGTGAGAAAACTGAAGTACTAACTAGGGTATGTTTATTAAAACTCTTGCCGGTTCAACTCGTTGTCCTCCTCTAAAATACGATACGATACGGTCTTCAGTACGATAAAAGCTACTTTAGAGGAGGACAGACCCCGTCTGTTTGGCATACTTCAGTTTTCTCGCAGTGAGATTCGCTAGAAGCTGTGATCACTGACAGATAATACTTAAAAGTATGGTTCCTGTAGTAATATCTTGATTCAGGCATCTTTTCTTCTTCATTTTATCGGAATATTTGATGATGAAATTCCACTGCATAGCTCGATCTCCCAGTTGTGAGGCAGAAATTTTGTGAAGCAGTCCAGCCACTGGTGTTGAGATATTTTATCAGGGCATTTGTAACGGCATTTGCATGATGGCCCCATCGTTTTTTCGTCTACGGCATTTCCCCTTTTCGTTACATATTTCTTACCTAAATGTTTAAGGTATTTGCGTTTAAGGTTTGTCCATTCTTTTGGGCGCCTCTGTCGTGTCAGGAGACACGGTGCGAGCGCTTGAGTGCGAAGTATCAGGCGAATTCGTGGTGCTAAAGAAGACAACGAAGAAATCACAGAGAAACTGTCTACATGACATTTATAAGTTGCTAATTTAAGTCCATGCCGTAGTCGTGTAGGTTACCTAGTTACCATGCTGTGATACGATATGCCATTTAATTACTATTTTAAGTTTTAACTAATACGCTACCAAGGCAGCTTTAGGTACATATATGTACAGTTTCATTGTTGTTAATTATAGAACCTCATCTAGGTCACAATGCTTCTAATTGGTAAAATTATAAAGACTGAATACTATATTTTTTAAATACGATAATGTTGTTTTTATAACAAATGCGAAGTTTATATTTTTCTTCATGCGCGTCTCCTGCATTGTTCTAAGTTTTAGACTATGCTAATTTTAAGTCCATACCTAACTGTGATGTGATTGCTGTTCAAAGTAATGCCATCTAATGGTTTTGTTATCTGTTTAGAGTTTTATTTTAATTAATAAATGATTTTAAATAATAATTTCATTTTTCATTTAGTTGTATGGCAGTTTAGTCATAATATGGCTAAACTCCCATACATTAACCAACATTATATTTAAATAATTTAAGGTGGTTATTCACAAAGGACTAAAAAAGGGATGGGTAATACCAACAAAAAATGACCCATGTTAATATAGAACGTCACTTAATTACAGACGTCTCCGTAAAACAACGTACAATGTGCACTATGGACCCCCGCTCTTCCGCCATAAAACGTCCTATGTTGATATAGAACTCACTATCTCGGGAAATAAAAGGATAAAAAATATACAATACATAGCATTTAACTAGGCTGGGGCGTTGTTACAACATACCCAAAAATCTAAATGTCAAGTCTCACCGTTTATGAGTTACACAAGTCAACAACTTCTCTAACCTCTACTGAAAACTACCAACCCTGCAGATCGGACTTTATTCTACGGATGAGTCGATATAGTTAATTACACATTTTTTTTTTTTTTTTTTTTTTTTTTATTTAAAGGGCTTTGTCGCTTAGCGACCACATCGCCCAGTGCAGAGAAACACAAAATTGTAAATTACATCTACCTTATAACTAACTTGTACAATTGTTTAGCCTTATCGGACACTGGAAAAGCAAGGATGGTATTACACAGGCCAATATCATACCTTTTACGACGTCCAAAAGTATCAATTCTAGTATTTTCATTCCGAACACACTCCATCAGAATATGGATAACGTCATCAATCACTCCACAGTCATCACAATTTGGAGACAAAGCTTTCCTCATTAAGTAATAAAACTTATTTGATGGAATATGTCCGGAACGAAGTCTTAAGGCTATCGTAATTAGGTTTTTACTGAGTTCACAATCGATCCACGGAACCCGAGAAATCTCCGGCTGAATAGTTCGATACCATATCCCTTTTTCTTTTGATCTTTCATCAAAATACTCCTGCCAAAGATCTAAACACTTCCTTTTAGCCTTTCCAAAATAGTCCGAATACAGTTGAGTAATATTCATGGGAACTCCATCAATACAGGCTTGTCTGGCGAGCATATCAACCTTATCATTTTCTTCTACCTGACAATGCGACGGAATCCATTGGAAATATACCGTTTTGTAATTAGACTGAAGCTTTAAGAGTAATTCATATATCAAGTAGGCTGTCGGAATACCTCGCATGTGAGAAGTGTGCCGAGCCAAGTGTTGCAGCGAACTTTTGGAATCCGTCAGAATCACAAATTTATCGCCATTAATTGATAGAATATAGGACAAAGCTTCCAATATCGCAATCAATTCAATGTGCATAATAGAAATATCTGAATCAATCCGAAGCTTCATGTGGTTCAGAAGAATGGGATCCAAAAAGGCAGCGCCTCCCAAATTTTTATCTTTGGAACCATCAGTAAAAATTTTATGATAACCTGAATATTGTTCTTGAATATATAAAGTACATAAGTTTTTTAATTGTAAAGTACTGTAACGGCGTTTAGCTTTAGAAATACTAGGAATTTTGTCGAAGACTATATGAGATAAATCTAAACTACTTAACCACTTATCAAGTGAAAACATTCCAAGTTGAACGCTTGAGTGTATTGGAACAGAATTATAATGAGAAAAGATGTGAATAAGTAATGGCAGCTTCTTGTTCTGCCAATAGTTGGAATTTGTAACAAGTGAAAGGTTTTCTAGTGATTTTATAGTTTTATTGTTACACAGAGATTTAGATTTTAACATAAACTTGCTAGCTAAGTATCTCCGACGAATATAAAGTGGCGGAAGACATAACTCACTTTCCATGACATGTATCGGGGTGCTCCTTATAAATCCGCCGATAACACGTAATGCCTGGTTTTGGACCCTATCTAGTTTTATTAGTTTAGAATTACAACTACTGTCGAACAAGAAACTGGCGTAATCTGTTCTACTTCGAATTAAAGAAATATATAAACGTCTTAGGTGTTTTTGATGGAGTCCCCACCCCGGACCGGATAAGACTTTAAGTAAATTCATAAATTTCATTACCTTCTGTGACGTTTCATTGATATGTTTACCCCATCTTAATGAGCTATCCAGCCATAGACCCAAATATTTCACATTATTAACGACTTCCATTGAAATATCATCAAAAACAAAGTCAACAGACCTCCTAAAGCAACCTTTTTTAAAAACACAAATCTTAGTTTTATTTGGAGACATAGTTAAACCCAGCTTATCAATGAACACTTTGAAATGTCGTAAAGCAGACCGAAGTTCTTCAAACGCTGAATCTAAATTATTTTTTGTTGAATATAACACAAAGTCATCGGCATATTGAGATATATTAACCTGACCCACGTTCTTACATATATGAAGTGTTAAAATATTAAATAAAAGTGGAGCCAATGGATCTCCTTGAGCTAACCCACGACCAGTAAATCTAACAATCTCATAATCGTACGTCACTACTTGCAGCTGTCTATTTGATAAAAAGGACCACAAATAAATACAGATTTTTGATCCAACCCCAAACTGATCTAAAATACGTAACAGGCAAGGAATATCAACATTGTTGTAGGCGCTTTCTATGTCTATAAAACACGCCGCTGTAACCAAGTTTTTAGAGAATCCTCGTTGAATTTCAGAAACCAACCTTGTAAGGTTATCAAGACAAGATCGAGCCTTACGAAAGCCCACCATGTCCTCAGGAAAAAGACATTGTTTTTCAAAGAACCACTCTATACGTTTGCCCAAAATAGCATGAAAGATTTTGCAAAAACAAGATATCAGGGAAATAGGACGTAAAGATGAAGACGAACTACTATGCTTGGGTATTGGAACTATTTTGATTTGACGCCATTGCAAGGGAACAAAACCGACAGAAAGACATTGATTAAATATTAAAAGTAACATACATTTACCGGAAGACGGAAGGTGTTTAATCATCGAAAAAGAAATTTGATCTGACCCAGGAGCTGTGTCGGTGGTTTTAATACAGTTGACTAATTCTGGCATTGAAATTGGTGACTCCAACATTGCATTATTAGAATTAAAAGTAGGCTGCGAGGGACAAACAAAATCTGGAGTAAGGTCGCTAAGCAGTCGTCCGGCTTTATCTTTATCTACACAGGTGTTTGGGATTTGCCGACCTTTTAACCACCTCATCTTGCGCCACATTTCAGATGCTGAAGAGGTTTCATCTACAGATGAACAAAACTGCTGAAAAGATTTACACCTAGCCCTGCGAATAAGCCTTTGGGCAGAGCTAATTTTTTCTTGGAGAATATCTAAATTCCTTGGAGAGGGACAGCCTCTCAGATTAGCAAGAGCTAAGCGTCGCTCCGCAACAGCCCTGGACAACTCTGAAGACCAATATGGTTTTGGCTTAAATATGTTGCTAATGTTTTGAGGGATTTTAATGTAGGGAATGTACTTGTCCGCAGCTTTCTGCATTATGTTAAATAGGAGGTCATACAACTCCTGAGGATCCTGGGGAGTTATGCAACTTTGTAAATAATCGTCTATGAATGCAGTATATAAAGTCCAATCAGATTTTTTAAAATTTCTTCTGTTTTGGTATGTACGGTTAATATTAACACACACAGTACACAGTTTAATTTAATAATTAAATGATCACTTCCGAGTGATTCGTTTGTTGGTTTCCATATAAATAATAAAGACAAATCTGAAGAAACAAATGAAATATCAGGGCTAGATTGCTGGAGAACTCCATCAACCATTCTGATTCTAGTGAAGCTACCATCATTCAAATAAATAAAATTATGATCCAGCATGGAGTCGAAAATTTCGGAGCTGCGCCGATCAGTTCTTAGAGACCAATTAGAATGATGCGCGTTAAAATCTCCCAAGATAAGAGTTTTAGTGTTCCCAATAGAAAAGATCGCGTCCCAATCGCTTGGAGTGGTGTATACTGTAGAAGGGCAATAAATGGAAATTATACTCTCAATATGCCGACAATTCATAATTCTAATATGTAGCAATTCAATACCGGGGTTGCGACTTTGCGTTCTACAAACAACAGACTTTACAGAGCGATGAGTCATAATGGCAACACCACCGTAACCATCTTCTCTGTCCAATCTAAATGTATTATATTCACTAATTTTAAAAAAACTCTCGGGCTCCAACCAAGTTTCGCTCAGCACGGCAATGTGGATTTTTTCGTGACTTAGATGTAATTCAAGTGAACGAGATTTAGGCCTTATACTCTGGCAATTCCATTGTATAATATTTAAGTTCATAAATTGATTATTATCAGCCATTTCCAACAAATAAATCGAATAACGAATCAATAGATAAGCTACTTACAATTTTATGTGTCAACCACTCTGAAAATATGGAAATTGATTGCTGGATTTTAATTTGAAGAGATTCTTTGCTTTTTATAATGTTTCTAATTGTCCTAATTAAATGCCAAAAGTTTAGATTACGGGAAGACTTATTATCAGAATGATTGTTTTTCTCTTAATACGGTGCGTTAAGATTTTCTGAATAATCTGAAGATTCGGAAACTTGATGCCATATTATATCCTCGGCAGGCGTAGGGGTCCCTGGTCGACGATTATGCTTCTTTAAATTACGTTTAGGCAAAGGCTTAGTTCGTTGACTTGCTGTGGATGTACTTGGGCAATCCACTTGGGATGGTGTACCAACATTTTCGTCAATCGGAAGTTGTCTTGATACCGAAATTATATCTGTGGCAGTCACTGTAGAAGTCTGTTCAACTTCAGGCATTGGTTCAGAAACCACTTGTGGAACATTATCAGGGGATGGAGGAACGTACAATGTAAGGGCTTTCCTGTAGGTGCAGTTAAATTCTGACATTAAATCTCTCAGCTTCTTTTCTTTCTTAAAACATGGACATAGTTTATCAAACGCCATATGACGACCTGAACAATTCACACAAGTGTATGACGTAATTGTACAATTTTCGTGTTTTTGAGAGCATTTGGGACAAACAGGTTTCTTTGATGGACATCTTATCTTTAAATGGCCGAATTTCCAACAGTGTGCACATTGTGTGACCGGGAATATAAACCGTTCCACTGGAATCCTCAAACTGTAAATATAGACATAACGCGGAAGAGAAGATCCTTTAAATCCTAGCCGTATCGTTTCACTCGGAGTCCAGCCATTACCATCAGGGACCTCCGAGCACCGTTTATCTAATCTCTTAATAGATGTTATTTCAGCACTGCTTGACAAATTTGCTTTAAGGTCATCATCAGATATACCTAATTCCATAGCTTTAATAAGGCCGTACGACACACCTACTTCGGATGTCTTTTGACAAGACCAGCCCATTTCAGTAAACACCGAACAGCTTATAAATTCATCTGCGCCGCTAACGTTATCAAACGTAATCAACATTTTATTTTGATGCACGTATTTAATTCTATTAATCTTGCCACTGGCAATGTTATGGGTCTTAAACAATCGTGCTAAAGCGAACTGTTTCGGTAAAGGTTGTTTACAAGTCACACATACCTGTGTCCTCTCTTCTTCTTCCTTTTCACCTTCATCTCCTCTACAACATACCAGTTTGTTTCGACCTCTCTTCATTACGGTCCATCCTTCTTCAGAAGAGTTTTCATCCCTTGGCCTTTTCCCTCCTATCGACTCAAACTCATCGATTTGTGTATTGTCCTCCATTTGTGTATTTTTCTCTATTTGTGTATTTTCCTCCATTTGTGTGTTGTCCTCCATTTGTGTATTGTCCTCCAATTCCATAATTGTACCATGTTCGAACTCGTCAGTGCTCGACAGTGAATTGATGTTTACATTACTTAGATTTGATTCACACATCTAAACAAAGCAACAGCTGCAGGGACCGACCGGCAAAAAACCGGTTGGCCCGCGCGTAAACAAGATAAATGAATACGCACTCAATAAACTGAGACAAAAATTAATAAACGTCCGCTCACAAGGATAGCTCGCGCGGAAGTGTTAATTACACATGTAGAAGAAAGTCTTATCGTTAGGAGGTCTAACAGTTCGTACCACTGTACAGGTAGGTAATAATCCTGAAGGGATACGGCGAATATTATATTGACCGGAAGGGCACAAGGTTGCGTGGGCTTCGCGTCGTGACAGCGAGATCGGACTAAAGGTCGGCCAAGGTGATCGACCGGGCGCTGAGTAGCGCGACCCCACTCATGCGCAACGACTACGTCACCGCGTGACGTAGACGCGGCGCGCTTCCACAGGACGTTATTGTTGTGTACGACCGTGATGAATTTGTGTTTATAATAATATAAATAAATTAATGTAAAATATGATTTATAGATGTAAGTGTGTTAAAGCTACCAACCAATTATCCACAAACTACGCACATTCCATCGAAGTGACCCACATAGCAGCTATTGCATCAGCCTGGCGACAAGAAGTCTAGTGCTGAGTCGGCGCTACGTGACTTACACCGGCGACGGACGGCGACGCTCGCGCCGCGCACCGGGAGGGAACTCACTTTCGTTTCACACATCGAACGATCGTCACCATCAACCTATTTTTAGAACAAAATTGTAATCACGAAATTAAACCTGTTCCAGTGCATCCGAGTTTTCTTGCGACCTGCCTGCTCGACCGACATAATTGGCGCAGTCGGTAGGATCTTCGAGGATCAGCGAGCACCTGTGAGCTGACGTAGCGGTCGTCGAGGCCGTTCGAGGATCGGAATCTACACGTCGTGTCTTGCAGCAGGGGTATCCAGCCATCGATACGGCAAGGAGACCGAGATGCAATTTATGTGAGTACATTAAAATCTTTTTAGTGGATTGCTCACCCTAGTCCATAAGTTCCCTGTACTCAAACATTTTCCAAAATTTTCCATCCACGGGAATCACGGAGAATTAGGTTAGAGAGTAGGCATAACATTAGGCATAGTGCTCTAGATTTAAATAGAGAAATTAACTTGGACTCTAGTGCTAGTTTAAATAGTGTACCGAATAGAATGGAGGGATTAGATGGCATTTTTAAGGCCCTTCGTTTGGTGCCAGAGTTTGATGGTAACGTTAACGTATTGACTAGGTTCATACAGTTGTGTGACGAGCTAGTAGATGAGTTTGTCAAGAAGGCAAGCCCGCCTAACAGACTTTCGGAAATTGCTCTTATTAACGGCATATTAAATAAAATAACTGGTCCCGCGGCCCTGTTGATCAATTCAAACGGCATCCCATCAGATTGGACGGGTATACGAAAATCTCTCGTAAATAATTTCTCAGATCAACGCGATGAGACAGCATTATATCTGTGGCCCTAGTGAAAAAGGATCTAAGTCCAAAAATGCAACTTTACACAAGACGCAAAAAACACTCCGCGCGCTTCAAATTGTGTGTTTGACCTCATGTGACATTTAAACCGCTACCAAATGAAATACACGTGATATTTTTTATAGGTAAACGATTTATACTCTTTATTATTATTGAGTTATTTTTTATGTAAAGTTAATAGTTTTTAAGATAGTGACTTATACTAACCACACAATGAATTCCTTGAGGGTATAAAATAAGTTATACCCCTTCTCCCATAAGTTAAATGTCAATTTACACAAGTGAAAAGGGATACGCATTTGGAATGATTTTTATCATAACCAAGTAGTCTAAAGAAATATTTAATAGTTTACTATTTGAAAAACATGTGTTTTACTGTGTACTTTTCTTTACCGTTAAATTTTTTTGAAAATTCTCAAAAAAAATATCTGAAATCCTTTTTCACAAGGATGTTATCCGTGGCGTATGGTACATTAAGACTTGTACGAACTATTTTGTGCAACTTATATCCATTATTTAAATAAAAATAAAACAAAAAATATTTAAATTACTTTTTTTTTTTTTTAATGTTTCGTAGTTTCTTGCATAATAAAATTTGAAAATACAAAAACAATTTTAAGAGAAACTCACATCTTAATCTGCAGAAAATTCACAAATCGAGTAGAAAAATGGGTTAAAAAAAAAAAAAAAAAACATTATAACAAACCAAAAATATTAGAAAATGTTATTCTAAGTCATCTTCGCTGTCATTTATGAGAGGATGTTGATCTTTAATATCATTATCACTTAATAAATTGGTATAAAAGGATCTGACACTGGGGTTTATTAGTGTAAGAAGATAAAGCAAGTCTCGCTTTTTCTCATTGGAAATTGCAATCGGCCCATCGTATGACTTGGGTATACATTCGGTTTCAAAAACACTTGGGAGCGGTGACTTTCCTCGTTTTCTTTGCAAATTAACTATGTTCCATTCATCTACGCCATGCATCTTGTAGTGAAATTGAGGAAACTCTCCTTTTTTATATTTAAAAGCTGCATACTCAGATAAATTAAACTTCTTCTTATTTTCATCAATTTTCTTTTGTTGTAGTGGCCCTTTTAAATAACTCGCAAAATTAAGAAATAATTCAGAGTGCATTTCTATAACAGTGAATGGTTTTTTTTTACTACATGTTCGGACAAGTTGATACCAATCCCGGGAATGATGCAGATCCATTTGAGTTTTTTCTTGGCCTTTTCAATTAACGCATGATCCACGTCACAATCCATGTGAGTATGGCCTGGTACCAAAAAATTATGCGTTACGGTTTCCATATTTGTATTATTACGCATAGCTAAAAGGAACATGCATACAACGTGAATATTTTTATTTTGGCCAGAGCAGGAGTCAGAATAAAATATAAGATGCTTTATATCAGCAGGTACGCAGTTCATTATGTAGTAATACAAACAGGAAGCTATTTGATTTGCCCCTCTGCCACCAATTCCTTCATGCCACATAAAACAATATACTTTATTAGAGGTACAGTCCCTTAATGTCAAATTATATGTCCATAATGGACGCTTGTAAAATGCAGCACCAGATTTAAGGTAAGGGGTTGGCAAGCATTGCTGCACGTCAAACGACAAGACTACTGTATCCTTTTTTGCAATTTAAAGCGCCCGGTCTTGAGATTTTTTATCATAAATAGTTTCTGCTCTACGTTGATGCTCTATCAAAAGCTTTTCATTTACTTCTTTCTCCACACCTTCACTAAATTTAATTTTCGTACTTAAAGTATCGCATTTCACACATGTATCAACATAAGGTGCTTTAAAAGATAGATTTTGGGCCCTGAATACCCATGAGTAGATGGTCATTGATACTGGATTTTCATTCGTCTCACAGTAAGCCTTGTACATGTCTTGAATAGTTAAATGGGGTGGTAAAAATTTTTTGTTTGTCTTCGACCGACCATAGTAGCTTTCATACACAGGGAAAGATAAAATCCGAGTTTTTACATTTTCTAGCCTCTCGTCATCTATTGTAAAGGCACTGGGTTTTTTTCCTCTTAATGATTTGGGTATAATACCACCGCTTAATTTCATTTTATCAGTCACAGTTTGAACAAACTTGTTGGTTTCATCGAATGTTTTTAAAAAACAACCCTCACAAATGCGATGACACTCTAAGTCCAACTTCAGGAAAAAATCATTGGAAAAATTCCTGTTTTTGACTGTCGCCGCCAATTTTTTTGTTGCTTTTCCTTTTAACTTTATAAGGTTACTTATGAACAATACACGCCTGTCATAGTCTCCTATGTTCCAGTAATAATCAAATATTTTTTTTCTGTAGGCTTCAGGAATTCTTTCAGCACACTTAATCCTACAAGGTTCCAGACTTTTTATTTTCCTTTCTACAACGGTTTTTCTCTTACTTGTCTGGTAACTTTTTCCTAAATTCCTTTTCTTTTTTCTAATTTCTCTATCTTCCCTTCTTTCTTTAATACTTTTCCTAGGCTTACGTTTTCGACCTTGTTTAACACCTTCTTTATCCCAAAATGATGTATTATTGCTCTCGTCTGAATCTGACTGAAGGATGGTAACATTACGTCTACGTCTTGTGCGCCTATTCACAACTGAACGATCCGAACCACTTGTGTCGGATGTATTTGGTATGAAATCACAGTCACTACTTTCAGCAGAATAATCGAGATCAGGGTATGGCAGCTCATCAACCAACAGAGAAACAATATCAAGACACATGAGAAACGTTTCGTCGGAATCGGTAAATAAATCGTCATCTTTGTAGTGCTCTGGCCTTGGGGACAAGTTTTTGGAACATCCAGGCATTGGAGAACATACTTTTGAACGAATTGGAGAAATATTTTTTAAACATTCAAATTTTGGAGAATAATCCGTAGAACATCCTGGCCTTGGAGAATAATCATTAGAGCACCCTAGCCTTGGAAAATAATCATTAGAACATTCTGGCCTTGGAGAATAATCATTAGAACATTCTGGCCTCGGAGAATAATTCTTGGAACAAGTAGGTACAGGTTCTTCAGAAAGGCAATCCAAGTCGTCCATAATTTTCAGTTCTTAATGAACAAGATCAATCATGCGGTTAATTCGACCTTTACCAGCCATTCTAAAAAGGAAATAATTCATTTAAGTATTTTGAATAGAAAGTAATAATTACGACTATTAGCGTAGGAGATTTCCACAGGGAAACTTAGTAGAAAGTTACGGTATCATTATATCCTTTATGTGTTGGCTTCCAGGTAAACGAAACAGAAAAAGAAATGCATGCAATGAATTTCGTAGTTATTAGGTGTAAAAAGGTACGATTAGACTAAAACCAATTTTAGTATACATTAACTTCGAAATAAGTAACAAAAATATGTGTAATAAGATCTAACTTACTCGCGTTATTATTGGTTTTTCTCCAGCGCGTCGACACAGGCTTCGCTCAGTACAGTGCGCGAGCGACTGAAGGGGCGCGGGCGCTATGCGCTCTCCACCCACCCGCACCGTTCCCCCGCATCGACGAGTTATATCCTTTCTCACGTAAAATGCTCACTTAAAATAAACGTAAAATCACTTCGTAGGATATCATTCTAATTGTATCAAATTTCATTTATTAATTTTACAATAGCACACGTGAATACTCATCTCAACAGAGTTATTTTTGATTTTTTCCTTATATTTTGGTGAAAACGGATTTATGTCTAGTAATATCATTCAAACTCAAACTCAAAATCAAAACATTTATTTCAATTAAACCATTTACAGGCACTTTTGAATTGTCAAGGAGTCGGTCAGTCAGAAATATGAAGCTAGTTGCCCATTCCAAAGCGTAGTAGGTACCTATGGAGAAGAACGGGCAAGAAACTCCACGGACACTCTTTTAAATCAAAATATTGTTACAATATATGGGTTACATCAATTCATGTTGAAATTATAAATGTGAGAACAATGTAAAAAGCGCGTTAAAAGCGTCCGCAATTATGACATACAAACAATTCAAAAATTAAAATAAGCCATGGCAGCTAAGAGATGACCAGTCACAACTGACGGCGCCCGTTCACGAACATGACGCATGGATCAGCACCATTCAGCTCAACCATTTTGAAGGGAGCTAAATGATCCAACACACGCGCCACCATCAGCGAGACATTTAAGTGAGCATGACATTCCCAGCCGCCAGGGCACATTCAAGTCAATGAAAGACAGATTACCCGGTAAATGGTAGCTCAATAGTACATAGTACTCACACCTGTGCTATGCAATTATATAATACAAAGGAGATTGAGTTTATACAATGCAAAGATGATGATGATCTTAAAATCTTCAGCAGCTCCAACTGTATGTTCGAATGTTAATTAGTTAGTTATGATTGTGGAGCAGGACCAGCATTAAGCCAAGCATTTTTATCAGAGATGTAATCCTCCAACTTATAATATGCCTGCCTGCATAGTGTGCGTTTTATACAAGTTTTGAATTTCGTCTCATTCAGTTGAAGTATGTGGGGAGGAATTTTATTGTAACATTTTAAACAGTCTCCCATGAAAGATGAGTCTACCTTAGCCAGTCTGAAACCTGGTTGAACTAATAGGTCCCTATTTCTAGTACTGTAATTATGTCTATCACCTCTTTTACTAAAAAGATGTAAATTTTTTCTTACGTGCATGATATTTTCATAGATATATTGACAAGGTACCGTCATGATGTTTATATCCTTAAACAGTTCCCTTAAAGAATCGCGCCTGCGAAGATTATAAATGGCTCTGATCGCTCTTTTCTGCAGAATAAAGATAGACTCGATGTCTGCAGCCCGTCCCCATAGTAAAATACCGTAAGACATGATGCTATGAAAGTAACTAAAATAGACTAGCCTCGCGGTATCTGCATCAGTAAATTGACGGATTTTTCTGACAGCATATGCTGCTGAACTTAGCCGTCCTGCAAGAGATGTTAAATGAGGACCCCATTGTAGCCTTGAGTCGAGCGTGATCCCCAGGAAAACAGTTTTATCGACGAAATCTAGTTTCTCTTGATTCAATACAATCTCACAATCCCTACTTTTGACATTAGGCAAAGAAAATTTGATGCACTTCGTTTTTTTCCCATTTAATACTAAATTATTAGCAGTAAACCAATTTTGGACCTGCAGAAGGGCGTTATTTACTTCGTCAAAATTTGTAGCACGTCTATCTACCTTAAAAATTAAGGAAGTATCGTCAGCAAATAACACCATGTGTGGCTGATTTTTTAATAAATGGAGTAGATCATTAATGTATACTAAAAAGAGGAAAGGACCCAAAATCGAGCCTTGTGGAACACTCATTTTTACTTTTAGACCCAGTGAGTTGATACCGTTTATTTGAACTTGCTGTTGTCTATCATTTAAATAAGATTTTACTAAACTGAGCGCAAGTTTTCCAAGTCCGTAATGCTCAAGTTTCAAGAGTAAGGTTTCGTGATCGACGCAATCAAATGCCTTGGAGAGGTCACAAAAGATTCCTATGGCGTCTTGGGCCTCCCACGCATTAAAAATGTGTCTTAGTAAGGTCACACCGGCGTCGGTCGTACAACGTCCTTTGGTGAATCCATACTGTTGGTCGTGAAGGATTTTATTTGTGTTAAAATGATTGAGCATTTGATTCAGCATCACCTTTTCAAACACCTTGCTGAAAACCGGCAGCACGGATACGGGTCTATAATTATTGGTGTCTTTACTGTCCCCGGATTTGAAAAGTGGTATTACCTTACTGTATTTCATTAAATCTGGGAAGACTCCTTGATCCACACACAAATTAAATATTAAGGCTAAGTAAGGCGCTATGGTTTCAATTATAGAGGTACAGACTTTAATGGACATTCCCCAAAGATCCTCGGTCAATTTGATCTTGATTTGCTTGAAAGCTTTTATTACTGTTGCGGGGTTAATATGCTTAAAGTTAAATTCAATCGGGCTGGCTGAAACGTTCGCCCTTACTAAATCAAAAGAGAGCGATGGCGAGGAGTTTAAGGTTTCAGTAGTTTTAAGTGGGATACTGGTAAAAAAATGTACAAATTCTTGAGCAACTTCTTTGCTATCGCAAATGAGACCACCACCTGACGTCTCCAGTGTGTAATCGGAATTATGCTTTTTGTTCCTATTCGTTTCATTATTGATAATTTTCCAAACCGCCTGTATTTTATTGTCTGCTGATTTAACTTTGTTGCTAATGTATAAGGCTTTAGCTGCCTTACAAGTGCTCTTAAAAATTCTAGAATAAGTAGCAACATACTTATTAAAAGTTTCCGTATTAATATAAGGCTTAAGGCCATACAGTTCGAAAAGTCTTTCCCTACTTTTCCTGAGTCCTTTAGTTGCCCAATCACTAAATAAAAACTTAGGGCTGATAGTTTTAGTGTTTTTCTTAAAAGTATTATTGAACTCGGTTTGGACTACCGAAAAGAATTCTTTATACAAAATATTGGCATTGTTTATTGAAAGGTCCTGATTACTTAATTTACAAACTAAAGTGCTATTAAATTTATTTAAATTAACAGCTGTTACTGGTCTGAATTGTATCTGCACTTTTTGTATTGGTAAGTTGGACTCAAAAGTTACTGTTTGACCACTGTGATCAGAAGGGAGATAATTAACGATGGCTTTATCTAAATAGTCGCAGCAACAGAACACATTATCGATACATGTAGCAGTAGTCGTAGTTATTCGGGTTGGCTGTACAAACACATTTGACAAATTGAAGGATTTAAACAAATTTTATAATCTACTGGTATTCAAATTATTTTCTAAAATGTTAATATTAAAGTCCCCGCAGATAATTACCGATTTATTCCCAGTTGCAAGTTTTGACAAAACATCTTCCATTACTGACTCAAATATAGAGTAGTTTTGATAATTTGGGGGTCTATAAACGCACACTATTACATGCTTATCTAGCTCAACACAAGACAGCTCAATGCTATGCTCAACCGATAGTTCAACTATGTCTTTACGGGTTTTTGATTTAATACTACTTTTAATTAAGATTAGTGAACCACCACCCCGCATTGATTGTCGGTTAAAACAACTGGCCACACTATAATTATCATAATTAATTAACATTTGATAGTCTTTTAACTAATGCTCAGTTAAACAAATAATGTCAAACATTGTTTTTTCTAAAAACAATTCAATTTCCAATTGTTTGGAAGAAAAACCTTGAATATTTTGATGAAATAATTTCAAGGATTTCTGCTTAGCCCCTTTTGTGCAATTAACTTTGTTAGTGCTAGAAAATACCTTTTTGTTATTAAGTGTAACTATACTGTTATTGGTACCTTCTGTTGTCTTACAAACTAGTTTAAATTATTAATTTGAATTTGCACCACATTATCATTAGTAATATTACTAATTGTGGTGCTAATTTTACATGACTTCGACATACTAATTATGTCTGGGTTAATATTAAAAGCTAATAGCCTAGCTATTTGACGTCTAAAACTAATGGGCAGATACACAGTATCCCTAGTCGACCTAAGCTTATCAACAAAAATGTTGGTGTCAAAAAATATAAACTTGTCACTATGGTGACTAACTAAAAAATGCATATAATTATTTAACATATGAATGTAGTTATTTTTCCTTTTTGACAAGTGCTCAAAGTAGGGAAAAGCACACAAAATTATTTTCTTACAATTTAACTTCAATAGCTCAGTGACACTATCAGTGATATCTTCTTTTTTAACATTTAAACTATTACCTATAAGTACAGTAATAATGGCATTAGGATCATATTCATACCTAGTTATTGTAGACATTATTTGATTATAGGAAGTTTGAGGCATGCAATAGTTTTGAGAAGAATGACTCAGGTTGTTAGTAAGCAATTTTCCTAACCCTTTTCCAAAACTATCAGAAAACATAATGGAGCAGCTTTTACCACTACAAGTGAGAGAACTAGCTTCTGTCTGAACTACTTGCAATGGACCTTGTTCAATACCTGGTGTATCCATACTGGGAATCAAGACCTGAGCACTTCCTGACTGGTATGGGTCCTCTGTTGCCTCAGGTTGGTGGGTGCCAAGATTTGATTTACTTTGCAGTAAAGATTCAGGGGTGCCGAGAGTCAGCAGGTCCACTTTGTCTGCATTAGAGTTGCACATGGCCACTAACTCATTAGCAGCAAGGATGTGCTCCTGAATTTGTTTTTCAGACCTCACATACTTTGTATAGAGTGAATGAAGTGATGCTTCTAGTACCTGAATTTCAGACTGTAAGTGTTGAGTGTCAAACTCATAAATGATCTTACTGTCTTCTAATTTAATTTGATAGTTATTTAATTTATTTACAAGAAAACCACGTTCTTTCATTACTCACTAAACCATTTTTAAGGACCAGGTGTTGTTGTATTGATAAACACCAAACAAATTAAAACGTGGGTAATTTATGTTAATTTAGATTAAAAAACCCCAAACTAAAAAAATATTTTTCCGTTTAAAAGAATACAAAAGTACTTGAAACCGACTTTTGTAGTTTTTTTTGGTGTCAGTTGCACCCTTTTACACAAAGTAACTTCTTTATTTTTAGAGATAGATTAGATCCGTTTTCACCAAACGATAGAGCATTTTTTTCTGATCACTTTGGTATACTTAACTCATTTTCGACAAAATCGGACTTGTACCCTTTTTCACTAGGGCCACAGATATAATGATTTAGCATTACTGTCACAAGGGCCTGACAGCCCTCAGGAGTTTTATGAAAAGTGCCAGAACCTTTTCAGCACGGCAAAGGCTTTAGAGTTCGTTCATGAGGAACAAAACGTAGTGTATTTGCAGCAGCGTAATAGCCAAGTCTCTGATAGGAAATCGACACCCCAGGTCGTGCCACCTAGACCCTTGCCCCCTACCGTCGGGTTTTAACATGACACAGCCTAGATCGTTCCCCTTTAATATGCCTGGACCCTCTAGGAATCCATTCGGCCACCCAATGATGCCACAGGCACCCGTACCATGGCGACCTAATTTAAATAATCAAAATCAGGTCGGACCATCACGCACGCAACAAATGTTTCGTGCTCCTCCTCCTAATTATAACCAAAATAATGCATTTAAATTTGTACCGCGTAACAATGTACCGCAGAGTAACTTTCAACAGCCTAGACCTATGAGCAGCGTCAGCCATTTTGTGCCTAGACCCCTACCACCCAGTAACGCGATAAGAGGACATGACTGGACTAAATCTAGTAATTCCCCAGCTAATCATAATTTCGGAAGTAAAGAAATAAATTTCAACGATTGTTATACTCATTTCGGTTACGGAGATTATGATACCGATAGCTATGTGTTCTACGATCCTAACGAGTATTATGAAGGATACTACTATAACACCGATTTTGATCAGGTCTAAGGTGGACGCTTCAGGTAAAACTAAATGGCGATTAGTAGTGGATTTTCGAAAGTTAAACGAGAAAACCCTGGATGATAAATACCCCATACCTAATATTGCAGATATTTTAGATAAATTGGGCAACTGTAACTATTTTACGACTTTAGACTTAGCCAGTGGCTTCTACCAGGTGGAAATGAGCCCTGCAGACATTCCCAAAACAGCATTCACAGTAGAACATGGCCATTTTGATTTTTTGAGAATGCCCATGGGTTTGAAAAACAGTCCATCCACCTTCCAACGAGTAATGGACAACGTTCTCAGAGACCTACAAAACACCATATGCCTCGTTTACTTGGATGACGTCATAGTCTTTTCTACGTCATTGCAGGAACACATGGTCAATCTAGAAAAGGTATTCGATAGATTGCGTGAGTCCAATTTTAAAATCCAAATGGACAAGTCAGAGTTCCTCAAACTCGAGACTGCCTACTTGGGCCATGTCATAAGTAAAGATGGCGTTAAGCCGAACCCTGACAAAATATCCGCAATTAGCAACTATCCACTTCCAAAAACTCCCACCCAGATCAAAAGGTTCCTGGGTCTTCTTGGTTACTATAGAAAATTCATAACCGATTTCGCGAAAGTAACAAAACCCATGACGCAATGTTTAAAAAAAGGATCGAAAATTACGTAAGACCAAACTCATCAACTGTTTCGAAAAGTGTAAGACACTCTTAATTAATGACCCCATTTTACAGTACCCAGATTTTTCTAAAGAATTTGTCTTGACGACAGACGTGTCCAACTTAGCGATAGGAGCCGTCTTGTCCCAGGGGACCATAGGTACGGATAAGCCTATTGCTTATGCTTCCAGAACATTGAACAGTAGTGAGATCAATTATAGCACCATCGAGAAAGAACTCCTTGCGATCGTCTGGGCTACCCAATACTTTAGACCTTACTTATTCGGCAGGAAATTCAAAATTGTCACGGATCATAGGCCTTTTCAATGGGTAATGAACATCAAAGAACCCAACTCGCGTCTCACTCGATGGCGGCTAAAACTAAGTGAATTTGACTTTTCCGTAGTTTACAAGCAGGGAAAGTGTAATACTAACGCTGACGCGTTATACCGTATCGAACTAAACAATGAAGAGACTAGCTCTCTTATAGCCAACTCTACGGAGGGACCATCCTCATTATTGAATGAATCAAGGACTGACACGGTTCACACTGATGCCGAAAATCCGATATTAGAAGTTCCAATAACTGACTTCCCACTTAACAAGTACCATAAACAAATAATTTTCACATTGGTCGAAGACGTGAAAAGCCACCCTTCAGTTTCAAAACCGTTTGAGTCACACGTAAAAACGCATATTCAGATTTCCAAGAGTAATCTCGAAGAGGATGTCGTAAACGCTGTGAAAGAATACGTCAACCCCAAGGTAAAGACGGTTATTCTCATTAATCCCCCATTGGCTATGTACGAAGTTATCCCCAACATCCAGAGTAAATTTAAAAGTTCATCCATGGATTTAGTCTTAACAAAAGTAGAGTTAGAAAATATCAACGATTATCTGAAACAACAGGAGATAATTCGTAAGTACCACGAGGGTAAAACCAATCACCGTGGAATTAATGAGTGCTACTTGTCCTTATCCAACAAATTTTACTGGCTGAAAATGAAGGAACACATCACAAAATATATAAATGAATGTAACGTGTGCGGTCAGGCCAAATACGATAGAAACCCCATAAAACAAAAATTTAATATAGTGCCACCTCCATCGAAACCGTTTGAAATAGTACATCTTGACTTACTAAGTGTCGAAGCGCAAAAATATCTTACAATCATTGACGCATTTTCAAAATATGCTCAAGCTTACTACCTAAGGGACGCGACAGCAATCAGCGTCGTACAAGCCCTTTTAACATTTGGCACTCACCACGGATTTCCTTTAACTATTGTCACAAACAGAGGCCCGGAATTTTCAAATCAACTTTTCTCAGATTTCGTCAAAATTCATAAAGTGCAACACCACAAAATCTCTGCATGCACTCCAAATGAAAATGGCATGGTCGAGAGGATGCATTCCATACTCCTAGAACACTTACGTATTTTAAAATTAGAGCACCGTGGAGATTCCGCTATGAACCTAATGCCATATGCAATTTTAGGTTACAACAGTTCCATTCACAGTTTTACCAAATGTAGACCGTTAGATATAATTACTGGCCATCTGGACCCCCGTGACCCATTAGATATTAACCTGTCAGAAAATATACTACAGTCATATACACAAGATCATCGTACTAAAATTCAAAGAGTTTTTGATATGATTAATGGTTCATCCCTGCACGCCCGCACACGGATTATTGAAAATATTAATAAAGATAGGGAACCCGAACAACTATATTCTGCGGATCAGCCGATTTTTGTACACAACCCAATGGCCAGCCGCCAAAAACTGGCCCCTAGATTCACACGCGATACGGTATTAGCCGACTTACCGATCCACATCTACACCAAAAGGAAATGTGGACCCATTGCAAAGTCTCGCCTTAAACGGGTCCCTAACAGCAACCGTTTGTTACAGAATCATTCTCCTGGCCCTGAGCCTGACGCAGGCGGAAGACATAACGTTACATAGTCTGGATAATGGACCAGGCATCTTACCTTTCATGCTCGGAACAGCAAAAAATATCTCCCATTACCACTCGTTTGTCCAACCGGTTAACTTAGACATTATCCGTAGTAATATAGATTTAATGAAAAACCAATTAGATAATATTTCGCCTGAGTTCCACAATAAAACACACTCTTTATATCAACCCCATATCGAATATCTTCATAATAAGATCACGAAGCTGTCCGACCAGTTAGAATTGTTCCAGTCTAACCGCGCCAAGAGGGGCCTTATTGATGGATTAGGTTCAGTTGTTAAGAGTATTTCCGGAAACTTGGACTATACGGACGCTATTCATTACGATAACGCAATCGAAACTTTACAAGAAAATGAAAATAAAATGGTCACGGAACTAAATAATCGGGTTAGTTTAAATAAGCACTGGATGTCTGAAAATTCCGAAATTCTGAGTAAATTACTCCAGAATCAAAACAAAATCAAGGAGGCGGTAGATGAGATTATGACTAGCGAATTACGTCAGGAAAAAGATATAGTTAGGTATGCCCATCTGGCTCAATATATAATTATGCTAGCAGATAATATCGAATCGTTATCCGACGAAATGCTTAGACTAGAAAACTTATTAGCTTTTATACGTGATAATGATAATGATAAATGATAAATGATTTATTTCTGTAAGTAGGTTTGTACAAACACTTTTACACGTCAATCACATTTTTAAAACGAGATGAGGTCGGCGTTTCCTATCTGACTACTCTGAGAAGAAAGGCCGAAACAAACTCAGAGGTCACCGTCTCTTTTAAAGTCCAGACATAATCTTGGTCAGATTATGAGAAGACCATGTAGATTGGTGTCTGAAATGGTCTTTTGAGGAAAGAACCACACAGATTGAGTGGACCTGTCCAGTCAGTGCACGCATTTGTCAGTAATCGTGCAGCTCAACTCCGAATTTAAGGAGCTCAACGATTTGACGAACAATACCAAAGAAAGGATATTTGGTTAGGCCGCATAAATTACTCAAACTGCCAGACTATGATTAATTAAAATTAAGAAAAAATAAATAATAAAAAAGAAAAGAAAGATCCACATAATCTTCACATTCACAATAATTAAAAATAATATAATACTTTACAAAGTAAATATTCATGTCAATGTTTGAATAAAATGTCAATGTAAATATAAATATAAAAATCCGGAAATAATCTTGGTCAGATCATTTGAGGACCATGTAGATTTGTGTCTGAAATGGTCTTTTGAGGAAAGAACCATACAGATTTGAGTGGACCTGTCCAGTCAGTGCACGCATTTGTCAGTAATCGTGTAACTCAACTCAGAACTTAAGGAGCTCAACGACTCGACGAACAATACCAAAGAAAGGACATTTGGGTAGGCCGCCTATAGTACTCAAACTGCCAGATAAATAAAAAATATGATCCACATAGTCCTCAAATTCACAATAATTAAAATAATAATAATATTATACTTCACAAAGTAAATATTCATGTCACTGTGTAGGTATATAATAAAATAAAAAGTTACCAAAAATAACAAACCGCGTAAGTAATTTAAAACCAATAAAAAAATAACAATTGTAGAAATTGGAGCAGCTCAATCCCAAGCCTTTTTGTCCTCAATGTAATCTTTAATGGTATAAAACGCTTTTTGGCACAACTTACGTTTAATGAATGTTTTGAATTTATTAAGGCTTAGATCTTGTACGTGGCTTGGAAGCTTATTGTAAAAGCGTATACATTGACATCTGAACGAGCCACCTATTTTCTTGAGCCTTGTTATAGGTACAACAAATTTGTGTTTGCTCCTAGTATTTATATTATGGATATCACTGTATTTTTTAAACAATTTTATATTTTTATGTGCATATAAAAGATTTTCAAAAATATACTGTGAAGGCACAGTCATTACATTTATCTCCTTAAATTTGTCTCTGAGAGAGTGTCTCGGACTTAGTTTATAAATTGATCGAACAGCTCTTTTCTGCAAAACAAAGATAGTCTGAATGTCAGGGGCATTTCCCCACAACAGAATACCGTACGACATTACACTATGAAAATAACTAAAGTACACTAAACGGGCTGTCTCTATGTCAGTTAAATTACGAATTTTTCTAACAGCATATGCTGCGGAGCTTAGTTTTTTTGACAATTTATCTATATGTGGGCCCCATTGAAGCTTAGCATCCAAAGTTAAGCCCAAGAATACTGTGCTATCTTCGGGATTCAATTCTTCGCCCTTTATCAACACATTAGTTTTCACCTGCCTAACGTGAGGTAGCGTAAACTTAATGCATTTGGTTTTTTTTTCATTAAGAAGTAAATTGTTAACATTAAACCAGTGAACTACTTTTGCGATCGCGCTATTTACATCGTCAGTAACCAGTTGCTGACGTTTAAGTTTAAACAAAAGCGAAGTGTCATCCGCAAACAACACTATCTCATGATTATCCTTTATGAGGTAAGGCAAGTCATTAATATAAATAAGAAACAAGAAAGGACCAAGAATTGAGCCCTGTGGGACTCCAATTGTTACTATAGATCCGGGAGATCTTTTTCCATTAACGTCAACGCTCTGAATCCTATTACTCAAATATGAAGTAAGAAGATCCAGAGCGGTGTTCCGGATTCCGTAGTGGCGGAGTTTCCTGATTAATGTTTCATGAAGAACGCAATCGAATGCCTTAGACAAATCACAAAAGATGCCCAAGGCATCGCATTTATCTTCCCATGCATTATAAATATGTCCTAAAAGTTCAACACCGGCATCAGTTGTTGAACCACCCCTTGTGAAACCAAACTGCTTGTTATGTAACAATTTATGTCTATTAAAAAATCTTTGCAATTGCTCTAAAATTAGCTTCACAAATATTTTACTAAAGGTAGGTAGTACTGAAATAGGTCTATAATTTGTGGGGTCTGATGTACTACCTGATTTAAACAAAGGTATTATTTTACTATTTTTCATAAGGTCAGGAAACTCCCCACAGTCGATACAATTATTAAAGATAAGAGCTAAAGTAGGTGCTACAATGTCAACAATAGACTTAGCAACTTCTACAGAATTACCCCGCAGATCTGCAGTCTTTTTTACATTTAAAGTGTGAAAGGTTTTAATTATGTCTCTACAGGTAATATGTTCAAAAAGAAATTCCGATTCGCAAACATTAACATTTTCCTTAAGCAAAGACTCAGCAACAGAAGGTGATGAGTTTAGGGATTTAGTAGTAGAAACGGGAATATCTGAAAAGAAATTTTCAAAGGCCTCGGCGATTTGTGAGTCTGATTTTATTATGTTGTCATTAATAGACAGGCTGTAGTCAGTATTTCGGTTACTAGACCTTCCCGTTTCACTATTAATAATATTCCAAGTCGTTTTAATTACATTACTACTGTTTTTAATCTTCGAACTCAAATAACGTGACTTGGCCATACAACAAACTTTTTTAAATAATTTTGAATAATTTTTAACATATAAATTAAAGTCAACAGTGTTTACATAGGTCCTTTCACTGTACAGCTCATAAAGCCGTGTTCTACTTTTATGAATATCAATGGTAGCCCAATCACTGAAAGATACATTACTATTAACCGAGATAGTCTTGGGAATAAAGGTGGAATTAAATTGTTTACAGTATAAATTAAAAAAATCATCATATAGATGACTAGGATCAGTATGATTTGACAAAACTGGTAATGTATTAATTAGTTTTTCTTTAAAAACCTCCAAGCGACTTGCAGTTTTGGGGTTAAATGTTATATCCTTTTTAGCCACTTTGTTGTTTTTGATAGGGATAGTAACCCTTTGCCCGCAATGATCAGAATCTAGTAGATTTATAATTTCTTTGTGACTTGGTATAATATCTGTATAAATATTATCTAGGCATGTGGCACTAGTAGGGGTTATTCGAGTGGGCTCCAAAAATAGGTTTACAAGATTATAGGACTGAAACAAACTTATTATTTTACTACAAGAACCTGAATTTTCTAACAAATTAACATTAAAATCACCGCAAGTGATAATACACTTATTGGAGTTGCAAATCTTGTGTAACACTTCATCCATTACCTTTTCAAAACAGTCATACAATCCTGAAGGGGGTCTGTACACACTTAATACAATAAACTGCTCCAATTCTATACAGGCTATTTCAACTGTCCGTTCGACAGATAGGCTCATAATATCCTTACGGTCTTTAAATTTCAGCTGGTTACTTACTAAAATTAATGAGCCACCATGTATAGCATTTACTCTGCTGAACGAACTACCAACCTGGTGATTATCAAAATTGAACAAGAACTGGGTACTTTTAAGCCAATGTTCTGTTATACAAAGAATATCAATATTGTTAAAATTCATAAATAATTCTACTTCTAAATCTTTGTTCATAAATCCTTGAATATTTTGATGCACCAGGTTAATATTATTTACTGATTTTAAACTTTTATTTGATTTTATTTTGCAATTCTGTATACTATTGCTAGAGGTTGCCTCTGTTGTCTGAATTTCTAATTTAAATTATTAACAATGTCAATATTTGATACCAAATTATTGGCTGAATTATTTAACATGTCACAACATTGCTCAATAGAAGCAATTTGTTTAGCCAAATTCTTGGCTGTAATAGAAAAGTAATATGATAGCGACATAGCTATCTGTCTTTTACAATACTTTGAAAGATAGTACTTATCCACAAAAAATCTATCTTTTGTCAATTATAAGCGATTACCAACATAATTGTTAGTGTCAATTAAATGGAATAAATTATTATTGTATGTCAAATTGTGTAATGTCATATTAATTGCAGATCTAAAGTTGTTTTCTTCCTGTGGCAAACTTTGGCTGTAAGGGAACGTGAACATCACAATTTTTCTTAAACTAAGGTTGCACAAAGATTTATAATATTGGAGTAATTCTCCTTTGTTCACATTACCCCTATTACCAACAAATATTATTAATACAGTATCCTGGTTATAATTGCATTTTATAGCTTTTTTCATTATGTCAAATAGAAAACAACCAGGCATACAGTAGTTAATTATTGAGTGTCCCGGATATTCATTTAACAACAAGTGACCTAAATCCTTTCCAATTTCATCACAAAATAATATTATTTCTTTATTTACACTATGTCTAGGCAAACAGTTAGTAATTGATAATGGTAAACTGGCACTAGACTGCGGTATGGTGGTATCACATATTGTCAATGAATGGTCCGGTGTGGGTTCAATAGATGGTGGTTGACAATGTTCACATTTGTTAGTTTGTGAGCTTACCAGCTCATTCATTGCCAATACATATTCCCTCATTTGGTTTTCAGAGGCTGTATACTTGATAGTCATAGAAGTAAGTTTCTCCTGTAGTTGGTCAAGTTCATACTGCAAGTCTTCTGTGTCAATTTGGTATTTCCTAGTACTTTTTTGTAAGTTTAATGAATACTTATCTAATTGTTTAAGTAAATGCAACCTTTCTCTATTAAGTTTTACATTTTTAATGAAGAATTTTTGTTTTTTGACCATTTTTTTGGTTTTAACTATGTATTTGTTGATTTTTATGTATTTTTTCAGTTTATTTTTACTAGTAACTACCCTCACTGACTTATTTAATTTTGAATCATCAAGACCTGTTAAATCTATTGTGTAAGAAGAGGGGTTTATTACAGAAACCATTGATGGGGCTACAGGCACCAATTCATTGAATAGACTTTGATTCAACGAGGCAGTGATGTTAAGATTTGTAGTCTCAAGTTGTTCAATCTGACTTTGAGCCTCTTGTAGCTGCTGTTGTAGTACATATTTGTGATTAAGAGCTTGTTCATACTCATTGCTACACTGGCTGAACCCGTCCACAACAACTTGGAGCCTGTCCCGGGCTGCTATGGCATCAGTGTGTTGAATATATAACTGAGCCATTTCTGTTTTCAACTTGCTATTCCTTTCAAGAACACCAAGGAACTCTATTTCATTTTCATCTTTTTCCTTAATCAGTTTGTCACAGAGCTCCTGAGACGCCTTTAATTCGCTCAAAGCCTGACTGAGTTTGGTCTCTTCTAGGCGAGCCCGCGCGCTGCGAGTCATAATCATGATTAAAGAGAAAAGAGAAGAGGTTGGAAAAGAGTAGTGGATTTAGAAACAGATGATTAGTTGAACGGAAAATGAAATTTAGATCGTAATGAAGAAGTTCTGTCACCAGACTAATTAAGGTTATGTTTACGTTTTTAAAATCATAAGCAACAAATCGTAGCCGTAATAAAAAAGTATCCAAAGAATTGTAGGCAAAAAATTAGAACGTAAACAATCTACTACCAAGTAAAATATATAGTATTGTACCTGATTTAACGAGATGAAAATGCAATATTCACTTGAGCCGGTAGGTAACTGTCAACGAATCACAATGTAGTTTTTACACACTATTTGCACAAATAGCCTAAATTTAACACAGAAAACACTTAATTACGCTATAAACTAGTTAATAACTTGGAAATAGGCCTTGAAAAGAAGGAAATCTATTATTTAAAATTAAAATTAAAGGGACAAATTCAAATCAGCTGTTAGCTGTAGTGTTATTAGTCCTCCTAATCCTACAAATGTTTACAAAAGTAAATACTTGTTTTTGTACGTCGTGATGTTAAAGACCGAAGATAATTCTGTGCCACTTTCTCAAATGATTTCAGCTCTACAAACTATGGACAATATATTTCAATGGTTAAAGAAATGGATCGGTGAAATGAAAGCACCGAACGAAGTCATTTGCGATGACTCGGCTGCAATTATAGGAGCTATTGTTAACGCGTTCACAAGATTTACCACAACCCGTGAATATTTATCACACTGCTTTAATGTTTTGTGCCACGGAGAACGTTATCAAATTACTTGCCTTTTGAGATTGGATACGTCACACTTTTTGAAGTCTTTGTATCGTCTACAATGTTTCCAGTTCGAATCTTTCTATATTAGATATCTGTTGGGACTGAAAAGCTGTACGAATTTTGAGGTGGCAAAAACTATCATTGAAAATTTAATTATCCTTGCGCTGCAGAAATATGATAGATATTTAATGGACAGTAGCAAAAGCAAATGCGATAAAGCTCGAGAGTTACTAAAATCTCTTGGACTGTCAAGTGAAGGTTCTGTTGATATTGATCAGAGTGATGGAGTTGTGACTGGTACCCACGAAGATAACGAAAGTGTTAACAATTCTTTTATTGCTTGGTTTAATACAATTGTTGATGCTGAAACTGTTCACTCTGATTTAAGTGAAAAAACGGACTACGAAAACATATATTATTTGCCAAATTTTGTAACATGTTTTCGCAAACTTGTGCTAAGATTACCGCTCTGGTCGTATGTTATGTTTCCTTACATTCCAAACTCCTCTGACTCATCAGATGTTGCCAGTAGCAGTAATGTAGAAAGCTACTTTAAAAATATTAAATCTTTATTATTGCATAGTAGAAGTGGACTGATGAGAGTTGATGATTTTATAATGAAACATACAGAGTTTATAACGGGAGAATTGAAAGCAGCTAATTGTGCCAATTTTCAAAAAAGTAAATGTAAAGATTTTGAAGAAGATTTAAAACATAGTGTGAATAAAGAATATAATTCAAAAAATGGTGACTTTAGTCGAGAATCAGTGTTTAAAAGCAACCCTAAGCTGGAAGAAAATTGGCGCAATCAAACAGAGAATCGAAAAACCACACGGTTAATAGAAAAAGTAAAACCCAAAACAAAAGAAATAGAAATTCTACCTAATGGAAATATTTGCACATCAGGTATAAAAAATGTAGTTATAACGAATACATGTGCTTTTGATGCCATACTTAACACTTTTCTAGTTATTTGTACTGATCACATAAATATTTCCATATTTATTACTTCTATGAATTCGGCTTTTTCGAGACTGGTTTCTGCTTTGGTACATAAAGATATTAATGTAAATTATTTAAAAAGTAGAACAGAAATCTTACAAAAACATTATCAATCTACGGTACAAGGACATGTTGAACTAATTGATTGCAATTGTAACGTCACTTTTGTGACGTCAAAAAATTTTAATCGATGATATTTATAGTGCAACTCTTTCCAAAGTTTGTTCTGACTGTGAAATGCGTCTAACAAGAAAAGTTTCGATTATTTCTTTAAATATATTAATGATATCAGATGGTAGTGTGGCCTCATTAAATGAATCGGCATCATCTATGTTGGTAAGCAAAGTCTCTGATTGCAAAAACAATAATTGTACTGGAAAAGTATGCACAGAATACTTTTATTTTCCGTAAAACTAATATTTTTTTAATAAGATTTGACTATGCGTCTTTGCGACATTCCAGTGGAATTGCTGCTCTGCGACAAAATATTTGAATTAGCAGCTGTAGTTGAATTTATTCCAAATTCCGGAGGTGTTGGTCACTATAAATCTAACTGTCTACGGGGTAATTCTGAATGGGAGTGCTACGACGATATGGCCCGTAAGGCTGTTCCAGTTAAGAACAACATTGTAGTTAATTCCCATCTGCTAATATATAGACGCTGGAGAGTATAGTTTGGAAAGTGTTCATAACAAACGTAGTGTAGATTATGTGTTTCGTCGGTTATGTTAATTCTTCTATAACGGGAAATATGGCAAAGAATTAGCATTGTCATTCGACGTGGTCATGCTGCCAGTTTTCTGGACACGTTTCCGGATGACAGCGATGCGGACGAGTACTTCGACGCCTAAGTGTCCTTTGTTTTTGTATTAATGCATATAATTTAGTATCCAGTGTAAATAGTTAGTTACACTTTCTCTAAATAACCTTTAATTAAAACTATTTAAATTCGTCTATTAATGTAGACTTTAAAGAAAAGTAATGCACTGTTTTCTTTTGGCAAATAAACATTATCTATCTTATCTTAATTATGTTTTTAATTTAATTGAAAGTCAGATTGTCTACAAAAACATTTTGCTGACACAAAATAACCAGGCGCTTTCTATGAAAATTTTAGTAAAGTTAAAATAAATAAAACCACTGTCTAATAACGATATTTGTCAACACGTACGCAAAGAACACTATTCGTACAACAGTTTTCATCAACAAACAGTAGCGTTTATCTTTCCCGAGTACATGTTCTTTGTGGCTCTGCTAGAGAGTATGCCCTGCAGCAGAGCCACAATCAATGTCTATTTTATCATTACCTAATGCACGTACAGCGATAACGATAATACGTACATTATGTACGTTTTACGTACATTATTTTAAGATATAATTGATCGGTTTCTAAAATGGTGGCTCTGCAGCAGAGCATGACACCAATATTGATACGGAGTGGGAATTAGGATTTAAAGAATTTAAACAAATAACTCATACATTTGGTAAGCCTAACATAGATTTATTTGCTTCACGAGTAAACACGAAGTGTTCTGTTTACGTATCATGGAAACAAGATCCTTTCGCTTACAATATCGATGCTTTCACGTTAGATTGGTTACTATTTTTCTTCTACGCTTTTCCACCGTTTTCTTTAATTTTAATAACCCTAAGGAAAATTATACTTGATCAGGCAACCGGCATAGTAGTCGTGCCATTATGGACGTCTCAGCCTTGGTACCCACTTTTCAGAATACTCAGTGTTAAAGAGATGATATTATTTTCTCCAAGAAAACATCTCCTCTCTCCTTTAAGATCAATACACCCCCTGCATCGTCATCTTTCCCTGGCAGTTTGTGTGCTATCCGGGAAGGTTTCCGTAGACAGCACGTTCCCGAATCAGCTTTAGACGTCATGCTTTCATCCGCCTCACAGAATACAATTTCGCAATACAGTTCAAGTCTTAAACTGTGGTGGAATTATTGTATACAAGGAAATATTGATTTCTACAATGTTAGCGTCCCTTCCGTAATAGATTTTCTGACCATTTGCTTTCAAAATGGATTATCTTATGGTACTTTGAACAGATCAGCAATTTCTATGATATCTACACAAAAAATAGGTGAAGACAGTAGGCTCAGACGATTTTTTAAAGGCATTTTCAAATTAAAACCAGTATTTCCTCGTTATGATATTACATGGGACCCAAGTATAGTTTTAAATTATTTAGAAAACATTCCGAATGAATCGGCTAGTTTAGAAACGCTAAGTAAAAAATTAGTCACTCTGTTAGCACTCGCTACTGGGCAAAGACTGCAAACTTTGTCTTTGATAAAATTGTCGGATATTAAAACGTTCCAAGATCGATTTATAATAACGATTAGTAGTCTGATTAAAACTTCAGGAATTGGTAAATGTCCGGGAGACCTGGAGTTTACCCAGCCTCAGTCTTACATAAATATTTGGCGGTAACTTCAGGGATTAGAGCAGATTCCGAGGAGCGTCTGATCTTAACTTCTTTTCTCTATCTTGGACGCTGGGTTAAGCAGTCATTATTAGAAAGCGGCATCGATACTTCCATTTTTAGTGCTCACAGTACGAGGCATGCCTCGACTTCGGCAGCCGCTCGTGCGGGATTAAGTATTGACGCCATTAGGAAGACCGTTGGTTGGTCTGCTCAATCCGCAGTTTTCGCTAATTTCTATAATCGACCAATAGTCACTGACCAAATGTCAGTAAGTACAAATCTGTTAGATTTTTTTACGTAGATTCCAGAATAGGAACATATATTATAATTGGTCAAAGTTTGATAGCTTTTTTGTTAACATATTTTATTTTTATTGATTAATGTTATTTGTAAGATCCGTTATTATCCTCTTCTAAAGTTGTAAAAAATTATTGCACGAACATTTTCCTTAGAAAGATTCATTTTCGTACGTAACCTGACAGATTCCAATCGACGCTGTGACTAAACGATAGCATTAATCCAAAAACTTTCAACTGTTTTGAGATTCCAAATTTAAACACATTCGAATATAGAACAGTTCCAAATTCAAAATTGCCGGGAAATATGGAAACGACAGAACTTAAAAGGCATGCCTCGTATTCCATTACAATTATCTAACACATACAAAGGAGCTATATACTAAAACTAAATTATTTAACATTACGCAATTATATACATTCAACACTTGCAACCTAGTTAAAAAAATAATCACAGGCAACATCCACTCAAACATTACATTAACTCAAAAAACACAAAAACATTACTTAAGAAACAGATACAAATTAATGACAACTCGACCACGTACACTCAACTTACGGCAAAAAAAACATACTGTTTGAGGGAGTACAACTTTACAACAGCCTGCCTAACGACATAAAAATGTGTGATAATTTAAATATTTACAAAAAAAAACTAAAATCGCATATTTACAGTCACTATTTCTAATGAGATGCTTGTTGGATTTCCGCAGAGTCACGCCTGAATCAATTAACTAATGAGATGCGGCTGAACAGGTTGTGAAATAAAATTATGTAGTAGTAATAGTATGAAAATTGTCGCCCTAAGCTAAAGTTGCATCTTAATTTTAATTTAATAAGATATTTTTGTGAATCTCATTTTAAGTGAACTATGTTCTTATGAAAATAAAGTTCTTTAAACCTAAACTGAAATTGTATTGTTTTCTACTTTAACAATGAAAAACTACTACCTTCATTGACAAACGAAGTAGCTAGCTAAGTAACTAGCTGATGCCCGCGGCTTCGCCCGCGTGTGAAAAAAAAATTATATACTAAAACCTTCCTCGAGAACCACTCAATCCATTGGTGAAAACAGCATGAAAATCGGTGCAGTAGTTTTTGAGTTTATCGCGAACAGACAGACAGACGCGGCGAAGGACTTTGTTTTATAATACGAGTATGTAGTGATGAAATAATGTGTGCAAAAATATTGACTTCATAATAAATAAACTCTTAAGTTTTCTATAAATCTAATTTGGGTATTCTAGCTTCTGCCCGCGATTTCGTCCGCGTGAAATTTCGGCCCTCGCCCACCGCGTCGCATCCCATCGCCAGCCCGCGCTGTTACTTCGGTTTCGCTTAGCGTTCTATCTGACTTTTTTCGTTTTGCTCGGCTCCTAAGGGCCGTACCGTGATGTTACATAGCTTATAACCTTCCTCAAGAATTGGGCTATCCAATGCAAAAATATTTTTTCAAATCTGACTGGTAGTTCCACCAGAGATTACCCCCTACATACAAACTTACAAATTTTGCCTGTTTATAATATTATTCTATTATATTACTAAATATTATACTATAATATAAATATAATATTTAGAAGATCAAACGAACTTACCTGAAGTGAAGTTCGATCTTAATTATCCTGTCTTCGTCTTCTAGATTTAAATCTTGACCATGTAGTAGCTAGCCTACGCTTCGAACACGTCGCACAAGTCTTTAGAGTATAAGAAAGAGATAAAACATTGTTTCCCTCTAATGCACTTTGTGGCGCGCCATCCAGGGGGCACCTCATTATCTTTAGAGTAGAATAGAAAGAACAACAGCAACGTTGATCAGACAGGAGTATACCTATTGGGTTAGGGAGGGACCTTAAATCTCTTCGACGAAGACAGGATAATTAAGATTGAACTTGAACTTCACTTCAGGTAAGTTCGTTTGATCTTCTAATTATCCTGTCTTCGTCTTCTAGATTTAAATCTTGACCATGTAGATGTTTAGAGATCATGATCAATGTTGCAAAAAAATAAAAAAAAAGTTTTAAAGAATAAAATGAAATAATATTCATTGACTATCCATAGATGATATATGAGTAATGAAACCAATCAATTATATCTTAAAATAATGTACGTAAAACGTACATAATGTACGTATTATCGTTATCGCTGTACGTGCATTAGGTAATGATAAAATAGACATTGATTGTGGCTCTGCTGCAGGGCATACTCTCTAGCAGAGCCACAAAGAACATGTACTCGGGAAAGATAAACGCTACTGTTTGTTGATGAAAACTGTTGTACGAATAGTGTTCTTTGCGTACGTGTTGACAAATATCGTTATTAGACAGTGGTTTTATTTATTTTAACTTTACTAAAATTTTCATAGAAAGCGCCTGGTTATTTTGTGTCAGCAAAATGTTTTTGTAGACAATCTGACTTTCAATTAAATTAAAAACATAATTAAGATAAGATAGATAATGTTTATTTGCCAAAAGAAAACAGTGCATTACTTTTCTTTAAAGTCTACATTAATAGACGAATTTAAATAGTTTTAATTAAAGGTTATTTAGAGAAAGTGTAACTAACTATTTACACTGGATACTAAATTATATGCATTAATACAAAAACAAAGGACACTTAGGCGTCGAAGTACTCGTCCGCATCGCTGTCATCCGGAAACGTGTCCAGAAAACTGGCAGCATGACCACGTCGAATGACAATGCTAATTCTTTGCCATATTTCCCGTTATAGAAGAATTAACATAACCGACGAAACACATAATCTACACTACGTTTGTTATGAACACTTTCCAAACTATACTCTCCAGCGTCTATATATTAGCAGATGGGAATTAACTACAATGTTGTTCTTAACTGGAACAGCCTTACGGGCCATATCGTCGTAGCACTCCCATTCAGAATTACCCCGTAGACAGTTAGATTTATAGTGACCAACACCTCCGGAATTTGGAATAAATTCAACTACAGCTGCTAATTCAAATATTTTGTCGCAGAGCAGCAATTCCACTGGAATGTCGCAAAGACGCATAGTCAAATCTTATTAAAAAAATATTAGTTTTACGGAAAATAAAAGTATTCTGTGCATACTTTTCCAGTACAATTATTGTTTTTGCAATCAGAGACTTTGCTTACCAACATAGATGATGCCGATTCATTTAATGAGGCCACACTACCATCTGATATCATTAATATATTTAAAGAAATAATCGAAACTTTTCTTGTTAGACGCATTTCACAGTCAGAACAAACTTTGGAAAGAGTTGCACTATAAATATCATCGATTAAAATTTTTTGACGTCACAAAAGTGACGTTACAATTGCAATCAATTAGTTCAACATGTCCTTGTACCGTAGATTGATAATGTTTTTGTAAGATTTCTGTTCTACTTTTTAAATAATTTACATTAATATCTTTATGTACCAAAGCAGAAACCAGTCTCGAAAAAGCCGAATTCATAGAAGTAATAAATATGGAAATATTTATGTGATCAGTACAAATAACTAGAAAAGTGTTAAGTATGGCATCAAAAGCACATGTATTCGTTATAACTACATTTTTTATACCTGATGTGCAAATATTTCCATTAGGTAGAATTTCTATTTCTTTTGTTTTGGGTTTTACTTTTTCTATTAACCGTGTGGTTTTTCGATTCTCTGTTTGATTGCGCCAATTTTCTTCCAGCTTAGGGTTGCTTTTAAACACTGATTCTCGACTAAAGTCACCATTTTTTGAATTATATTCTTTATTCACACTATGTTTTAAATCTTCTTCAAAATCTTTACATTTACTTTTTTGAAAATTGGCACAATTAGCTGCTTTCAATTCTCCCGTTATAAACTCTGTATGTTTCATTATAAAATCATCAACTCTCATCAGTCCACTTCTACTATGCAATAATAAAGATTTAATATTTTTAAAGTAGCTTTCTACATTACTGCTACTGGCAACATCTGATGAGTCAGAGGAGTTTGGAATGTAAAGAAACATAACATTCGACCAGAGCGGTAATCTTAGCACAAGTTTGCGAAAACATGTTACAAAATTTGGCAAATAATATATGTTTTCGTAGTCCGTTTTTTCACTTAAATCAGAGTGAACAGTTTCAGCATCAACAATTGTATTAAACCAAGCAATAAAAGAATTGTTAACACTTTCGTTATCTTCGTGGGTACCAGTCACATCTCCATCACTCTGATCAATATCAATAGAACCTTCACTTGACAGTCCAAGAGATTTTAGTAACTCTCGAGCTTTATCGCATTTGCTTTTGCTACCGTCCATTAAATATCTATCATATTTCTGCAGCGCAAGGATAATTAAATTTTCAATGATAGTTTTTGCCACCTCAAAATTCGTACAGCTTTTCAGTCCCAACAGATATCTAATATAGAAAGATTCGAACTGGAAACATTGTAGACGATACAAAGACTTCAAAAAGTGTGACGTATCCAATCTCAAAAGGCAAGTAATTTGATAACGTTCTCCGTGGCACAACACATTAAAGCAGTGTGATAAATATTCACGGGTTGTGGTAAATCTTGTGAACGCGTTAACAATAGCTCCTATAATTGCAGCCGAGTCATCGCAAATGACTTCGTTCGGCGCTTTCATTTCACCGATCCATTTCTTTAAAATCCCCAGCTATTATGCATTTATTGGGATATAATGAGAAAATTTGTTCCCAGTCAGCAAGGCTTGTGCGAACTGAAGAAAGGCAATACAACAATATTATATTTCTAATTTCATTACAGTTTAAAAGCTTAATTGACATAACTTCCATGCCCTGATTTCTAGTAGAAATAAAACACTGCTGTACATTTATCGACTTACAAATAATAATAGCTATACCCCCATACCCATCCATCCTATCTTTTTTAAAAATATTATACCCACTTACATTAAAATGAGATTCAGGTTCCAGCCACGTTTCAGATATTAAAGCTATGTGTATTTTTTCTTGTGCTATTAGCAACTCAAGCTCATTACGTTTAGGGCGTATGCTTCGTGCATTCCACTGTACAATACGTAGATTAGATATTCTTGTTGTATTTTTAGCCATTTTTAAACATAGATATAAATTTAGTATAAATGTTATCTTTCTTCAAAACTTTAACAATCAGTTGACCTAGTATTTCCATTTCAAGTTTACCTAGTTGTTTAAGTTTGGTATCCCAATCGGTGTCTGATATACATATATTTTTGAATCTCTGGAGGGTACTAAAAAAATCTAAGCTGACGCTTGAGTTTTCCGCACCCTCTGGGTTTTTTCCTTTCTCTAAATATGTAGGTTTATCGATAGATAATGATAACAAATAGTCTTTTCCTAAACTGCATCTGTCCGACACTCTAGTCTCCATCGTCTTCTTTTTCAATACATGTTCTTGCTGACGTATGTTTTTTCCTGTGTTCCTCTCTTCAGTGACATTATTCAAAGTCATATCATTACTACTACTGCTATTGGCCATTCGTTCTGTTACAAGTATATCTCTATATGTTTCCGGAGTATTCTGATTATTTCCATGTTGTGAATTGATGTCGTTACCATTTTTTTCAATTTTCCCCTTATCAATACTTGTTTCTTGACTTCTGTTTTCTTTTGAAATATAGTTCTAATGCTTTTCTGTAAGTGTTGTTTTGCTTGGTCATGATGTCTCTGATTTCTTTTTCTTTTAGGAAGATTGGGCACTTCTTGTACATGGCCATATGCGGTCCTTTACAATTCACACAAATATAGTTATTTGTTTCACAATTTGAGTGGCTACCACCGCATTTGGGACATTTAATTTTCTTAATTGGACATGTTCTGGAAAGGTGGCCAAATTTTCAGCATTCCGAGCATTGAGAAACCGAAAAAGTATAAGGCTCCACTTTGAACCTGCAACCGTACCCAAATACATACGGCGGCAAAGTGGCGCCCCTAAAACAAATTCGTATCGTCTCTGAATCTATCCATTCCCCACTGTCAGACATTCTCTTTAGCCTTCTTATTGATATTATGTCATGCTCACAAGACAGATTTTCAAGAATTTCTTTTTCTTCTGTTCCTAGATCTATCTGTCTTACAATACTGTGGGAATGAATGCGGAAGTAATAGAGGAAACGGAACGTAAGTGAGGGACTGAGTGAAAGAAGTGAAATGAATGAGAGAACGAGCGAGTGAGGAGAACGAATATGGTGACAGTGTGGAAGGACGATAGATCTAATACGGTGTTGGAAAAAGGGTGTGTAAATTAACAATAATAAACGTTTGTCGTGGTTTAAACGGTGATTTTTATTGGTACTCGAATCCCAAACACTACAAATTTTGGGGGCTCGTCCGGGATAGAGTCCAATAAAAAGTAAAACCACGTGCGGATCGGCAAACGTCTGCTACGCGGAGAAACGATGGCAATGGACGACAAACAGACGGCGGCGATAAGTTTTGGGCTCGTAGACGGGCTACACGGCATAGCAAAATTCACCGGCGACGACAAAACATACTCGTCGATCAAATGGGCGCGAGATATAGAAGACAACGCAGAAATTTTCGAATGGACGCCTCAGCAGACTCTGATTATAGCACGAAGAACGCTCGCAGGAACGGCGGCATTATGGCTGCGGTCAGAGAAAACTTTTAAATCTTACGATGATCTTAAAGCGGCCCTCGTCAAGGAATTTCCTGATTCAGTTAATATAAAAGAAATGCATGAACTGATGTCTAGCAGGAAAAAGCAGAAAAGCGAAACATATTTTCAATACATGCTAACAATGAAGGAATTAGCGAGACGAGCGAGATTTCCAGATTATATTACAATCCAGTACATAGTGGATGGAATCGAAGACTACGAATGTAATAAAGTCATATTATACGGAGTGACGACTTTCCCGGCGTTAAAGGAGAAATTAGCGATTTATGAGAAAATTAAAGCGAAAGCGGGCGAGCGTGCTAAAAGGAGCGAGCGACCGAAAAATGAAGCATCATCATCGTCGGCGGTAGCGGCGGCAGCGGCGGCGGCGGCAGCGCCTGCCCTAAAGCGGTGTTATAGCTGTGGAAGTGTCGATCATGAAGCAAGTGCATGTCAAAATGGTGTGAAGTGTTTCGGTTGCAACCAGTACGGTCATATTCGTCAACAATGTAGGTACAACTTCAGATCCTACGAAAAAGTTCTCAAAGCCCAAGATGGCGACGGTTGCACAAGCTGGCGCAAGTGGCGCTAGTGTCGCAACAACCGGAAGCGGAGGTCAGAAATCGACGACCATGTTCGGAACGATGAACGAGAAGGACGATCAGCCAAGGACATTCGCAGATGACAGGACGGAAGTGATGATAAACGAGAGTAACGATACGATTTTGGAATTTTATTTGCAAGCTCTGCACCTATATTAGAGAAAAATAAATTGAAGCACTCACTGATTTCCTTAGTGTCTGTTATTTGACCTGATGGCGTGTTTAATTTTATAAGGGAAGAACTATGTTTTGTTTTGTTATTGGACAGACTATTTATAAGTTGCCACATTTTAAGAGGGTTTTTTTCACAATCTTTGAAAGCTTTGTAATAGTATTGATTCTTTGTTGATAGAATTTCTTGATGTACAATATTCTTCTGCTGCAGGAACTCATCTGCTAGGTTTGTGTCTTCAGGTGATGAATGTTTTAATTTATGCCAGAGAATATTCCTTATGTTTATAGATGTAATCAGTTGTTTGTTGATCCAATCTTGTTCTGGCGGATTTAATATTTTGGTCTTTTTATTTTATTTTTAGAAATACCATCGATTAGGTAAGTTTCCAGCGTTGTAAACTCATTGTGTATATCAGATAAAATATTATTGTTTATAGTTTTATATAGGTTATCGTAATTAATGGCTTCGTATGTAACTTTTTTGGGTCTTTCCGGAATGATTCTGTTTACCTCAAAGTAGATTTGTTTGTGATCTGACTTGGCGCTTTCTACTAAAGCCATGTGAAAAGAGTTCTCTTTTAGGGTTGTACATACATGATCTAATATTGTCTTTGAAGTTTCAGTAATACGCGTGCAGTACATTTTATCAATTTTATTTAGTATTCTTAGTCCATTTTCTTTTAACACAGTTTTGTACTCCTTAATAGATTTTTCTGTACTTAGCAAATTCAAGTTTAGGTCTCCAAATATGACAGTTATTTTCCTTTTGATTAGGTTTCTTCTTGAAAAATTCTTGAAACGTATACAAGTATGTATACGTTTCAAGAATTTTTTGTATTTTTGCTGCAGGCTGTTTGTATACTACTCCAATGTCTAGTGATAGTTGGTCCAGGTGTATCCATAGGAAATGATTATTATCTTCGCACTGTCCTTCTATTGATTCGTGTTTCAGGTCGTTATGCACATATATTGACACTCTACCACCCCTTGAAGATGTTCTATAGTTGTAATAGTGGGTATAATTTGGTAATTTTTGCCGTAGGGCCTCAGTCTCATTCTTTATCCATGTTTCAGCTACCATTGCTTATTTTAATTTTTGAATTGTTTGTATGTTATAATTGCGGACGCTTTTAACGTGCTTTCTACATTATTCTCACATGTATAATTTCAACATGAATGATGTAACCCATATATTGTAACAACATTTTGATTTAAAAGAGTGTCCCTGGAGTTATACTATACATATTTCTGACTGACCGACTCCTTGATGTGACTGTACCTAAATTACCCTAGGCTGATAAAATTTTCGTTTTTCCTAATTATGCTAATATTAGTGTTTTAGGTCGGTTTCCCCGTAGGGGAAAGAACAGTGCCCCGCCGAATCCGCACTGTTCTGTAGGGCTCGTCCCAGACTTGGTCACCCTCCCACCGACATAAGAAATGAATTCATTAAAGAAGTCCGATGCCTTGTCCCATTAAAAGGAAAGGAAAGGATTGAATGAGATTGTAAATAAGACATGAATTCATGGTTATGAATAATTGGATGTGGTTTTAGAAAGTTAATAAATAGTACAGGGATGCAAAGTATATTATAAATCTGTGAGTAACCCTTACGTTAGCGTAACAGGTATTTGGTCAGTCATTACTCACACGATACCTCACATCCACACTCGGAGTACTCAGAGATACACTTCCATAAGGTGACGAAAGCGGCTTTTCAGCGGCATCGTGTCGTCAACATGCCCTTTTGGAGACATGGACCCTAGCAGTTCTCTCGAACTGATAAACGTGACAGAGCGGCTTTCCCTGCGGCAACCGTGCGACCGGCATAAGTCTTCAACATGCTCATATGGAGACATGGTCCCTATCAGTCCTTGGACCAAATATGAGATAAATGTGGTCACCCAAACCCCTGGAAGTTCACCCTTTGCACAACAAGAATATCTGTAAGACACGTGTTCATGTCAGCCTGACCGAATTATTGGTCTGAGATAAAGAATACAACATTCATAAATTACTAGGTATTGGACTTGAGAACCGAGACCCAAGAATCATTATTAAATAGAGTTTTGGATAATCTCTCTCTTAAAGTCAGAGGCAAAGAATACATAATTCAAGAATTAGGTCGATACTACGTAATAAAGCAGAGAATCAAATCTCAAGAATCATTAATTAAGTAGAGTTGTGGATCAACTCTCTTGAAGGCCTATAGACAGTCCCAAAGCGCCCACCCTTCACCACTTCCTAGTGTTTGAGCTGGGGAGAAGAAGTAGCGCAACAAACTCCCCAGCAACACGTCTCTGTCTGTTTAGTTAAAATAACTGTAATAACATTACCAGCCAAGGATAATTATTATAATGAAAGACTCACCCAGTCGCACCAACAAACACACACACATACTACGTTAAATACTAGATTACTCTAAACTGGGCTTTAACCCAACTATATTTAACTTAATAACTAATAGTCGCTATCTTACGACAGCCCACTCGGACATAGCCTCTTGGTATTCACCAAGCCTCCTAACTTAACTAGCTTAGATACGAACGTCCGTACCCTATCGAGGTCTCAAACCAAGTCTCCTTCTGGACTTCAAAATCCGCCCTCAATTCCTAAAACACCACGTTCAGCCAGCGCGTCTTCCCACAGTTTTGCAGAATAGATTTATTGCCGTTTTTGTACAATTTCTCAATTGTTTTGAAAGGGTCCGTTTGGGTATTGCCTGGGCTCGGTTTATGGTTACCATATGTGCAACTAGTATTGTCCTAAGATTAGAAATCGGATATTTTAAGTCGTTTCTTTAGAATTTGTTGAATTATTGCCTTCGACCTTTTCGTGGCACTTGTCCATAGCTTGTTTCTCATAAAATAGAGAATTTATGTCTTCCTAAGAGGCACGAACTATGTGCTTGTTTTAGAATAAATATAATATTTTGTTATTAACTAGGGATAGGTGACAGACAGTCACATTGACAATTCAAAAGTGCCTGTAAATGGTTTAATTGAAATAAATGCTTTGAGTTTGAGTTTGAGAGTTTAGGGACTTGAACATAAATACATTAAAAATAAATAAACAGACCCTAGATTTTGAATATACGCTTTTAAGCTATAATTTACAATTTCAATTCTGTGAACCCACTAGAATAAGTAGTGGGACATGTTTGGATAATTTCGCGCGTAATATCAGAGGTTGCAAGGGGGAAATTATAAGGAATTGAAATTAAATGAATTTGGACTGTCAGACCACACCACACAGGTTTTGAGATGCCCAGTTAAAAAAACGTGTGCTATTAAGTCATGGCGTATTAGACGAAGAAACTATTGCCAAAAATATATGGATAAATTTAAAAATTGTATTAAGTCTCTCATTCTCAGACATTTACAATACTTCGGACCCTAATGAAGCTTATGACTGTCCATTAGATCTATTTCAATGCTTTTATGATGTCTGTTTTCTTTATGTAACTATTACAAAGACATTAACTAAAAAATCAAAGTGGATCTTAAAGGGCATAAAAAACTACAGTAAAAGGAAACGTGTGCTTCTGTGGCAATACAGAACTAAGCCCACTCCCAAGAACAAAAGTGCGTTCAAAGCATATTCGTATAGACTTAAAAAAAATATATCCTTGACACAAAAATCTCAAAATAACTATTTTATAAAATCACAAAATAAATCTAAAGCGACATGGACAATAATTAACAAGAATAGAGCTTATTTTCCTAAAGAATCTATAACTGAAATAAAAACTAACACAAAAATAATAACGAATCCTATTGAAATAGCAAACTCCTTCAACGAATATTATATTAACCAAGTATCTAATTCAAATCATAGGAAGAAATCCCCATTAATTCAAATAATTTAAACTCTTTTTTTTTATATCTATTATAAATTTAGGGAATTTTGGTCACAATACGACCATGCCAGCCCCATCATAACCTAATTAAATAAATGCTTTACACTATTCGGATTTCAAAACCTTATATACTATTTTATAAAGTAAGATAGCTGCATTCGAGACAGGCTCTGATAATATGCTTTGAACAAAACCAACATCTATCAAATTAATTTTGAAGGTCATCAGCGCCTCTCTAGCAGCTCGGGTCCTGACGCACTCCACCAACAAGTGATGGACGTCCTCCATCGTATGACATTGTGTGCAATTAGGGCTGTCACTTTTCCCCATTAAGTGTCGAAACTTGTTGAGTGGAACGTGTCCAGACCGTAGTCTATGCGCTATTATTATAAACTTTCTGTTAAGCTTAGTATCAGCAAACCAAGGAATACGAGGAGGTTCACATTGCAATGTCTTGTACCAAATTCCCTTGTCTAATGACATTTTAATAAAATATTCTTTCCAATTTTTAGAGCATTCAATTTTGTATTTCAACAGAGGTTCAAAGTAGCTCGGAGTAATATTCAGCTCAATACCGTCCAAGACAGAAGTCTTTGCTAATTGGTCAACCTCCTCGTTCCCCCGTAAACCCACATGCGATGGAACCCATTGCAATATCACATTAATATTATTGGATGTGAAATACCATATTTGGCTTAATATAGCATAAGCTATCGAGACACCTCTGTGGCCAGAGGCGCATCGACCTATATGCAGAGCACTTCTGCTGTCTACAACGTGTAACGGAATAAACGCAAGAGCTCATACACCCTGTGGCAGCGCGCACGTCTTGCGCGCGCGCCGCACGACATCACACTGGCGCTCAGGACTGGATGTCGCTACGTCCCCGTAAGGGGGCGTGGCATGCGGGATCGGGGCTACGCCCCTTGCCCGCGGAAGCTTTACCGTGGCCCGCAACTGCGGGCCCGTCACTTTGCTTGCCTTCTTTTGTGGCATTCGGCAATAGTCGGACGCGTAATTTTAACGCGTCCGTGTGATTGATTGCTATGTGTATTTCTGTAGGCGCGCCACGACGCTATGTCTATAGCGCCGCTTTCTTCACGACATCTCGGCGGTCTGTCACCGCCAGGTGAGACCCCCAGTTGCCTGGGGGAGGCCTAGCGGGTGACGACCAGCGACAGAGATGCCGACTCGACGCTCCTACAGAGTAAAGGTGTAGTTTTCCCTCGCCCCGGTCACAGGTCTAGCCGTTTGCGGTTTGAGGGAGAAACTGTTATGTATGTGTGAGCGGCTTGTAGTGAAATGTACCGCCGCTCAGTGGCTGCGTGCGTCGCGGCCCGCGTCGCGCCTGCACGCGTTATTTTTAGGCGTCTGTGTAGTGGTGGGTGTCTGTGTTGGTTACGTAGCATGCCTATATTAACTTAGCACACGCTACGCAACCTATGTGTGAGTACACATGTGGAGTCATTTTGTGTCGGGTGAGCCGCGTGTAACCTGGGTGCGGCTCACTCGAGGCGTCAGTCCGGTAGTATGGTGGCAATGTCCGCAGCCAGGTCGCGCGGGAGGGGTCTCGCGTCGGGGGGGCGCGCATGCAGGGGCGCAATCTGCCTGACATGGGGCCAGGCAGACGCGTCGGCACGCGCGAACATCCCCTTCGCTAGGCGCCGCACAAACTCATCCAGGCTCTCGATCCCGAGATCCCGGTGGATGACGTCGTTCCTCACGAAACGAGGGGCGTCTACGATCGTCCGCAACGCAAAGTTCTGTTGCGTGCGGAGCTGCTTGCGGTGTCCCTCGCTCGTGAGGGCGAACCACGCCGGGGCGGCGTACGTCAATATTGGGCGTACGTACAGCTTGTACACGCCCAATTTGACGCGCGCCGGGATGCGGGATGAGAGCACAGGTTTGAGCAGGTAGCGGGCGACCCTACCCTGCGCGACAATGTTGCGGACATGTTGCCCCATCGTGAGCCGACGATCGATGGTGACCCCCAGGTACTTCACCCGGGGCGACCACTCGATGTCGGCTCCATGTAGTTTCAGTGGTGGTGGGAGGGGCGCGAACCCGGTGATAAGCGCCTGCGTTTTACCCACGTTAACCGAAAGCCGCCACTTCGACAGCCACTCGGGGAGTAAGTCGAGGGCGCGCTGCATCTTGACGGCCGCGTACTTCGCATTAAGCGATGTAGTGATGTACGCGGCGTCGTCGGCATACAGCGCGAGCATCGAGTCTGGAGTGGCGGGAATGTCGTCGGTGTAACGTGAGTAACACGCCGGTGACACGCAGCTGCCTTGGGGCACGCCCGCGCGCACAGGGCGGGCGCTAGAGAGCGCCCCGTCGACCACCACCTTGAATGTCCTGTGGGAGAGAAAGCTAGACACCACTTTGACGACGCGGCGGGGCGCATCCATGGTGGCCATCTTGAAAAGTAGGCCCTCGTGCCACACACGGTCGAAGGCCTTCTCCATGTCGAGGAATACTGCAACTGCGTACTCCTTCTTATTTTGCGCAGCCGTGAGGTGGTGCAGTACCCTCGACAGCTGGAGCGTCGTGCTATGTTCTGCCCGGAACCCGAACTGCTCCGGACGCGGCGCGATATGTGGTAGGAGATGTCGCAGCAGGAGGGCCTCGAACACCTTGGAGACTGTCGGCAACAAGGTGATCGGCCGATAGCTCTCCGGCTTCAGGATATTTTTTCCCGCCTTGGGCAGCATAATGACGCGCCCTTCCTTCCACGAGGCGGGGAAGGTCCCGGTGCGCAGTATCGCTGTATACAGGCGCGCCAGTGCCGCTACTGCACGGAACGGCAGGTGGCGCAGCGCTGCGTTAGTGATACCGTCCGCACCGGGGGCCTTTCGGGGCTTCGTTCTTTGGATGGCGCGTCTAACTACGCCAGGCGAGAAAAATACAGGGTCTTCTTCGTGAGCTATCGGCGTCGCGAAGTAGTCATCCAGGTGTTTCTCGACTGCTGCGACATGTTCGAAGTCGCTGGTCGGGTTCGGTTGGAACTGACGCTCCAGGTGGGTGGCGAAGACCTCCGCCCGGTCCTCCGCTATGTACTTAAGCGCCCCGCCGCTGTCTAGCAGCGGTCGTACCGGGGCTGGGGTATTTGCCAGCTGGCGGCAAAGCTTATGCACCGACGGCCAGCTGTCTGTGGTCGCGTCGATGCGCTCTTCCCAACCCGCGGCGGTATGTGCCTGTAACTCGGCCTTTACCTTCTCCGTGAGACGGTTCAACTCTCTTTTCAGTGTTGGGCATCTGAGCTGTTGCCACTGCTTGCGTAAACGCCTCTTCACGGCGATCATCGTCACGATATATGCCGGCAGGGGCGGCACTTGCCCTCTCCCCTGTGGCATCGTTGTTGTCGCCGCTTCTAAGGCGCTCTGTATACAAGCAGTGACGTCACCCGCCATCTGATCCACGTCCGCGAAGGTGACGATGGGCCGAGTTGGCATGTTGGTGTCTAGCTTCTCTCCGAAGATTTGCCAGTCAATATGTCGACGTGGCGCTAGTGGCTTCAGTGAGGCCGGCATTCCCGATATGACGACGAGTACGGGTTGGTGATCCGATTGAAGCTCGTCGTCTATCACTTGTTGCGTGATCTGACAGTGTAGCCCTCGGTGGACTACGACGTCCAGTACGTCAGGCATGTACCGGGCTGCGTCTGGGTAGTGGGTAGGCGTCTCTGGCCCGGCCACTGAGTACCCGAAGGCTTCCGCGTCCGCGAAGAGCCGTCTTCCCTCGGTATTCGGCTGCGAGCTGTTCCACGCCGGGTGTTTACAGTTTAGGTCGCCGGCAAGGATAGTAGCGTGTGGTGAGCCGCTGATAAGCGCCCGCAACTCGGAGAGATCTATGTGAGTCGTGGGCGGCTTATAGCACGCATAGATGTTGACGTCCTCGCCGGCGACATGCAGCTGCACACCTAGCGCGTACAGCGACTGTATCGTTGGCAAGGGAAGTGCTTGGTGGACGACTCTTCGCCTCACTAGTACCGCCAGACCACGGTAGCGGGTGTGTTGAGCCGACCTCTCGTCCTTCCTGTAGACGTGGTAACCCGGGAATCTGACCCTATCCTCAGGTCCCAGGTGTGTCTCGTTGATTAGGGCCACGTCGACGTCTTGATCCCGAAGGAGGTGGCGGAGGGGAGCGACCTTGTCCCGTAGGCCGCGGGCATTCCAATGTACAATCCTTAACGGTCTATCCATTGTACAGGGTGAGCAGAGTGGCTAGACCGTCAAGGATGACTGTCTCCACATCTTGACCCTGCCTGATGGCCTTAATAAGGTCCATCAATAATTTAATCGCACAGGTCGTGAATTCCGATTTTTTATATTCAGTACGTCTAGACGTACTGGCCTTCGTATTGTAGGCGCCGCTACTCTGTGGCATCGCACCTGCCGACTTTGTTGCGACATTCCGCCGCAACGTCTCTGTGGCGCTAGGTGCGATCGGAGCGGCGCCTGGCATCTTGTGGGCGAACCCTCTTGGTTCACCACTGCTCCGCTGCGCCGTAATGGCGCTAGTGGTAGGTTCGCCCTTTCGGTTAGCCTGTGGCTTGCTTTGTCGAGTACCCTGTGGCTTTGTATGCCGGGTACTCTGTGGCAGCAGTACGTCCATTTGCTGTGTCACGACCTGTGCAGTATGGGCAGGGTCGGCCAACGGGATCTCTTCCTGTGTCGCTGGGGGGGGGGGGATTTTTACCCTTCCCCCCTCTATTCCTCTTCCTTCTCTGCCTCCGCCCAGAGGTTGAGGCTTGGCTTCTTCCGGTGGGGCCATTCGCCGCCGCCATCAATGTCGTGGCATTTGCCTCCGACGACACTTGCGGCCTCTCAGTGGCCGCTTGCGTCTGGCGTCTGGCCGTGATGGCGGCTGTCCCCGCTCGCTTGTTCCTTATTTCCTCCAGGAACACGGGGCACCTTATGTTATTGGCGGGGTGCGGCCCCCCGCAGTTAGCGCAGGAGGCCGGCTCTTCCCTCGGGCGCGGGCAGTCGCGTGCCGCGTGCTCACCCCCGCACCGTACACAGGCGATCGGCCGGTGGCATTGATGTGAGCTGTGTCGGAATTTTTGGCACCGGTGGCACTGTGCGGGCCCGCGTTTCCCGCGCCAAGCCTCAATCTTGACACCGCGCATCAGTAGGAATGTGTCGGTGTCGTAGATTTGTCTGGCGTCCGGGGTCCTCTTAATGATGGCGTGAAATACACAGCCGGGTCGTCCCTGTGCGCCCTTAATGTGGCGCACATACTCCGGCTGGTAGCCCAACACCCGGAGCTCTTCCTCTATTTCCTTCGGGTCCGTGTCGGCTGGTAGTCCCCGAATTGCGATCTTCAAATTCTTCTCCGCTGGCAGCGAGTACGCGAACCAGGACACCCCACTATCCTTCTCCAGGCCAGTCAGGTACCGCTGGACCAGCCGGTACTCGTCTTCGGTGTCCGGGGTAAATCTCACCCCGGTCCCGTACGGACGAGCATTAGGCGGCCGGCCCAGTTTCCCCGCTAGGGCCCGGAAGTGGGTGGCCCAGTTAGGCAGCTTCTCGGCTACCAGCGGTGGGAACTTCAATCTCTTCTCCTTCTTCTTCCCCGGCTTGGGCTGCGACGTCGTACTTGTCGACGGAGCGTGGCCGGGGGGGGCGGGAGGGGGTGCAGAGGGGGGCAGTGAGGCAGGTGGTAGCCTAGCGGCACTTACCCCCGTGGGTGTCAGCGGCGGAGAGGTGCGGACCGCGTCGGCAAAGGTAGGCGACCTAGGTACCGCCCGACCCCGCGGCGCGCTATCGCGCTGTGGCCGCGGCGGGTTGGGGCAGTACCTCTTGGCCTCCTCCGACGCGGTCTCGCCGGAGCTTCTACGCCGTCGCTGCGGCTTGGGGTCGAGTCGAAACTCGGAGCCGAAGTCCAGCGACGGCGTCGGAGAGGCCGGCGACATGAGAGTGTCGCCGGCAGCTGCTTGGCTTCCGACAGGAGGGCGCCCCCCGGATCGCGGGGTCGTGTCTCCAGACACGTCTCCGCGATCGGAGGTCGCCGAGTCCGATGACGCCAGCGACATGCTCGACCCCACACGTGAGGAGCACGCCGATAGCATCGCCGGGGAGTCATAAGCCGAGGTCCTTGGGGGTGCCGGCGAAGCAGGCACCGTGGTTGCCACTGTGGGTGGCCTGAAGTGGCCTGCACTTGCAGGTCGCTCCCGCTCAGCCAGCACCGGACCCGCCAGCGAGGGGCGGGAAGCCGGGGCGGCCGGGCGCGGAGGCTGCGGCGGTGATGCGAACCGCGGCGGTGGGGCCGCGGTGCGGGCAGGGGGCGCGCGAGTACGCGCGGGCGGCATAGGTGACTGCGCGGGTGGCGCGGGGCGCGCGTGCAGCGCGGCGTGCCGCGCCGCGGGCGCTGCGGGTGGTGCGGGCGCGGGGACACGCGCCAGTGGGGCGGCGGCGCGCGCATGCGGCGCGCGACTTGGTGTCGCTGCTGGTCCCGGGGCCTGTATGGGCACCGGTCGAAAAGCGGCTGGGCGGATGGAGACCGCGTGCTGCCGACTCGTCGACGGCGTTGGCGCAACGCGCGCAGGCGCCGATGACGTCGGTGTGCCGGCCGCAACAGCGGTCCCCGATCCCCCCCCTCCCTTCTTCTTCCCACTTTTGGTGGGTCTTGGTGGTGGTCCGGCCGACGGCGCACCGGGCAATACGTCACCTAAATTAGGCAACGACAGTGCCCGGTCCAACGCCGGTCGCACCTCCTCGGCCCCGGCATCGCGGCCGAGCGAGCCGCGCTTGCCGGGTTTCGGCATCGACGAGGTGTCGTGGCCCTCCGCGACCGCGACGACGCGTACGCGCCGAGCAGCCCGGGGCTGCTTTCTCTGTGTCTGCACAGGTACCGACGGTCTCCTGTACACACACAGAGAAAACGGATTAAAATTTGCGGTCCGCGCGGAGAAACACTACTGCACGTGTGGACTCGAGAGCAGTGGATCGGCCACTGGGCGAATCCTCACTGGCGCTCAGCTGTGTGGGACTCATATTTATAACTTCGGCCGTTTAAGCAAACTGATATATTTTTGAGTATTTTTGTACTTCGTCGCTATTGGTGGATTATAATTCATTGGGTCTGAACCTACTGCTACTGAACCCATTTTATATTGTACATATGTAGGCTTAGATTTCAATAAAATCATCACTCGACGCGCGCCAGCGGCAGCGGTCGGACGTGTGCGCAGTGCGGTACGAGTGCTCTCCCGATTCCGGAACCAAGCGTTCCTGAATATCAAGACTTCATAGTGTTATACCTTGTTATTTATAGTAAAATATTATATATATTTTATTATTTATAGCAAAATTATAACGACTATCTTCAGCTACTTGCTGTGTGCCTTTTTCAAGGCACAGCTTGTAAGGGTTTCGATAACAGTGTTTGTCATACAAACGTATGTCGTGTTGTTGGCCCCTTCTGGGTAAAACCACAGTTTCGTGGTCCTCGGTGGATACCTATACGGTGCCAACGAAGCCGAGGGGGTGTTGACCCAAACGCACCCGCCGATCCCCTTCAGGGTGAGGCAGAAAGTTGGACGGGTCCCAGTGTTCGGCCTTGGGGGGTCTCCTAGTCGGCATTGGTGACAGTTTTCCTTCCACAGCAACACGTTGTTGTGTTGTGGTCGGGTGTCTCTACCCCGACACAACAGACCCTGTTAGGACCCCGTTGCACAAATAAGATAGGCAACGGGCAAAAGCAAGCTTAGGGCTCACCTTAGGTACTCAACCTCCCTGTCTATACCCGACAGGGAGGGTTTACACATCCCCGGGCATTCCTCCCGGGGAGTTAGAGTTAGGATTTATGTTAGGAGAAAGTAGGTAATTTATTACTAGATAGACATAGAGAGATGGATCCTTTAATTAGGAAACTTTTCTCTATTATCCTTAGGCTATTAGCCGAGCCCACTGCGGAAGAAAAGGCCGCTATTAGGAAAGAGATAGACGAGTTAGCGCCGCTACTCGATCCCAAGCCCAGTCCCTCTGACTCTAACATCGCTGATTTCAGCGATGTTATTCCCCAAACCCAGTCTCTTCCTATAGAGCTGGAAGACCCCTTTAATAGGTCCCCCAGTCCGGCCTTCAGCCCGGCCTTCAGCCCGGCCTTCAGCCCAGCGGTAGAGTCAATGGACACTACCGAGCCGGCCGCTTCCTCAAAGCGAGCCGCTACACCCTTTAATTATGCCTCAGACACTGAGAATGCCTCCGCTCCTTCCTCTTCCTCCCATTCCGAGGATGACGGGTTCACCCCAGTCTCAGGAAAGGGGAGCAAAAGGAAGAAGAAGAGGCAAACATCCAGTCAGGCAAACAAAGTCATCGCCGTCGATGACGTAATTTCCCCCACCCCTAACCCCGTAGTGCAAGTAGCCGGTATAGCGCCTAGTAGCGCTTCCGTTGCGACAGTAGCTTCCCCCTCCACCTCCCCCGCCGCGACCGATGCACAAGTTGCTCCCGCCGTCCCTATCACTTCGGGCACTAGAAAGCCCCGTCCCCCAGCCCCCGTGTTCCTTCAGGACAAGGAGAAGTGGACAGATGTGTCCAAATGGTGTGTCGATAAGAAAATCGGCTTCACCAACGCCAAGTCTACCCTACAGGGTATTAAAATCTCTGTCCCGACCGCGAACGATTATCGCGAGTTAACTAAGCTTCTCCGAGCTAGAGGAATCTCATTCCACACCTTCTCGCTCTCAGAAGAAAAACAGATTAGGGTCGTCATAAAACGTATCCCTAAAGAAATAGCCCCCGCCGACATAAAAGCCGACCTTCAGTCGCAAAATGTCCCAGTGGACGAAGTCCACCGCATGCACCGCTCGCGTGGCGGTGAAGCATACGACATGCTACTTGTCGTGTGCTCTCCAGTAGAGGGGCATCACCCCATTTTTAACATCAGGTCCCTCTGTAACCTTACCGGTTTAATTATAGAGAAACCCCGTAAAAACGGGAATATAGGGCAATGCCACCGTTGCCAGCTCTATGGCCATTCGCAAAAGCATTGCCATGCGACCCCCAGGTGCGTAAAGTGCCTGGGAGAGCACGGCACTGCCGATTGCGCACGTCCTAAGGACCGTTCCCTCTGCCTCAGCCCTCCCAGCTGTGTGCTATGTGGCCAAGAAGGGCACCCAGCCAATTACCGTGGCTATCCCAAAGCCCCTAAATCAAGTTCTCCCAAGCTTAATAAGCGTGCTGACAATCGTCAGTATAGGGAATTCCCTCCCATTCCTTCCTCTCAAATTCCAGAGAGACTTAGCCCTCAGCGCCCCAGTCCCTGGAATATGCTGCAACACCAGCAATCATTCCCAAAGTTAACCTCCGCGAAACCCCCTGCCCCCCACACCCCCCTCTACTCTCTCATGGACCCGCGTATCCGTGCCCACCCCCCAGCGCACCTCGTGCCCCCCGCGCATTCCTCCCCCCGCACCCCCCGCGCCCTCCGCGCCTCTCGCAAAACGCGCTCCCGCGCCAGCTAACTCTCGCCCCGCTCCCACTTCTGTGGCTCCCCAAAACCTTAACGTAGGTAAAGATCCCTTTAACGTGTTAGCATCCACGTTCATGATCTTTTACTCCCCCCGCGCTATCAGAATGGCCGCCGAAATCCAGGCAGCCAGGGATAGATGCGATCTAGCTCAGATCCAAGTGATCTACAATGCGTACTCAAGCCCTAATTTCCCTCGCTAATCCAACTCATAATGGATAAAGCCATCATAGCTAGGTTTAAACCCCGATCCCTCAGGCTAGGTATCTTCAATGCCAATGGCATCAACGGTCAACGAGATGAGATCTCTCTCTTTCTCCGCGACCATCAATTAGATATTCTCCTTGTTCAGGAAACGTTCCTCAAACCTAGTAACCGCAATCCCTCCATAGCCAACTATCGTCTAGTCCGTAACGATAGAACGCGTTGCCACAAGGGCGGAACCCTCATTTATTATAAAAAGGAACTTTATTGCAACCCTATGGACCCTCCCACCCTCTCTCGTTTAGAAGTCTCTATATGCCGTCTAGGCATGTCAGGTCACGAACCGATCACTCTGAGGCTTACCTCCCCCCCCAGAGTGCCGCTGAGGACTTTCAGTCCCTCTCGGACGACCTCTCTGCCCTATTAGGCCTTAGTAATTCCGCTATAATAGCAGGCGATTTCAATGCAATCCCGCGAACATCCCGCGTGGAATAGTTCCACTACCTCCACTAGAGGGCGACACTTGTTCGACCTCTCTTCCTCCAAGAACTTTGATGTCATCGCTCCGATGACTCCCACTCACTTCCCCCACGACCCCAATCATACCCCCGACGTACTCGACCTGGCGCTCCTTAAGAACGTCAGCCTACGTCTAGACTCGATAGAAACGGTAGACGAGCTTAACTCTGACCACCGTCCAATAGTTATAAGACTGGCCCCCCGCATAGGTCTCCCGGACGACGCCTCCCAATCTCCCCTTGCCACCAAAAGGGTAACGGACTGGAAGAAAGTAAGCGAAAAGCTGAAATCCAACACGTCCTCCCAATTAGATTCTATTCCCGATAAGTTTGACTCTACCGCGGACACGACGGCCGCGATCGACTCACTTACTGATCACGTACAATCTGTTTTGAACGAATGTTCAAAGGAGGCTCCGGCGACGGACGACCGTCGCTGGAGGCTCCCACAGGAAGTGCGTGATCTGATAACTGAGAAGAACGCGTCTGTCCGTGCGTACACCACCTTTCCCTGCTCCGCTAACAAAGCTCATATGCGCTATTTACAGAGAACTGTAAAGAAACGTGTACAAGAGCTGCGTAACGCGGGCTGGGATAAGATGTTGAGCGACCTAGAGCCAACTCATCTAGCATTCTGGGACTTTCAGAGGAAACTCAAGTCCCCGCAGGAAGCTGCCATGCCCCCCCTAGTACGTCCCGATAAATCCATCGCCTTTGAGGATTTAGAAAAGGCAGAATGCCTAGCAGACAGCCTAGAGGCTCAATGCTCTCCCAGCTCTCTACCAGTAGACCAAGCTCACCTCCATGAGGTTGACGCGGAAGTCGAACGTAGAACCTCTCTTCCCCCTGTAGAAGACCCTGATGACCCCTTGCCCCCCGTCACCCCAGACGAGGTGCACGGGATCATCAAGGATCTTAAAAATCGTAAAGCCCCCGGTTCAGACGGAATCACCAATAGGGTGGTTCAATTGTTCCCTGCCCATCTTATAATGCTATTGACCACCATCTTCAATGGTGCTCTGAGCAATAATATCTTCCCCCAAGCGTGGAAAGAAGCCACCGTCATTGGTATCCCGAAGCCCGGCAAGCCCAGGTTGGACCCTTCGAGTTACCACCCAATCAGTCTGCTCAAGGTTCTCGGCAAAATCTACGAGAGGCTTATTTATAAGCGTCTCAGAGACTATGCAGAGACCAAGGGCCTCATCCCCAACGAGCAGTTCGGCTTTCGAACTCAGCACTCTAGCGTGCATCAGGTACACCGGATCATCGAACACATAAGCTTTGGTTTCCAACGCAGTGAGGTGACCGGTGCGGTATTCTTCGATATAGCGAAAGCTTTCGACAAAGTCTGGCACAATGGCTTGTTATACAAGTTATACCAACTCGGAGTGCCTGACCGTCTCGTGCTCATCATTCGAGACTTTCTGTCGAACCGCACCTTTCGCTACCGTATCGAAGGTCCCCTCTCCTCTCCCCGACCCATACGAGCCGGAGTCCCTCAGGGCTCCGTGCTGTCTCCCCTCATTTTCACTTTGTTCACCGGCGACATTCCCAAAAGTAAAAAGGCGCAGTTGGCTCTGTTCGCAGACGATACGGCCATTTACTCGAGGGGGCGTCGACCCGATCAGATTCGCCTAGCTCTCCAGGCAGCGGTCGACAAGCTCGGCGCCTGGTTTCGAAAATGGCGAATCGAAGTATATCCAGATAAAAGTCAAGCGGTTCTCTTCCAGAAATCGCGTAATCGTTTTAGAGCCCCCGTCCCCAGTCCGCTCACCTTGTTTGGCAAGCCGATCCCTTGGGAGAAGCGAGCTAAATATCTAGGTGTAACGCTGGACGATAAACTCTCATTTCAAGAGCACATAAAGCAGGTGCGCTCGCGTGCCGCTTTCGCTCTAGGTAGACTCCACTCCGTTCTGAATGCACGAAGCAAATTGTCACTCAAGTGCAAATTGCGTACCTACACGGCGTGCATTCGTCCCATCATGACCTATGCGGGGTCCGTCTTTGCTCACGCAAAGCCTCACTATATCCATAGGATGCAAACCCTACAGAACCGTTTCCTTCGTAAAATCACGTCAGCCCCCTGGTTCGTTCGTAACGAGATCCTCCATCTCGACTTAAAGATCCCCACAATCCGCCAGTTCCTAAAACGCCTTTCCAAGCGTTATTTCGATAAAGCCGCCAAACATCGCAACCCTCTGGTTGTCGAGGCCGCTAACTATGCCCCCTCTAGGATTAGCAAAGTCCGCCGTCCGAGGCATGCACTTGTAGAGCCAGACGATCCCATAACCCTCCTCCAGGAGAGCAATAGGGCCACCAGTACAGTTCTAAAACACAAACACAGACGCCTACCGTCATTCCGACCTCGCCGCCGAGGTCCAGCACGACCGTGATCCCGATTAAATTCGTCCCCCCGTCCCTTGTCCGATGATGTGCCAGCCCGCGCCGTTGCTGAGCACGTAGCTTTAAATTCCCCATATAATAATAATGATCCTATATTGATCCAGCCTGTCCCATCTTGCTGTCCTCCCGTCAGTGACGCCCTAAGCCGAGGTTCGTGCCCCACAGGGGGTGCCCTTAGCGAGCGTTCACTTAGTTATAATTTAGAATAGTCATATGCCCCTGGCTGGAGGCCCTGAGTGTAGTAGCTTAAGGCAGCCACAGGAAAGTCCGGTTAAATAGTTACGATTTTCATCTAAAATCAACTATGAGATGCCCTAGACAAAAAAAAAAAAAACAATAAAATCATCATCATTAAAACTTCATCTAGTGTTTCATTTCTCTACTGCTTAAAAGCTAAAGTGGTGACCCCGAACGAAGCAACCGCAAGAAAGCTATGCCAAGTGACAGTGATCAACCAGCCATGGAGTCAGCAGGAGCAAGCTCAGCAAACTCACAGGATGTTTCGCTATCACCTCAACATATCGCCGGTATCTCACTTTCCCTTCGAGTACCACCTTTCTGGCGCGATAAACCCCGCTTATGGTTTATCACTTTCGAAGCAGCTACGCGTGATCTCAAGAAAAGTGAAGCACAGAAGGCACAGATGGTCATCGCTCAGCTAGAGAAAGAGGACATCGAGCAAATATGTGACCTGTTGTATAATCCGTCTGCCGATCGTCAATATACCGTCATAAAGGAACGTCTCATTTCTGTGTACGAAGAATCAGATGGCAAGCAGCTACAGAAACTACTCTCGGATATGGAACTGGGTGACCAGAAGCGTAGCCAATTATTACGTCGCATGCGCAATCTCGCTCACAATAAGGTACCAGACAACACACTACGGCTCATGTGGATGAACTTACTACCAGCGCACGTCCGTTCAGTGCTTGTAGTAAGTGATACAATTAGCAAGGATACAGCTCTCGAAGAACTAGCCAAGCTCGCCGACAAAATGCTTGAACAAACTAGCGAAGTGTCAGCAGTGTCTGTCACATCAGCGTCAACATCCCAGCAAGCCCAAAACCCACCTGTGAGCATACAAAATCTCGTCGAAGAAATAAGGAAATTACACGTCGAGATCGCCGAACTGAAGACGTCATCGTACCGCCACAAGGATCGCGACCGCTCGCGCACGCCGCCGCCGCGTCACTACAGGCGCAACTCGTATCGAGCACGATCGACGTCACGCCCCCGCTCCCGTTCAACTACACCGTCAACTCATTGTTATTATAATCGGCGTTTCGGAAAAAATGCAAGACATTGTACTACACCGTGCAATTTTAACAATGCAGAGAAAACGGAAAACTAAAAGAGGCGTTGGCAGTGGCGGAACCTAACGTCGAGAAAAAATCCTACCGCCTATTTATCACTGATAAGACCTCATCCATGAGTTTTTTGGTAGATACGGGTGCCAATATATCCGTTATACCGAAAAGGAAAGGAATACGATCGACACCGCTACCATATCAATTATACGCTGCAAACAACACCGTTATACCCACATACGGCGAAAAGACACTGGAGCTCGACCTAAATCTTCGTCGACCATACAAGTGGAAGTTCATAGTCGCCGCAGTTACGAAACCAATTATTGGAGCAGACTTCCTTGGCTATCACAATTTACTAGTCGATCTACGAAGCCAGCGACTCATCGACAATACTACGAAGCTTACTTCGAAAGCTCCTGGCCGCTATACAAGTACACCTACTATCAGTAGTATCAATCCACAGCAAATGTACCGCGACATACTAGCCGAGTTCCCTGGAACTACTCGCCTCTCTTCAATGAAATTAAACCCGAAACACAAAGTGGAACATTTCATTGAAACAACAGGACCACCCATCTACTCCCGAGCACGGCCAATACAACCGCATCTGTATGAACGAGCGAAGAAGGAATTCGAGAACATGATAAGCCAAGGATTGTGCAGACCAAGCAAGAGTCCATGGTCGAGCCCGCTACACATAGTGCCGAAGAAAAACGGAGACTTGAGAGCATGTGGGGATTACAGACGTCTCAACTCCGTCACAAAACCAGACCGCTATCCGGTTCCGAGGATAAAAGACTTCACGTACCAGCTCAGAGGCAAACAAATATTCTCCACTCTTGATTTGAACCGAGCCTACCAACAACTGCCGGTACGTGCTGAAGATATAGAGAAGACAGCGATAATTACTCCTTTTGGGCTGTTCGAGTTCCCGCGAATGTGTCCAGGCTTGAAGAATGCTGGACAAACCTTCCAGCGATTCATTCATGAAGTACTGCGAGAACTTGACTTCGTGTACCCTTTCATAGACGATCTTTTACTAGCCTCAGAAGACGAAGACACGCACAGACAGCACTTACGAACTGTGTTGCAAAGGCTAGACGAGTATGGTATAACTATCAATCCATCGAAGTGTGTATTCAGCCAACCCGAAGTAACATTTCTCGGCTACAAAGTGTCAGCAGACGGCATCAAGCCACCAGAAGAAAAGATCAAGATTATTAGCGAATACCCAAAACCTACAAACATCGAAGAACTACGAAGATTCCTAGGCATGCTGAATTTCTATCGAGACAGCATACCCAACGCCACCGCTATTCAAGCACCACTACATACCTATCTGCACAATACGAAAAAGCGAGATAAAACATTAATACAGTGGAATGAAGATACATCTCAAGCGTTTGAAAACTGCAAGAAATGTATCACAGAAACAACCTATCTGGCACACCCACATCATTCAGTTCCACTCGGAATGATGTGCGATGCATCCAATCGGTGCGCTGGTGCTGTTCTTCAGCAGCAAGTCAAAGGAAAATGGCAACCGCTGGGCTACTTTTCAAAAAAGTTTACTCCAGCTCAGCAAAATTACTCAACGTTCGACAGAGAACTTCAAGCAATCTACATGGCTGTCAATCATTTCCGGAAGATATTTGAAGGGCGTGAACTCATTATATTCACTGACCACAAACCACTCACCTACGCCATGCAAAAGATTTCGTCAGATTCAGAGACTCCACGCCGACGAAGACAACTATTATTCATCAGTGAATTTTCAAACGATTTACGACACATAAGTGGTCGAGATAATGTAGTTGCGGACGCACTATCACGCGTCGATGCAATAAGCTGTCCGAACCCGATCGATTATGAAGCACTCGCTCAAGCCCAAGCAAAGGATAAGGACATAACCGAACTAAAACAGCAATCGAATATCCAATTAAAGAGAATAATGCTACCTGGTTCATCTCAGCAAATATACTGCGAAACCTCAACACACGACGTTTGTCCGTACCTACCTCAAGAGTTCCGTATTATCGCATTCAACGCCATCCACGGACTCAGTCACCCCGGTATACGAACTACGCGTAAGCTAATAATAATAAACTACGCGTAAGCTAATAATAATAATAATAATAACCCCACCGCCGTATCTCTACGTTGACGTCGTGGTGGGGCTTGCGCGCTCCGAACTCTAGGTCTGTGCCGGTAGAGTTTACTTTGCCGGAACGGGTCTAGGATGAGGAGCCAGACCAAGAGAGATACAAAAACCCGCAGGGCAGCTTGTGGCGAGCTGTTGGGCAGTAGCGACCCCACGGACCCTACCTCCCGGGAGAAGTCTTGTTCCTCATCTCTGGCTTGCCTTTATTGGCTGGCTGGAGTGAACACTGACGAGGAACAGAGCTCCCACCTCATTCTTGCCTTGATTGGCCGGCTTGAGTGGAGATTCGCAAGAGCAAACGTGCTCGGAGGAAGGAAGTATTCCAGTAAGTGCTCGTAGGGATCTTGACCATCTTCCGGGCTCTGGGATTGTTCTGAAAGCCGTGGAATACCTCTCCACTCCTCAAGCACCTCAGGATATGTTGCCCCCTTGTCGCTACGTCACTATGTGCTAGCGACAGTTTCTGGGGGCCCATTATTGAGTGTGCAAGTCACCCCCTGCCATCTTATCCATAATATATATTATATATCATTGGTCAGGCAGGGGTCATAGTCCTTCCATAGTTCCTGGTAACCATTCCACTATAGCCAGCGAAACCCATAGCCCAATGTTTGGTTTCCATGTACTGCAATAGTCCTACACCAACCGGGGATTGTCCTTGGGTGCACTAGCATAGTGCATACAGGGATAATCGTCGGTTGGTGCCTCATTCCAATTAAAATTGTCTAAGGGGCCTCTGCGAGTTGGCTTCGGCCCCTCGTACGCCTTCCAAACGTCCGGGACCCCAAGGTCCCGAGATATATAGACATATAAATATAATAATAATAATAATAATTTATTTATTTCGGACAGTATCCATAAAGTGTTAGTAACAATTTTCTTAAGATCTATGTTAGTAGGTACATCATTTATTCATGGAAAAAAAAAGAAAAACCATCATTTTATCTTCCCCGTAACTATTCCCACCCAGTGTGCCTGTATGGGACAGTCGGGTCGAGATGCGATCATTTTCAAAATGCTGTTGGTGCTACCCCGCAGTCTTTGAAATAACGACGCCACTTTCTTACGCGCTATGGCGTGGAAGCCGTCAACGCGCGCATTTGCGAACATTTGCGACGCACTACAATACCGCGGCAGCCCCAACAGCATTCTGAAAGCATTATTATACTGTATACGCAGGACGTTGTAGGCTCGTTGCGTATACCGAACCCACAGGCCGCTCGAGTAGAAAGATTGGCAATATGCCCTAAAAAGTGTTATTTTTACTTCTTTAGTACATCGAGCGAACCTACGGGTATAATGCAGAGTAGATACTTTTGGCCATCCATGAATACAGACGTCAAAACATGGACTCAAACATGCGTCGCCTGTCAACAGTCCAAGATCCAACGGCATACATCAAGTGCCACAGCTACGTTTGAACAGTCACATCGCTTCGAACACGTTCACGTAGATATCGTCGGACCCCTACTAACATCGCCTAATGGTCATCGTTACGTCATCACAATGATCGACCGTGCTACACGCTGGCCCGAAGCACACGCTGTGTGCGATATGACCGCTGAGACCGTTGCCAAGACAGTATACGAAGGATGGATCCTAAGATTTGGTTGCCCGGCCAGAATGACGACAGATCAAGGCCGACAGTTTGAAAGCCACCTATTCAACGCGCTGACCCGATTATTCGGAATAAAGAAGCTACGAACTACGCCGTATCATCCCCAGAGCAATGGCATAATAGAACGTTGGCATCGTTGTATGAAGACTGCTCTCACTGCTCGTCTCAGTAAACATAGTTGGATTGAAGAATTACCCACCGTACTGCTGGGACTGCGTGCCGCAATCAGAACCGACACAGATGTAAGCGCAGCCGAACTAACATACGGTCAAAATCTACGGCTACCGGGTGATTTCTTCGTGACGTCACCAGCAGACACCATGGACTATAATTACGTCGAAAAGCTGAGATCGTCAATCAACAATATTCGTCCGGTACACGCACAGTCGCATAACACAAATCGCCCTGTGTTTGTACACCGCGACCTTCAATCGTGTAAGCAAGTGTTCGTGCGAGTCGATGCAGTGAAGAAACCGTTACAGCCACCATACAATGGCCCATACACGGTATTACGCAGAGATAGCAAAACGTTCACCCTACAACTACCTGGAAGAGAAGCCGTAATATCGATTGATCGCCTAAAGCCAGCTTTCACCATATGCGAAGCAAACACCACCGCAGTGAATGTTCCTACAAGCACAGATGGAATAAAAACATCGCGCTCCGGTCGAGTCATCAAGCCACCGGTACGCTTCGCTTGAGGGGGAGCACTGTGGCAGCGCGCACGTCTTGCGCGCGCGCCGCACGACATCACACTGGCGCTCAGCTGTGTGGGACTCATATTTATAACTTCGGCCGTTTAAGCAAACTGATATATTTTTGAGTATTTTTGTACTTCGTCGCTATTGGTGGATTATAATTCATTGGGTCTGAACCTACTGCTACTGAACCCATTTTATATTGTACACATGTAGGCTTAGATTTCAATAAAATCATCATCATTAAAACTTCATCTAGTGTTTCATTTCTCTACTGCTTAAACGCTAAAACCCCAATTAGAATATATAACTATATATTCTATATATTATATTATATATATATATATGACTAAAGTAATATCTGTAATTTAATTTAATTAAACCACACCAAGTATTTTTTTATAAAATAGACGTCCTGACTAAACATGAAACGTTTGAGCACACTACTCGATCTCCACGCACACTAATAGCGCGCCGCATGCGTGCGCCAGACGCTGAGTTGCACTTAACATTGTCCTGGCGCTCAATCTGGTACCACAACTTGCGTTGAACTCTCGACACGCTAACTCGACATTATTGTAGCAACGAGCCAGTGTCCTCACCATCTCCGTGTACTGAATATTGGTGTACTGGAATGCCATCGCGCACGTAAATAAAAGACAATCGGGAACACTTGTCGCTCGCTGCCGGCGAATAACTACCCTTTTGAGCGGGCGCACCGCGGGCGGTGACGGCGCTTGCGGTGGCATATGAAACGTCAAAGGGGTAAGTCGGCAAATTAATGCATCTCCCTCTTTCACATTAATCTTTCATTTGCAAAAAACGAACCACAAAATTCCTAATATTTTGTCATTTGTTAGAATGTGAAAGACCACATTCGGTGGTGCATTTAAAAAAGCTTTATTACTTTGGGATTAGGTCTTAATTTCGTTAAATTAACTTTTTTTTTAACACAACTAGCTCAAACGTAATAAAAAGCAATGTTTATGTGTGTGTAAAGAAAGCTATGACCGAACAACAAATTAGGTTTTGCATTTAAATTAGACGTATTGCTTTGCAATAAGGATTAAGTTTCCTTAAATTAACTATTTTATTTACCGCGCACTACACATAGGATAGCTATGAGCGTATTACAAATTTGGTTATGCATTTGAATAGGCTTTATTCCTTTGAGATAAGGCTTAAATTTCCTCAAATAAAATATCTTATTACCTTGTTAAGACGCGGTGGTTCTAATTTCAGTTAAAGAAAAGATTTTTTCATGAAAAATTAACACATATAAATAATGATAGAAATCGATTCAGAAGCCGATTCTGAGCAAACTACTTTCAGGTCTTGCGCTTATTCTGTTACACGTTGTATAAAAATGACAATCCTATTGTTATCGATCTCCGCATTTTGCAAATATGTAAGATTTGCCTTTGATATTTCAACGAGTTCCGCCGTCATAATACATATATTACTGTTACACATTTTAAATAATCCTTTAACATTGTGCCTCGGATCGTAAAAGGCAGCGCCAAGAACATTTCCTATTTTAGAACCATCCGTATATAGTTTTAACCATCCAAAATATTTAGTATGTAGTTCTTCCATTATTATGTTTTTCAGAATGTTATTATCATATGATTTCTTACATAGTTTCATATTATCTAAATGATCTCTAATGCTATCTCCCACGTTTATTTTTGAAACCCAAGTATCTAAGCTGAACATTTCTAAGGGATAACTAGATGACACAACTTCTTCTTTAGTATTGCTTTATACCATTACTAATAACGGTGTTTTCTTATTTCGCCAATAGCTATTAGAAATGTGGCTTCTTAAACTATTTAATAGATCTAATATTAAATTATTATCAAAAGATTGCGATTTTAAACAGTATTTTATTGCTAGATATTTTCTTCTTAGTGCTAGGTTATGGATATACAATTTACATTCCATAACATGGATGGGAGTGGTTCGTATAAAACCACCAATTATCCTTATTGCTTGGTTTTGTACCTTGTCCAATTTACTCACATGTGTTTTTGCACTGTTATCGAATAGAAAACTTGCATAATCAGCTCTACTTCGGATTAGTGCTATGTACAGCCTACAAAGATGTTTAGGGTGCATACCCCATGCTGTTCCTGTCAAAACTTTTAGTATACCCAAAAACCTTTGAGTTTTCACACATGTTTCATTAATTTGATTTCCCCAGCGTAGGCTTCTATCCATCCATACTCTCAGGTATTTAACGTATTCAGACTGATTTACTAGTGAGCCATTAATGTTTAGGATTGTTTGTTGTCTCCTTCGCCCTCTCCTAAACAGGCAGACTTGAGATTTATTACCTGATAATTCTAGACCTAACTGCCCTAATAGTTAAATAATAGTATCAATCGCGCTTTGTACTTCTAAAACAGTAACAGCAAGATTTTAACATTACAGCTAGTATAAAGGAGGAAGTCGTCGGCATACTGTGATATTATAACGTTAGTAATATTGTGACAAATTTGGTGGGTAACTATATTAAAAATCAAAGGGGATAATGGGTCACCTTGGGCAATGCCTTTGCTAGTCCACCTAACCAAAAAGTTAGCTTCATTACCGTCGAATGTGCTTTTGAGGTGCCTTTCTGACAAGAATTCCCACAAATATTTGCATATTTTCTTTCCGACGTTAATTCCGTTAAGGGCTTGAATAACACTTTCTACCGTCACATTGTTATACGCATTTTCTATATCTAGAAAGCACGCTAACATAGGATAATTCTTAGAGAAACCCATTTGGATGTAGCAAACTAATCGACTCAAGCAATCCAAACATGACTGAGAACGTCTGAATCCAACAGTATTCACTGACAAACATTTATTTTTTTCCACATACCATTCCTGTCTCTTACATAATAAAGTATGGAAAATTTTGCATGTGGAAGCAAAACTGCATGGATAGTACAGAAATAAAATCGTGTGAAGCGAAAAATGACGCCATCTACCGTAAAATCTGTTATCGACTAACGAAATGTATTATGCTGTTACAAGATGGCGTTGCTTTGTCATAAATTATAAAATATGATTGTAGTTTCTTTTTGTCTCTTCAAACATTCAAATAATTTATGATTAATAGTTTCTTTTAAAGAAAATTGTTCCTAACCATTAATTGAATATAAATTTTTAAGTATCTAAGTTTTAGTTTTCAAACTTGAGAGGGTAGGTTGAATATGGATTTATAAATAATTAGTAGGTAGTAAGTATAAATAATACTTAGATCGAAGAGTTATGACTAAGCTCAATAAAATTGATCGTTCGCAAAGTTAATTTCGGTTACCTCGTTCGAGTGCCTTTTGTTCAGTTTTTATTTTTAATCAGAGGCGAATTACTTAATTCACCAAAATGAGTTACGTTATAATAGGTATTGAGCTGAAATAATTTCTTTGCATAATCAAGGCATAAACGGGATAAAGAGAGACCGGTGTAAACGTAAGTAGTTTTATTATTACACTTTTATAGAAAAAACTCCATTATTTTTTAGCTACATAATAAATAATTATTGGCTAATAAATATTTCTGTTTTATTGTTGCAGAGAAAAACAGTTGTTCTATGGGTACGTCTATTTGAAGAGGAGGGTTCTTTGCAAAACCATCAAAGAACTGGTAGACCACGACTTATAAACATTGCAGCATCAAACCATGCTATGGGAGTATGAAGAAAATGGATTTCTGTCGACGAACCACTATGCTGGTTTATTTGACACAAGTGTTGACACTGTCCGTGCTCTTCATAACGAAGGGCTGCATTATCGGAGACATGCTATAAAATGGCAAGATTACAGTTCGCTTTGGATCACATAAACTTCGATTGGAGTAATTTCATCTTTACAGATGAATAAAACTTTTAAGCCCAGTGAAAACGGACGCTTATGTTTGTGGCGTCGAAATAATACAATCAATCTGCCTAGCCTTTTCCCAACTATGTTGGGGTCGGCTTCCAGTCTAACCGGATGCAGCTGAATACCAGTATTTTACATGGAGCGACTGCCTATCTGACCTCCACAACCCAGTAACTGGGTAATACGATACCCCTTGGTTAGACTGGTTGTCAGACTTTCGTGCTTCTGACGACTCGTAACGACTGCGTCGAAATAATACGTGATACACTAATGGTTATGTAGTGGCCACTATGCAATCTGGTCATATAACAGTGAAATTGTGGGGATGGATGAGTGCAGCCGATCCGGGAGAACTAGTCAGACTACCGAGTCAAGCAAATAGTGCAAATTATGTTAAAGTGCTGGAGTAGACTATGTTGCCTACCGTTTGAAATGTGTATCCAAGGGAAGAATTACCACAGTCATAAAATTTGTAAAAAATAATTATACTTAATTTATTTATTTTACTTAGTACTTATTATTTATTAACTGGAGACCTGGTTATGTGTGTATAATCTATTCAAGTTCAAATACAACATCATTTTTAGTTTTTTATGTTACCGACTAACCATTTGATATGTTTTTTGTGCAATTTTGTAATTTTTTTTTTTTTTTTTTTTTATATTATGTGTCTACTGGATTAACTATATTTTATACTTTTCGTTTAACAATATATTTAATAGCAAATGATTATAATTTAATAGGAATTTATAATTTATATGATGAAGATTATATTATATTAAAAAGAATATTTGTTTTATTATTTATTTATTAATGTTTTAGACTTATTAGAGGTAGATTTTTAAGATGTTTTTAGCCTACCTACCTATTTAATCCGTGCGATCTTTGTAATAAAATAATCTGGTCTCCAGTTTGTTTTAATTGAGATTACATAAGCTTCATCCTCTTTCCGATTTTGGAAACGAATACTTAAGCTATGGTCTCATTAGGAAGTAACAAGTAATATTGTAATGTTGTTATACGATAATTAATACACTGACTATTAAAGAATAATAAAGTTTAAGAAATAAACAACTTTATTTTCTAAAGCCTCTTCCCCACCGGCTCGTTTTTATCGTGCGATAATAACGCAAGCGTTACCTATTGCTATAATGCGTCCCGGCTCTTTGCACACAAAAAATAACTATAAAGCCTCTCCCCCACCGCTGCGTTTTTATCGTGCGATATTTCTAACGAGTTTCCGCGTCTTTATCGCGCGATAATAACGCAGGTGAGTGTAAGATCTCATGCTTCCTAATACAAAATGTTCTAAGAACACTTATCGGAATATCGCAGGACGGAGAAACGCGCGCCCAACTCATATTGTGGCGTTTAATTAGAGATGAGATATACCTGCCATTCTCCATACCCGGCCTTTAAGGTATGGGTATCACTAAATACCTGGTACAAATACCAGGTATCAAAATACTTCTAAGTATTTGAGTGTGGTAGGATTTCGATAAGTAAACGTATGCGATAAGTATGGTATGCCTCCAATATAATGTAGGTACGACGTTTCAAGTACCTATACGTAATTATGCATTATGAGATATGAAATCTTTCCTTCCTACTTTACCAGGCTTAGGACTGTCGGCTAAGAGTATGACGATGGTTATTAATGAATTCTAGTTATTTCTATATAAATTAATGCAAAATAACATTAATTATATTTAAACTGACTAACTAGCCGGCGTAGTTAAAATATTTCAAATCAATTTATTTACAATCGTAATTTTAATTTGCAATATTTTTTTTAGTTTTGTCAGGTTTTTTGGTTTTGTTTTTTGTCTAACTAAATTAAATCAACCGAATGTTCATAAAGCACGAATGACGTTTCGGGTCCCTTCGTAAGCTGTCGGGTAGCTTCGGCGTACCGAACTACCGATAAAACTGGGTGCTACCTTGTGGTAGCGGTTCGTATCGTACTATGCGTCTGACGTCATACCTTCAAGGTATTTACCCAGTATTTCGGTCCGTACCCGGTCTATGTACTGGGAAGCACATACTTGGTATATATACCTCTACCAGTATATACGTCTCATCTCTACGTTTAATACTGAAAACAGATATCGCAATAACGCTTACGGTGATATTATCGCGCGATAAAAACGCTCCGGTGGCGGAGAGGCTTTATACTTAGTTCCTTTTTGTTTGGCGAGCCTGTTTACCTGCAATGACTGTTCTTTTTTCCTGTTGCTAAGTACCCTAACAACCAACTCGAATATAAATACCCACTCGTTAGCATAATGAATATATTTCTATCGGTTTATTTTGTTATGTATACCATTTAAGCTACGTATGCTAGTAAATGTAATTCTGCATTAAAGCTTACATAAATAATTTAGATAAATGTATTAGCTGTGCGTTTCATAAATTACTTAGTCATAGTGGTAACGAAACCAACGCTATCTAGTTTGATTTTTGAAACCTGATCTCAAACATTCATTCAATAATAGACACTAAGGTATCCATGCAATTTTACTTCACGGCGATCTTTCATATAATTAGTTAACAGAGTAGTATTTCTTACACACACGTTGTAACATCGCGATTTTTAGAGATGAAGATATTAAAAATATATTTTTTAAATAGGAATACTTCACCCGACCGTTGGCAACACAGGAATGTCACTTTTATTTTCGCGCGCTCTGTGGCATCGCTAGAAAAAATTCTCCATAGTCGAATTATTGTTTTATTATACGTTTTTCGGTATTCTTTACTAATATAACAAAATGTTAACTATGTCAAGTGATGGCAAGTGTATTAAGTGCATCGTTAGTGGAAACCTGAGACTGCCGCGGCGTTCATCAAAGACATCAAGGGAAGCAGCTACAAACATCAGAAGCACCCTTAGTCCTGACTCCTGACTAACATTCCATGAACCATTATTCTGAGGACTCCCAGAAAATGAATGTGACGAGAGTGCCTGGCTTTAACTGATCACCTTTTTACGTGAAACATGCACTATGGTGGACAACAATGTTTATGCAGTGCAAAAGTGCAATGCAATGCAGTACGTGATGCAAACTTGTATAATTATCTCTCCAGTGGACACGAGATGTCTTTAGTAATATTACCTCTATCTTACTCAATACTCAATACGTTTATTGTGTGACGTTGCAAATTGACATCTTAGGCGACATCTAGCGGTGGAGCTAGGTAGCTCCAGAGTTTCTCAATACTGGAGACGGATCGTTGTTTTTGGGTTTGGATAATTAATGAGATGTTAATTAAGGAATTAAAATTTATTAACATTCAGATGTAATCACCCAAATTTTATAGTCATGCAATGTCCAATAAATTAAATTTAATTCTTATGATATGGTTTCGGAAGTGGATTGTCACTTGTCAAAGAATTCGGTTTTTAGTCTGTGGTTAGAACTTTCTCGAAGGTCGATATCGAGGAGTCAGGTCTTTGGTCCTGCGTGTGTGACGAGAAGGGTGTTCCTTCCCGATCCTGGTGACGCTACGCAATGATGGAGTTTTAACAGGTATGTTATTCGAGAGGCACCAGTTCTGTGATAATTAGACTGTGTTCGGCAAATAATCTTATTGGAAATATATCAGAGATGTTGTTTCAGTAGCCGAACCTGTCTGGCTTTTTATGCTAGCCTGAACTGATGCGAACGTGAAGGACGTGACGCCCTGGTGCCGTCCCGTGGTCTGGTGAAATAGCAGTTAGTCCCGACTAGTGGCGGGCAGTGTGCTGGTAGACCCGGGCTTTGGCAGTTTTGAGGTTAGATCCTACGAGTGCTGGCAGTGTGGCCATCCCCGGATATTGGAAGGCCTTACCATCCGGTAGCTCGTCCAGGAAAGTGTCGCCGCTCCAGGTAACGATTAGCGTCATCGTTTTCCTTACGGATCCCGTAGGCCGCGTGTACGTGGGAACCCAGAGTTTTCTCTGTGGTTCCATGCCAAGGGACTTGATCCCGTCAACTGACGTCAACTGAGAGTCCGTCGTGAACAGAGGGACAGTTAACACCTGCAAGTTTGTAGTAGACCCTTTGAGAGTGATACCCAGGTGACCATTTTAAAGGTCATTTCCAAGTGATTTAGGCCTATGTGTAGTAAACTAGGTTATAAACCAGTTGTTCTAAATTTCATGTGTTAGGTTGTGTCTCAGGGTGCTTTGCCCCAAATGTTATAATTCCTCTTATGAGCACAACCATATTTAAGGTCACTTATTATTCGATTGAGCTAGAAGTTGTTAAGCGTTCATCTCACGGATCCTCACAAGCGACCTTGAGCTTGTTGATATTTAATCTCATGCTTGTATTTCTCCTAACACACCTTGTTACGGAGACGGGGTGTGTTAGAGGCTAATACCAGGTTAAAGGTTGGGAAAGTTCTACGGTCTTATTACAAAAAACTGCAAAAGTACTGGTTTAAACCAAGACTAAAAGGTCTAGGATTGTTACGGTAATAAAGCTAGTACTAGGTTTAAAACATGTTACGATTACAAAACGAAGACTATTCGAGGATCAGTTAGTACCAAAGAAGGTCCATGGTTCAAATAATGTCCATAGATAAAAAACAAAAATACCATTCTTTCATTCGTTCACGCAGGCTTTATTTGAAGCAACGTTCTGTTTCTCTAAATGTTGATATTATAATAACACTTGAAATGCTTAAATAATTATTTATCAACTTTAAAATATGTCATAAATTGTTCTTTCTTTATGTTACAATGTATTGAACAAGCACAACTTGTACTTTTGACGCGCTTTTTATAATCAAGTTGTCATATTTTTTAACACCTCTAGCGTGAACTGGAGCGACTTACATTCGGCGGCGGCGCGCGTAATTTGAGACGAATGCGATGTGTTGCGTTCTTTAAAATAAATAAATAATTATTTGTATTCATTGTTTTTAACAATACTTTACTGTTATATACGTGGTTTGTTCGTGAGCACAGAATACAATTCTATATAGTTCGTGAGTTACTTGTGCTTGGTTAAGTCGTGAGCTACATTATTAAATGGAACAACAAAAGAAAAAAAGGGGTGAAAACTGGAGTTCTGAAGAAAAAGTAATACGTGGAATTTTGAATTATTATCAGGTATGTAATGCTTTGTATCCTCTTATTTCGACTACGAACTTAACGCGAATATTCTAATTATAGGAAATATTACGCCACCTAATTGCTCAATCAGCTCACATTATTGAAGACAAGTCAACGAAAACCTCTGTAAACATGCAGAAAATAAAAGAGTGGAAGAATATACAGCTTAAGTAAGTACTTATAGCTTTTGTTAAGTCCGATATTCTTTACGAAAATATTTAGCATATTTATTATTTTTAGATTCAATGAGATAGTGGGTAAATTTCGATCGGATGCAGAATTAAAGTTGGCTTGGAAAAGAATGAAGCTATCCGCTAAATCCAACGTATCCACACATAGGAGGGAACAAACAAAGACAGGTGGTGGCGAAAAACCACCATCACCTTCTCCTGAGGACTTGGAAATAATGGCAATTGCTCCTCACGACTTTGTCATTGAAGTTAATGACTACGATAGTGATGCATTGGTAAGTAAAACTTCATAAAATAGGTCATATAACATTTAATTTAAAATTGATTGATTTTAGATATTTTACATTATTTATGTATGAAGTGCTCTGTCTGCTTTTAGAGCATGCAATTTACAATTCAAAATTATGTTCCATGGTTAAAAATGATAGGTAATACTTTCGATATGTATATTTAATTAAATAAATATAATTATTCAAAATCAATGTAATGTAATTTGTACTACAAAGTCGTTTTATAATTTTGCATGACTTATAATAACAAACACCTGTGTATTTTATTGATATTCCTTTCAAGTATAAAATACCTAATTCAATTATAGCCTAAATACCGCAGTCTGCATTAAAACATGTCAAGTAAATTTATTTCTTTTAGAATCCAGTTCCCGTGCCTACAACTGCACAAGAAATATTCACTGAACCTAGACCTGGTCCTAGTTTTGAATTTAAAGAAACTGAAAAATACGAAGCAATACATGAGGATGAGGAACATCCAGAACAGCATATTATTGTGGATTTGCAACGTAAATAATAGTTATCATAAGTACGTACTGCTAATATTATCACGCCTTAACGGCTGCACGAATTTGGATGAAATTATGCACTTATGTATCCCAAAAATACTTTCCTGCGGGATCATTTTAATGTTCTTTTGTCCTTCGAAGTTGCGGGCAAAAGTTAGTATGGTATAATTACAATCCAATATGTTACACAAGTTTGTTTCAATTTTTCCCATATTTAATTTGCTTAAACCAATCCAACCACAGATAAAGAAAGCACCAGAATGATGTCAATAAAGAACAAAGAGACTGTTAACACAAGAACCACAACAAAAAAAAGCAAAAAGAGCTTGGAAAATAGGTATATGTAGAAACCTACTATAATACATAATACAATACTCCTCCCCCTCCTATACAATGCGTGGGGGACGGGTACATACTTTTATTATCCTAATATTACTTGTACATGTTAAAAATAAAATTCCTCACAATATTCTATTTGATTTTACAGAAGTGAAGCAGTGCGACATTCAATTATACAAAGTAATACACATTTTAAAAGAAAACAGCTAGAAATGATGGAAGTGGAACACACATATATAACATTAAAATTGCAGAATTAAAAATTAAAAAAATAGAATTAGAAATAGCTTTATTGGAAAGTAAGAAACACACCAACACTGAAGAATAAAATGTAAGTAGATTTTTTATTCTACATCCACTTATGGCCGATTCCTATTTTATGGACCTTTAACTCTAGTATCTTTACCAATAATGAAGCACAGACCTTGTGTAGTTCCTTCCCCAACAAGTCAAAAAGGTTCCCTGTAATTAAATATCCTGATATGTGAAATTATTATGTTCAGGTAATAATAAATAGGCAAATATTTAATAATAGATTATTGAATTATTTTTGTGGATTGCTGTAATACTGTGTCATAGTGCCTTCCCAAACAAGTAACCAAAGGTTCAGTTTAAATTATAAATATGTTTGTAAATATCCTGATATGTGAAATTATTGTTTTCAGGTACTTATTTGCTGCAAATATTTAATAAAAGATTATTCATGTAATTAAAATACATACTTATTAAATACCTACATAATTAAAAAAAAAAATTTATACTAAAAATGAGTTTCAATAAACTGCCTTCTCCTAATATTTCCCCTTACAGAAGTAGGAATATAACTTTGAACTATAGGTTCCCTAGATGGAGATTGCTCTATGTTATCTTCCTCGCCAGGAAACAGGTCTTCCCTCATGTCGATTGCAATATTGTGGAGGACAGCACAAGCAACAATTGTTTTTTTTGCTGTTTCAATACTTCCAAACATGCCTCTTAACAGGCAACGAAACCGTTGCTTTAATAATCCAAAACACCTTTCCACCGTGTTCCGGGTACGGATATGGCTGCTATTATACCTCTCTTCTTGTGGTGTTGTGGGGTTAAGCAGTGGTGTAAATAAATATGGAGTGCAAGGATAGCCACTGTCACCCAATAATATTCCAGAGAATGCGCCAGCCTCAAACCTCTGTTTTAATCGACATTCGCGGAATATTCTGGAGTCATGTACACTGCCACGCCATCTGGTAACTATGTCCATGATTTTCAGGTCAGCATCACAAACCACCTGAAAAGTGATTGCTTATTAACTTAAATTGCTCTCCATTTTTTTTAATATAACATTGGTATTTAATAATAATCAAATAATTTATTATCTACCTATTGTATCAAGCATTTTGGGATTTGTTTGTCAATAAAATTGAGACAATCACCACTTAAAATGTATTTTTTTAATTTACCTGTACATTGACTGAAGAAAATCCTTTTCTATTTATATACAATTGACCCCCATCAGCATTTACTTTCTTTACTCTTATATGAGTACAGTCTATTGCCCCAATTACTGTAGGAAAATTAGCAATCCTGCGGAATTTCCGAATGTTTTCTTCCTGTTCATTTAAAGTGATGGGCATTTTAATGAATCTTCGGGACATCCGTGACAAAATGTCCGCTACCTTTTTACATGTTTTGCTGACAACTGGCTGAGACACACCATGTAAATCAGCTGTATCGTCTTGAATCTACGAATAAAACAATAATATTAGTTTATTTGGATTTTGTCTAATGTTAGGTTAGCATTGACCAAGGTTACATACTTCATGGCGAGCCCAGTTGCGTAATGCGCAAACCACTTGCAGTTCAGGACTCAATGGGCATCCTCGAGAGTCGTGGGATAAATCCTCACGTAAAAGGTCCACTATTTTTCCACCAAAACGTTTTGTGAACCTATACTTGTATCTGAAATCTTCGTCACTCAATTCGAACGGATTCACACGATGACGACGTCTGTAAGATCGCTGAGACGTCTCCAGCATATCCAAATCTTCTAAATCTTCCAAATCCACCAAGTCGATCATGTTAATATCCATTTTTTTTTAGATTTTTATTTAAAATAACACACCAAGCAAACGTCAATGAATTAGTACCAAAGATAAACTAGGGGTCTCAGCGGACTAACTTTAGTACCATAGATAGTTCTGGAACTAGTGATAAACTTCATTTTATAATAACGTTTTATTTAGTCATGGTTTAAACCTAGTAACAATCCCAGTACTATATTTAGATCGCGTTTTGGAATAAGACCGTTACGGTCTTATTACAAAAAACTGCAAAAGTACTGGTTTAAACCAAGACTAAAAGGTCTAGGATTGTTACGGTAATAAAGCTAGTACTAGGTTTAAAACATGTTACGATTACAAAACGAAGACTATTCGAGGATCAGTTAGTACCAAAGAAGGTCCATGGTTCAAATAATGTCCATAGATAAAAAACAAAAATACCATTCTTTCATTCGTTCACGCAGGCTTTATTTGAAGCAACGTTCTGTTTCTCTAAATGTTGATATTATAATAACACTTGAAATGCTTAAATAATTATTTATCAACTTTAAAATATGTCATAAATTGTTCTTTCTTTATGTTACAATGTATTGAACAAGCACAACTTGTACTTTTGACGCGCTTTTTATAATCAAGTTGTCATATTTTTTAACACCTCTACGTGAACTGGAGCGACTTACATTCGGCGGCGGCGCGCGTAATTTGAGACGAATGCGATGTGTTGCGTTCTTTAAAATAAATAAATAATTATTTGTATTCATTGTTTTTAACAATACTTTACTGTTATATACGTGGTTTGTTCGTGAGCACAGAATACAATTCTATATAGTTCGTGAGTTACTTGTGCTTGGTTAAGTCGTGAGCTACATTATTAAATGGAACAACAAAAGAAAAAAAGGGGTGAAAACTGGAGTTCTGAAGAAAAAGTAATACGTGGAATTTTGAATTATTATCAGGTATGTAATGCTTTGTATCCTCTTATTTCGACTACGAACTTAACGCGAATATTCTAATTATAGGAAATATTACGCCACCTAATTGCTCAATCAGCTCACATTATTGAAGACAAGTCAACGAAAACCTCTGTAAACATGCAGAAAATAAAAGAGTGGAAGAATATACAGCTTAAGTAAGTACTTATAGCTTTTGTTAAGTCCGATATTCTTTACGTAAAATATTTAGCATATTTATTATTTTTAGATTCAATGAGATAGTGGGTAAATTTCGATCGGATGCAGAATTAAAGTTGGCTTGGAAAAGAATGAAGTTATCCGCTAAATCCAACGTATCCACACATAGGAGGGAACAAACAAAGACAGGTGGTGGCGAAAAACCACCATCACCTTCTCCTGAGGACTTGGAAATAATGGCAATTGCTCCTCACGACTTTGTCATTGAAGTTAATGACTACGATAGTGATGCATTGGTAAGTAAAACTTCATAAAATAGGTCATATAACATTTAATTTAAAATTGATTGATTTTAGATATTTTACATTATTTATGTATGAGGTGCTCTGTCTGCTTTTAGAGCATGCAATTTACAATTCAAAATTATGTTCCATGGTAAAAAATGATAGGTAATGTAGGTACTTTCGATATGTATATTTAATTAAATAAATATAATTACATAGTTATTCAAAATCAATGTAATGTAATTTGTACTACAAAGTCGTTTTATAATTTTGCATGACTTATAATAACAAACACCTGTGTATTTTATTGATATTCCTTTCAAGTATAAAATACCTAATTCAATTATAGCCTAAACCTACCGCAGTCTGCATTAAAACATGTCAAGTAAATTTATTTCTTTTAGAATCCAGTTCCCGTGCCTACAACTGCACAAGAAATATTCACTGAACCTAGACCTGGTCCTAGTTTTGAATTTAAAGAAACTGAAAAATACGAAGCAATACATGAGGATGAGGAACATCCAGAACAGCATATTATTGTGGATTTGCAAGGTAAATAATAGTTATCATAAGTACGTACTGCTAATATTATCACGCCTTAACGGCTGCACGAATTTGGATGAAATTATGCACTTATGTATCCCAAAAATACTTTCCTGCGGGATCATTTTAATGTTCTTTTGTCCTTCGAAGTTGCGGGCAAAAGTTAGTATGGTATAATTACAATCCAATATGTTACACAAGTTTGTTTCAATTTTTCCCATATTTAATTTGCTTAAACCAATCCAACCACAGATAAAGAAAGCACCAGAATGATGTCAATAAAGAACAAAGAGACTGTTAACACAAGAACCACAACAAAAAAAAGGAAAAAGAGCTTGGAAAATAGGTATATGTAGAAACCTACTATAATACATAATACAATACTCCTCCCCCTCCTATACAATGCGTGGGGGACCGGTACATACTTCTATTATCCTAATATTACTTGTACATGTTAAAAATAAAATTCCTCACAATATTCTATTTGATTTTACAGAAGTGAAGCAGTGCGACATTCAATTATACAAAGTAATACACATTTTAAAAGGAAACAGCTAGAAATGATGGAAGTGGAACACACATATAACATTAAAATTGCAGAATTAAAAATTAAAAAAATAGAATTAGAAATAGCTTTATTGGAAAGTAAGAAACACACCAACACTGAAGAATAAAATGTAAGTAGATTTTTTATTCTACATCCACTTATGGCCGATTCCTATTTTATGGACCTTTAACTCTAGTATCTTTACCAATAATGAAGCACAGACCTTGTGTAGTTCCTTCCCCAACAAGTCAAAAAGGTTCCCCCCTGTAATTAAATATCCTGATATGTGAAATTATTATGTTCAGGTTTGTCTGCAAATATTTAATAAAAGATTATTCATGTAATTAAAATACATACTTATCAAATACCTACATAATTAAAAAAAAAATTAATACTAAAAATGAGTTTCAATAAACTGCCTTCTCCTAATATTTCCCCTTACAGAAGTGGGAATATAACTTTGAACTATAGGTTCCCTAGATGGAGATTGCTCTATGTTTTCTTCCTTGCCAGGAAACAGGTCTTCCCTCATGTCGATTGCAATATTGTGGAGGACAGCACAAGCAACAATTGTTTTTTTTGCTGTTTCAATACTTCCAAACATGCCTCTTAACAGGCAACGAAACCGTTGCTTTAATAATCCAAAACACCTTTCCACCGTGTTCCGGGTACGGATATGGCTGCTGATTATACCTCTCTTCTTGTGGTGTTGTGGGGTTAAGCAGTGGTGTAAATAAATATGGAGTGCAAGGATAGCCACTGTCACCCAATAATATTCCAGAGAATGCGCCAGCCTCAAACCTCTGTTTTAATCGACATTCGCGGAATATTCTGGAGTCATGTACACTGCCACGCCATCTGGTAACTATGTCCATGATTTTCAGGTCAGCATCACAAACAACCTGAAAAGTGATTGCTTATTAACTTAAATTGCTCTCCATTTTTTTTAATATAACATTGGTATTTAATATAATCAAATAATTTATTATCTACCTATTGTATCAAGCATTTTGGGATTTGTTTGTCAATAAAATTGAGACAATCACCACTTAAAATATATTTTTTTAATTTACCTGTACATTGACTGAAGAAAATCCTTTTCTATTTATATATAATTGACCCCCATCAGCATTTACTTTCTTTACTCTTATATGAGTACAGTCTATTGCCCCAATTACTGTAGGAAAATTAGCAATCCTACGGAATTTCCGAATGTTTTCTTCCTGTTCATTTAAAGTGATGGGCATTTTAATGAATCTTCGGGACATCCGTGACAAAATGTCCGCTACCTTTTTACATGTTTTGCTGACAACTGGCTGAGACACACCATGTAAATCAGCTGTATCGTCTTGAATCTACGAATAAAACAATAATATTAGTTTATTTGGATTTTGTCCAATGTTAGGTTAGCATTGACCAAGGTTACATACTTCATGGCGAGCCCAGTTGCGTAATGCGCAAACCACTTGCAGTTCAGGACTCAATGGGCATCCTCGAGAGTCGTGGGATAAATCCTCACGTAAAAGGTCCACTATTTTTCCACCAAAACGTTTTGTGAACCTATACTTGTATCTGAAATCTTCGTCACTCAATTCGAACGGATTCACACGATGACGACGTCTGTAAGATCGCTGAGACGTCTCCAGCATATCCAAATCTTCTAAATCTTCCAAATCCACCAAGTCGATCATGTTAATATCCATTTTTTTTGAGATTTTTATTTAAAATAACACACCAAGCAAACGTCAAATGAATTAGTACCAAAGATAAACTAGGGGTCTCAGCGGACTAACTTTAGTACCATAGATAGTTCTGGAACTAGTGATAAACTTCATTTTATAATAACGTTTTATTTAGTCATGGTTTAAACCTAGTAACAATCCCAGTACTATATTTAGATCGCGTTTTGGAATAAGACCGCTAGTGTTTTAGTGGCTTGCCACAAATTTTTGTAAACCTGTGTTATATAATTACAATAAACTTTGTAAAAAAGGTAATGGTTTAATTGGTTCTTTCCCTATTAATATATACCCTATAAATTTACTTTAGCACGGCAGGAAGCCGGGAGACAGTTGGCGCCCAATTGGTATATAATTATATGATTATATAAGGTGAACAATTAATAACGGTATCACTCTCTCACTCAATACGTTCAGTTGACGGAATGTCGTATTAGTTTATGGCTAGTTTTTAAGTTTTAAGTTTTAAGTGGTCAACGCACCACAATCAGAACACATTTTCTATTTTTTGAACCGTTAAGGTGTAGATGTGTATTTATGTCATTAACCTATTTTGTTTATTTGATCAGCACAGAGGCTGGACAAGTTGTTTGTGGAAATTTTAATATTTAATTACCTATGTTGCAAATGTTGTTATAAAGGTTAATGACTAAGTCATCTTTTGAACTAGGAAAGTATAGAAGTTTGTGAATTATAAGATTACACTCTTGGTTTAAGTGATAAGTATAATTGGACTTTTGGTAAAAGAACTGTTTATAATAAGTTAATTCTTGTTTGTAAAACATTGCAAAACTTATTTGTTTGAAATTCACATTTGAAAATACAACTTTGTAGCTCATATTGGTTTGTGAGGTTATTCAAGGACACAATAACAGTATCAATAATTATCATTTTTTCTTTTGGTTGTGCATTACAGGGAAATATAATATAGTTTATGAATAAATAGTAACTATGACTTCATTGGAAAGCATAGAAGATTTATGACAACTGGTTGGTTACCTTTTTTTTTTTTTTTTTGAGGGTGGGAAATCATCCAATGACTTCTCCCGCTCTGGGTGGAGCGGAAGGGCGTGTCAGACTTTTACTGACTAAAACCCACCCGTGTTCCTTCAGTTGCCTGTTGCCAAGGTCCCGGTATCCCTTTCGGACTAACCCGCAACCCTGGCAGGCATCGGTCCTAGCGGACCCCGCCAATTGTGCTGACATCTCTTTGAGGCGCGCGTGGAACACGACGCGCCATCGACCCGGGCCTGGTCCTGATCGGACGGCAAGCTACCCATTGCTCGCCGTCCGCAAGCCCGCGCCTATGGTGGCCGGGAATCCGCCTGGGATTCCCGACGCCCCGGGCGTCTCCAGCGGCGGCGGCGGTTAGGGGCGTGAGGGCGCAAATTTTGCCTCTCCCTCACGCGTTCCGCCTCCTCCTTCGCGAGCATTACTGCTTCGCAGAAGGAGGTGACTGCTTCCCATGCCCTCTCGCTCCGTACCATGGCCTGGACCAGAGCCGGACGCGAGAGGTCACCGCCGCCAATCGCCTCCAAGAGGACACGGCGGGGCTCCGCCCAAGCGGGGCAGACCTCCACCGTATGCTCCACCGTGTCCTCCGGGCGATCCACACAGTGGTGACACCCGGGCGTTTCCTCCCGCCTTATACGAAACAGGAACCTCCCGAAGCAACCGTGTCCGGTGAGGACCTGCGTCAGGCGGAAGGTGAGGACGCCGTGGCGCCTCTCTAGCCACTCCTCAAAGAGGGGACTTATCGCCGCAATTGTGGCGTGCCCAGCACTGGGTTGCGACAATCGCACTCTCCATGCCGCCATGAGATCCTGCCGGAGCTCTGTCCGCTGAGCCGCGATTTCTCGCGGCAGCGGAGTTACGCCCCGGCGCTTCATCTCCTCGCGCCACTCCCAGATGTGCGCGAGGACCTTCGCCTCCAGATCCCATGGCGGTAATCCGGCCAGGAGGCTCGCCGCCTCGCGGGAGACCGTGCGGTATCCCCGGGCCAGCCGAATGGCCATGACCCTTTGGGACGCGTTCAACCGGCGGGCTGGCCGCAGCCTAAGGGAACGCGCCCACACCGGTGCCCCGTAAAGGGCCATGGACCGCACGACCCCCGCGTAGAGCCTCCGGCAGGAGGCGTTTGGACCCCCCAGATTGGGCAGGAGACGCCCCAAGGCAGCTCCAGCCCGGTCCAGCCTGGGAGCCAAACGTCGGAAATGCTCAACGAAGTTCCACCGGCTGTCGAGGACGAGTCCTAGGTACTTCATCGTCGACTCGACGCCGATGTGAACCCCTCCTACCGTAATTTGGGAACCCGACGGTGGCGCGTTCCGAGGGCCATGAAAACACATGACCTCGGACTTGTGCAAGGCCACCTCGAGTCCCAGCTGCCGGATTCTATCGACGATTGTCGCAACCCCGCGTGTCGCTAGTTCGGCCGCCGCCTGGTGCGACCTCCCCTGTGCCAGGACCAGCGTGTCGTCAGCGTAGCAAACTACACTGACGCCACTGGGGAGGTCGGCGCGCAGCACCCAGTCGTAACCGATGTCCCACAGATGCGGCCCCAGGACCGATCCCTGTGGGACACCGCACGACATCTCTCGCCGGTTCCACACTCCCTGGTGACCGGGGTAGATGACGGCCCTGTCCGTCAGATAGGCCTCGACCACACGACAGAGGTAGGTCGGCATCCGGTGGTACCGGAGTGCCTCCCTTTCCAGGGCAGGGTGTTGAAGGCGTTGGCGATGTCGAGAGACACCGCCAAGACGACCCCACCCCGGGCCACAGCATCCCCCGTCGTGAGGGCCCGTACGCGCATGATGGCGTCCACCGTAGAGCGCCCTCTGCGGAAACCAAACTGGCTCTCCGCCAAGTCCGGCCCCACCCGCACCAGCCGCCCGACGAGGCGGTTTGCAATTACTCTTTCAAAGAGCTTGCCCACCTCGTCGAGCAGCACGATGGGCCGATAAGCGGACGGAGAGTCCGCAGGGCGCCCCGGCTTCTTTATGAGGACCAGTTTCCCCGTCTTCCAACGAAGTGGAAACTGGCCCCTCTCCATGCATGCGCTTAGGAGACCCCTTAGTCGAGGCCCGAGAGCCTCCATGGCCAGGACCCAGGCCTTCCCAGGTAGGCCGTCAGGTCCTGGGGCGGTGTTTTTGGCATTCAGCCTTCGCACCGCCACTCTCATTTCTACCTCGGTCACCTCCGGAGCATCGTCGTCTTCGTCGGTGTTGTGGTCCGCATCAAGCACCGCAGTAGGCGGAGCCATGAGCGGGGAGGTATGTTCCCCTCTCGAAGGGAACAGAGCGCTCACCACGTCCTCCACAAGCTGAGGCCGGAGACTCTGCGTCAGCGGGGGAGCCCATGGGCGGAGTTTCTCCCGCACCATCTTGTATGGGCGTCCCCAGACTGGTTGGTTACCTAAAAGATAGTCTTTATAGATCAAATCAGGATTCCCAAATAACTATTAGAGTTGTGTTACAGTCACTGGAATACAACAACAACATTTGTTTTCACTCATTGTGAAATAACTTTTAAATCACATTGACATTGTCACGGTGACGTTTGAGGTTAAGTCTGGGTACGTTCGGAAACGTGAATCAGAATAGTGACATTTAGTGAAGGAAAACATTGCCTCACATTAAATAATAGTAAATTCTTTATTTCTCTAGAAGTTAAAACCATTATTAAAATGGATTTAGAGAAAGTATATTTTCATTTCCGTCTACGGGATGACCCTTAGTTTATGAGCTTGTAGGGTTAAATGGTAAACCATTAGGCAGTTGGCACATAAAGGATATTAAAATTTACTAAAATAATCCAATGTTGCCCATTTTTTTATTTTTTTATTTCACAGTCGTCTTGATAGTGTCTATTGGCATTAATTTACAAATATAACAAATCAGTGACAGCACTGTTTAAGCCAGACAGGGGAAAAGATATTTGTTATGGAGCGGGTTGTAACTCCTAAAATAGGCCTTTACTTATTTCTGTCTTACCGAGATAGTAGCATCGGTAAGATATTTGTTATGGACCGGGTTGTAACTCCTACAATAGGCCTTTACTTATTTCTGTCTTACCGAGATAGTAGCATCGGTAAGATATTTGTTATGGAGCGGGTTGTAACTCCTAAAATAGGCCTTTACTTATTTCTGTCTTACCGAGATAGTAGCATCGGTAAGATATTTGTTATGGAGCGGGTTGTAACTCCTAAAATAAGCCTTTACTTAGTTTTGTCTTCACCGATATTTTTCCATTGGTAAAATATTTGTTATGGAGCGGGTTGTAACTCCTAAAATAAGCCTTTACTTAGTTTTGTCTTCACCGAGATAGCATTATGGTATCGGTGAGTTTTTTTTTATATATTTGATAGCACAAAGTTGTTTATCAGATTCGAAGCCAGCTTCAGTTAGATAGCACTAGTTGCTTATCGCATTTTGAGCGGCCGGTGACTCATAAAATAAGCCATTCACCATTGTTTTCCGAAGGTTTACTTCTGGGAAAGTTGAATACGTCCTACCTGGTGAGTTGTATGGACATTTATTGTCCAATTTATTATGTATCTGCTCGCAGAACATATTCTCCAGGAGGATCGTTATGTTTTTTTGTAACAATGCAGAGTTCCACTGGTACACAGACGGAATTCGGGAGTAATGTAAGGGGTGACTTCCTGCGATATGGATGCAGGTTGCTACTGATTGAAAGAGAGGTAAGATTAGGGATGTATGACAGATTGGGGGGGGATTATGCCCGGTTTGTAGGAAGTTCGTAGGTAGAATATGGTTCCTGGTTGTATGGTTTTATTTTGGATTGATTTTTGCTTATGATATGACATATAAAAATATTAACATATATTTTTTTTTAGTCCCCTCTTGCTTCTAACCTTACAGTTTAGAAGTAGGTTAGCACTCTTCCGCTCTAGTTTATTTTGAGAATTAGTAGATTCATTTTTAGTGTTTTAACACCGAGGGCGGTGTGCGGTTTTTCGCATAGCGAAAACCTTTTTTGAGGGAAGAGGGGCATTGTGACGTTGCAAATTGACATCTTAGGCGACATCTAGCGGTGGAGCTAGGTAGCTCCAGAGTTTCTCAATACTGGAGACGGATCGTTGTTTTTGGGTTTGGATAATTAATTAGATGTTAATTAAGGAATTAAAATTTATTAACATTCAGATGTAATCACCCAAATTTTATAGTCATGCAATGTCCAATAAATTAAATTTAATTCTTATGATATGGTTTCGGAAGTGGATTGTCACTTGTCAAAGAATTCGGTTTTTAGTCTGTGGTTAGAACTTTCTCGAAGGTCGATATCGAGGAGTCAGGTCTTTGGTCCTGCGTGTGTGACGAGAAGGGTGTTCCTTCCCGATCCTGGTGACGCTACGCAATGATGGAGTTTTAACAGGTATGTTATTCGAGAGGCACCAGTTCTGTGATAATTAGACTGTGTTCGGCAAATAATCTTATTGGAAATATATCAGAGATGTTGTTTCAGTAGCCGAACCTGTCTGGCTTTTTATGCTAGCCTGAACTGATGCGAACGTGAAGGACGTGACGCCCTGGTGCCGTCCCGTGGTCTGGTGAAATAGCAGTTAGTCCCGACTAGTGGCGGGCAGTGTGCTGGTAGACCCGGGCTTTGGCAGTTTTGAGGTTAGATCCTACGAGTGCTGGTAGTGTGGCCATCCCCGGATATTGGAAGGCCTTACCATCCGGTAGCTCGTCCAGGAAAGTGTCGCCGCTCCAGGTAACGATTAGCGTCATCGTTTTCCTTACGGATCCCGTAGGCCGCGTGTACGTGGGAACCCAGAGTTTTCTCTGTGGTTCCATGCCAAGGGACTTGATTCCGTCAACTGACGTCAACTGAGAGTCCGTCGTGAACAGAGGGACAGTTAACACCTGCAAGTTTGTAGTAGACCCTTTGAGAGTGATACCCAGGTGACCATTTTAAAGGTCATTTCCAAGTGATTTAGGCCTATGTGTAGTAAACTAGGTTATAAACCAGTTGTTCTAAATTTCATGTGTTAGGTTGTGTCTCAGGGTGCTTTGCCCCAAATGTTATAATTCCTCTTATGAGCACAACCGTATTTAAGGTCACTTATTATTCGATTGAGCTAGAAGTTGTTAAGCGTTCATCTCACGGATCCTCACAAGCGACCTTGAGCTTGTTGATATTTAATCTCATGCTTGTATTTCTCCTAATACACCTTGTTACGGAGACGGGGTGTGTTAGAGGCTAATACCAGGTTAAAGGTTGGGAAAGTTCTAGTGTTTTAGTGGCTTGCCACAAATTTTTGTAAACCTGTGTTATATAATTACAATAAACTTTGTAAAAAAGGCAATGGTTTAATTGGTTCTTTCCCTATTAATATATACCCTATAAATTTACTTTAGCACGGCAGGAAGCCGGGTGACAATTGCATTCCACAATGTGAACTTAGGTGGTAGGTACATAAAGACATACATTCGTTTTGGAGCATTGTGGGCCCTGTCGGGCATAACAACATAAAAATTAGGAGGAGGGCTATTATAGATATTTGTTAACAATTTTAATATTAATCTACTCTTTCGTTTTGTGTAGGTAGGTAGGCTGATAACTAATTGTGTACATATAATTTTTACCACTCATATATTGGATTTAAAAATTAATATTTATTTAAATTATACATATATTATTATTATCATTGGAAATTATAAATAAATTATTATTGCGTTTTTATTATTGTTTATTTATTAAATTTATCATTTAAATATTCATGTACATTATAATAACATTTACAGATTAGAAATTGTTTTAATTTATTTATAAAGATATTAAATTTTTGTTCATTTTTAATTTCATCAGGTAGTTTATTATATATTTTAACTGACATTACTGAAGTGCTCGTGGAGTGAATTTTTAGCTTTGAACCTGGTTGGTTTAGTCTGTTTTTGTGTCGTAGTGTGTAGCGAGTCTGTATGTTTTCGCGTGTAATAAAGAGTTTTTGATTATTTCTAACAAATTTGCACATTTCCAAGATATATATGCAAGGTAGGGTTAGAAGTTTATGTTCTTGGAAATGGGGTTTGCAGCTGTCTGTGTTATCTATGTTAACTAGTATTCTAATCAGTAGTTTTTGTAGTATGAATAGTGTTGATGCGTCTGTACTGTTTCCCCATAGTATTACGCCGTAGTTTAACCATGCGTATGCATAGGCATAATACGTAACCAGAGCAGTGGAGAGATTTGTGGATTTTTTTATTTCACGGAGGGCATAGGAAAATTTTGATAGCTTTGACCTGATTTTTTTAATATGTGATTTCCAATTTAAATGTGTATCTATGGATAAGCCGAGTAGGTTGAATTCTTTTACTGTTTCAATTTTTCAATCTTACTTTGCTGGATAGAGAAGCTACAAGTGAGGCACGTGATGCCCCTAGCTATGTTACTGAACATAGCTAGCTGGTATGCGTTTGTCAGCACGACGATTGCCCAGTAACGTTATTGCCATGTTACTAACTGGAAGAACTACCAAGGTGGCACGTGATGCCTTTAGCGATGTTTCTCCACATAGCTAAACCTGGTATCTTATGTACTCGTCATAACAGGTAAGCCACATTTTTTTATCAACTAGGTTAATAAATTGTTAAAAGGTGGTCCAAAATGCTTTTAATTTATGAGTATGAAAGCTGCGAGACAGCCTTACTTAGTCCTGCACATTGTCTGTGGGTTATTAACTTGCAAAGCATTCTCGGTGGGTACGGGATTCTACCGCACCTGGACTGTTATCAAAGAGTACGGGATACTCGTTAACAATAATGAATCTATGTTGCTAGCTGATACATATTTACCATGGTCTGTAGGCTATTAAATTGCAAAACATTCTACTTAATAAGCGTGGAGTTCCACCGCACCTGAGGCTATAGACAAAATCTCTTTTCTGTAAGCGTTAACGCCAACGGCAAGATCAAATTGTATGGAGTTGACATTAGCATTAGAGATGTCACGTGACTGCTGCAGTCAACTCAATACAATTTGATCTTTCCGTTGGCGTTAACGCTTACAGAAAAGGGATTTTGTCTAAGCCCCCTGAGCTGTTATCAGTGAGTACAAGGTACTTGTATAAACATTGATCTTATGTTGCTAGCTGGTACATATTTGACATACATCATGCCTTGTTAATGCCTATCACGTGATGGTCAAAGCATGTTATCTCAATACCTAGGTGATCTAGTTTTTCGAATCAAAGATGTTAGTGCAAGATAATGATGTCAGCACGGGATGCTCATAGCATGTTATCTCAATAGGAGTTGAATCTAGCTTTCACATCAAGGATGTTAGCACAATGAATGTTGCTCATAGAAAGTTATCTCAATACTAGGTTATCTAACTTTCACATCAAGGATGATATTATGGAAGCACACTTCATCTTGACTGATTACCTCTCATCAGCTAGTGCTACACATGTCTGCTGCTAATATAAACACCAGCCTTTGAATGTTATTATATCTCTGTATATGGCTACGTTGCTGAGTTGTCAGTTTTAACAAACAAATATATCTAAAAGAAATCACCGTGTACAAAATATTCAGTGACTTATCTAAGCACTAGGTGGATTCAATTATCCTAAAAAATTGATAAATGATATCTATTTTATTTGAAAAAACAAACCAAACCAAACAATAAACCAAAATCTTGTAATTTTTACACTCATACATTCAAATTCTTGGTTAACATGATTCTACGATACAATGGCTGATTACAAACGGTGAGATATCCATGGAAACCCTTGATATAACTGAAATGGACCAATCGCATACAAAGTATCATTCCATGCTCCCCTACTTATCTATAATAGGATGAAAGACATACTCTATTCTACATTCCATAAACAAACTACACTGGTTACTTTCACCATAAGTAAAACAAAGACTGACCCTATGCTTATGAAGAACATAGACAAACACAAACTGTTGAAGGACTTGGCTGATGCAAAAATGTTCACCTTCACTAAATTAAAACTAAAACAAAAGTAATATCATATCGACGCTAGAAAGCAATCTTGTAGTATCTCGAAAAGTGGAACTTTACACCAGAGCCAAAAAACTATTTAAAAAATTCATAACTCGTAAACTAGCTGAAACCGAAAGGTAATTTTTGGAACACATATTTCTTATAATGAAATTTATTAGATGACACTAAAGATAGTATTCTAAAGTTGGTATAACATGAGTTTTAGCGAGTTACAGCAATTGGTATTTCAATTTGAATCATCAATATTGCTGTATCTTGGTAGTTGTTATGTAAGGCACAACAAAATAGCTTTAAAATTTTAGACAACGATTATGATGTATGTAAAAAGAAATAAATTTGTGAGTCCTCGTATTTCGTTGTACTTCACCTTCTTTTTAGAAGTAGGTCTTGCATTTTGTGTTAAATACAAATAAAACAAATTATTATGTTTAATTAAATGCTGTATGTTTATTTAAACAATGTTATTTAGGGATTAATGTTTGCCCAAGTAATAATTATAACAAATTTAAATAAAAATGTAATCAGTCTCAAAATTAAAAACCAATCAAGTTTACTGAGGGCGACATTTTAAACTAAATAAAATATCCTAAGCGATATTTTGGACGAAATATCTAAAAAATATAAAAAATTAAAATAACATAATTATGAAATTCTTAGGCATAAGTTTCATAGACCTACATGAAAAACAAAATAAAATAATCAATTCGAAAAAGAAAATAAAGTTAATAAAATACCAATAATACCAATACCAATAACGCAAGTATTTTCAGTTTGCTGCAGCCTTCACTGATTTTCATCCTCTTGATCAGACTCATTTAAAGCATCTTGGACTTTTTTGTCGCGTTTTAGAGATAAATATTCATTGGCGTATGTCCTAGGTATTACGTTCTTGTCGACGAGTTTTTTTAAGTCGTTGTATTTTTGCAATGATACTGGTAGTTTTGCAGAATATAGGGAATATTTTGGTTTGGAACCATTCAGACTACATAATATGACCTCTGTAGCTTTAGCATCTGGTAGCATAGAATATTTAATAATCATTTTGTCAGGGTTTGACTTTTTGAATGTTGCAATACATAATTTAGAAATCTGTAACTTTTGATGCTTCTTAAAGGTGCTGTTCAAAATGTCTTCAAACCCCATAAAGTCTTTACCTTCCAAAACAGACACTATATATGGAGCAGGATTTTTACGCGCCATCTCGATAGCCATCGGCCAATGAGACGGTGCCCATATAGTAGTCTTTTTTTTTTACAGCACGTTCAATAGTGGCGTGCATGCTATCTACAGGCATAAAAGTGTGTCCAGGTATCAAGTAATTCATTTGAATTACGTCTATGTTTTTAGATATTGATAGAAAATATCTAAACATACACAACATCGTTTTATTTTTATTCTGACCATAACATGAATCTGAATACTACAGTACTCTTTTAACATTTTGACGTTCATCTAACTTTTGAAGGTATTTAAAGATGCAAGTAGAAATTTCATTGGCTCCGCGATGAGCGTCAACCTCGGTCCACACATTGCAGTAGCCTACCTGTGTATTGCTTTCATAAATTGTCATATTATATACGGCTATTTTCCTTGAGTAGTACAGGGCCATATTTTCACCGTGCGGTGTATTTAGGACCTTTTGCATATCAAAACTTGCACATATCACACTTGGATCCATAGCATTAAGTTTCTGGTGGCATTTAAATCTTTCATAGGACTCATTTTTTTCTCTCAAGTGGTTTTCAAAGTTCAAGAGTTCCTCTTCATTTTTGACATCATAAGTCCGAATCATACATGTCATACATTTATCTTTTTTAGGGACATGAAATCCTATATTGTAATTGGTCTTTAACCAATTTGAAAAAACTTTGAAAGACATTTTGTTAACAACATTATCAGCACAGTTTTTTGAATAAATGCGATACAAATTAGAAACATTTTTAAAATCATCAGGTAAGTAAAGGCGAGTCGAATCTTTTCTGCAGTAATGCGAGGGTACAAGAGGTAAAGATGTTAAAATTCGTTTTATTTTGTTATCATTTTTAATTTCTTGCTTTTTTTTTGGTCTGGTTTTTAAAACTTGTTCAGTATTTTCTTCCTTTGTTTCAGCGTTATTACTGCTATTTTTCTTCCCAGTCTTTTTACTATTCTTACATTTCGAGTTCTTTTTTAGCTTTTTTGTTCTTTTTCTTCCTTTTTTGCTCGATGTCGAATCATCAGATGTTTCACCTGTGCTATATGATGCACTAGAATCTTCTGATGGAAATGCTTCGTTCAACAATAACGTATCAGCATCCTCTTCTTCTATAAAATCTAGATAGATTTTGTCAAAGTTTAGTTTTTTTTTACATTTCCGATTATATTTACTATCTTGGGGTGATGGTTCGTCACTGTAGTTGGATTTTAAAACTTCAACAGACGGGTTGCCATATATTACAGGAATATCTCCGATTAGATTTGGTGACAAATCAGCATCAAGCAAAGGGCTGCGATCTGTTTCAGGCACTACTCTGATTCTATTTGGAGATAATTGTGCATCAACAACAGGGCTGACATTTGTTACAGGAAGTGTTTTGATTAGATTAGGCGATGACTGGGCAATAACAATAGGTTTATTATTTATATCAGTAAAATTCTGGTTTGGATAGTTCTGGTCAATTTGGAGTAGGTTCATATTTACTTCAGAAGTAACATTAACTCCACTTAGATATTTCTGAGTATCAAGGGGGTTGTTATTTGTTTCAAGTACAACTTGTACTGAATTTACACGTGTATGATTTTCAATGGATTGGTTGTTATTATGAAGAATCTCACATTTATTATTTTCTGCGTCATTATGAGAAATACAAAAATCAGTAATATTAGACTCTTTTACTGTATGTGTTTTAAGATTCTGAGACATTTCTGGACTTTCCAAACTATGATCAGATTCACAAGTTACTAAAACTTCATAACGATTCTGTAAGTTGTCATTCATTTCAACCTCAGCTATTGTACTTGGGGTTGGGGTCAAGATAGGCTGAACGATCTGGGCTATATTTTCCAAGTCACTTTCAGAAAACTGTGTTGTATTATTATTACTATGAGTTATAAAATGCGTCGAAGGAATGTTTTCAATTACCCGCTTCGTCTCAGAAATGTAATATTTTGGTTTCCGAAAAGTAGGTGTGAGATCTTTAATATCTCCTATTGCTGCTGATTTCGAGTGATGAGGAGTCGTCGGAAATGAAGACTGATCTGGTAAATTATATTCGAAACTCGTACCTGCGGTTTCACTAAGATACCTCTCCGATCGGACTGGTTTTCCAAATTTATAGGTAATGTCACTGATGATTTCAATCTTACGCTTCTTCTTTTCATCGTCTTCGCAAGTGTCTCGCTGTGGTTTCAACTCATCTTTCCACTGTCGACGTTTTGCCATCTTTATATATTACAAACTATTCAGTTTCACGATGATAAATTCAATTAATAAGTACCTGAAAAATAAAATTAAAATAACATAAGAAAATTGAAAAAAAAGAGCAAACAAAAGTCATAAAACACGAAAACAACTCAATCAAAGCAAAGCAAATTTTCTAATGTGAGATTTCAGTTACGAAATCTCGCGAACGGCATTCATTGAGTCCATGCTGCGGGACAAGAGGGTATAATGGGTAGTTCGCCGTCCAACCACAGACCAACCCAGGGTCGACTTAGCGGGCGCGTTGTGTTCCACGAAAAAGAGCTGTCAACAATCTGACGGCTGCGACAGAAGGTAGCGCGCCTGCGGGGGTCGCGGGACAGTCTAAACAGGTAACCGCGACCCTGGAACGCAAAGGACAATTGTTGGAACACTTTGAATTGTAGTCAGTACAGTCCATTCGCTCCATCCAGGGTGGGAGGACTTATTTGATTATTTTAACATCTAAAAAAAGGGGAGATGTCAGATGTAACATCATTATGCGACTACGGTAACTCTCGCTCGTTTTTTATGGTCTCAATGACACTCATTTACTCACACGCGCTGAGCTCGGTCGACCAGAATTTATAACCATTGAATTTATTAAGTTTACAAATAATTAATAAGACGTATTAATTACCATACCGATTAACGTAATTAATGGGTATGGTTACTTTCAGGTTTGACAAAAACAACAAGATGACACCCTAATACGAGTATTAAAGTTCTGTATTCTTATTTTGTATTTTATTGGTGTGCATAATAAAGTATATTCTATTCTATTCTATTCAAGATTAAAATCAAAACTACTACAGAAGTTTACTACGATGAGCAGAAATTGACACCGTGACGTCACACGCGATCGGATTTTGTACGGGAACTGTTGGCGTGTTTTCGTTACGGAGTTCAAAAAATGATTTTGCAATTAATATAACTTTTTGATAAGAGCGAAAAGAAAATACTAAAATCAGTTTGTTATGAAATGAAAGTATGTTCTTTCAATTAAACACAAAAAAAAACTTTAAAGACCCAATTACATTGTTACGACAGATCTGCTATAATCCTATGAGAAGTTCCGTTCCTTCGAAGTTCATCATCAGATCACGACCAAATTTCTATATAATCTATTCTGAAGTATAATTTTTAAAACAAATATAAATCGGAATCGGGCCACAATTGATTGAGAAATCGGTGAACAAACATAAAAAAATACATACCTTCTGCCGAACATAGTAAGTATAAATAGATAAAGTAAATAAAATGGCTAAATAACATTACTTACGTAGGATTCACTTTAGTTGTACACGTAAAACACGCCCGAATATCGTAGACGACGAACTCGTGTTCTTGCTTATGCGCTCGCACATCGACTGCAATACAATCGGGAAACGTCGTATCCGGGGGAAGACACGGGGGCGGGGGTGGGTTTCTTTAGCGTAATTTAAATTGTACTCAAATTTTAACTCTATTATAAATGATTTATGGATAATATTTATCATAAATGTGTAGAATGAAATGTAGTAAGTCTAAAGCACATTCAAAACCCGAGCGATAGAATTGTAGTATCTCTAGCTGGAATAAAATACTGAGGCGGCGAAATTGCTGTATCTCAATAAATTATTATTTGGGACGTACACATAATGCTGTAGATCTTTGTAGTATATAAACAAGGACAGTGTATCTTGACATCGGAAAAAAAATACTTATTACTATTTTGTTGTATCTATTTGTTGTTGTAAAATAGTTGATTTTATGGTACTTACAGCATTTTGAAGTATGTTTTCTTAAAAAAGTTAAGAAAAAGTTCACGTCGTATCATAAAAAAAAACCTCCTAGAAAAACATGGATCAGACTGTCCGACGCAGTATATTTTTCTGAATTTAAAAATGCAATAAAAAAAAATCGCATTTTTCGAGATACGACAAAATCGCTTTCCAGCGTTGATATCTAATTGACATGAATGTTAAATTATTCTACTTGCTAAACAAACAGACAAAATAACCAACTCGAGTATACAATTCTATAGCTACAAACAATAATAATTAATCAATACATATTAAAACCAATAGACCCTATTATAATAGAGAACCTTAACAGTTCTTATTGAGAAAATGTAAAATTAACACAACAAGAGTTGATATGTTATAGTAAATGACAAAATAAAATATCTCACAACTAAGGCAATAACAGGAATCACCAGCCAATATTGAAAACAAATGAAAATTTGTGGAGAACCTCAACAATAAGACCAATCAAATGACAAAACAGCTATACTCCACTGATCCAGTTATTAGTTACGGATACAAAGATACAGTAAACGATTTGATACCTACCAAATTCAAAAGCCTAACCTCTCAATACCATTAAAGCTAGTAAATACTGAAATGAATTAAAATACATTACAGATTTATAAAGAATTTCAGAAATACATATTTCAGACTCAAACAAAATAGAAAATTCAGCCACATTCTGAACCTATAACTAAATGATAAATTACTTATTTCTGTAAGTGGGTTTGTACAAACACTTTTACACATCAAACTGTTACCGTTACTTATCCCACAAATGGACAGTGAGAATTCTACCATAACTGATAAATTGACAGAAAATGACAAACAAAATTCCCAGTAATAACTCTAATAGATAGGCTCTGATATGATTCCATCCTACAGGTACGGCAAGATTCTTCCCATCATATCAAATAACCAATAAAGGCTTTCATACTTCAACAGTACCATATAGCTCTGCTATATTTAACACCAAATTACTTACCAGTAGTGAGTGACACTTACCGAAACAAGATTCCTACCAACCTACCTACTCGATTACTTATTTGTCAATACATCAAGACTGCTGTAAAACACCTTTAGATGCCACCATAAGCATATCAATAAATGTAAAGTAATTTTTATACAAAACATGTGCCTTGAAATAATTACTTACATTAAAACAAAGGCTACTAGTGATGTTAGTCACTCTACATAACATCAGGCCATCAGGCTATTTCCCGAAGGGTCGGGCAGAGATAGATGACCTTATTCAAAGGTTATAAAATTGAAATGTCAAATTAAACATTCAACAATTCCAACTGTTAGTCTAAATAATTAGCTGTGGATTCCAATGATAACTAAAACACTTAAAGTGAAATTATCGGAAAAGAAGGGGGGAGGGGGGCAGTGTGATGTGAGGACAAAGTATTGATGGCTTGTGGTTAGAACATGAACAAGCTCAAGTACCACGATAATCAATAAAATAAAAAATATTTTTGTTTTCCAAGTTAAAAAAAAAAAGTAAAATTCTTATTTATTACAAACGAGGAAACCTCAATTCTAACTGTAATATAGACCGGCCTAATCTAGGTTTGTGAAAACCTGTGTTTCAGGCCAACATTAATGAATTAAATTCAAATTATTTTACACTGGAACCATCGGCTCAACAAGTGACACCTTAGTTAATTAATATACAACTTCCCCACTTAAATATAAAATAACTCATTCCACTATTTAGTTTAGAATAATATGAGGTCAGGGGAAAAGATTCATACCATAAATGCTCTCAAAACGAATCTAGTTTTTTGACTAGTTCTCAGCTTGTCAATTATACATTAAATAGACACTTTCAACATATTATGTAAATTAGAAAGGAAAAATAGTAGAGTAAGAGACCTGTGCTAGACCACAAAGGGAAATTAGCCAAATTAATCTATTAAATGGTGCTTGCAAAACTTAAACTCATAAGCTAGCGCTACAGAAACCTCCTACCAGGTTGTTGAATTAGGGAAAATATAATTAGCCCGTGGGGGGAATCGAATTAAGACATTGTATTCTTGATGATTTTATTAAGCAGTATAATAAAAATAAATAAAAAAAAAGTTGCTACTTGAGTTAATTTTTACTTGTTACTTGAGTTAATGGGTTAATTGAAACTAAAATTATTTTTTTTGTTTATCATAATTTTTTATTGCTCAACTGGGCAATAATATACTTATAGATTCCGTGATAGCTATTTCTGCATGGGAGGATCTACTATGCAAAACTATGAGGTGTTTGCTTCGTTATTGCCAAAGATACCATATTTTAACCAATAACGGTCCACAAATCTTAATAATCGGCCATAAATACACAACATAATTATAGAGCTTAGGAGCTGCAAACTCAGGCATTAAGCTTCACACCGCATCTCAAATAAGTGAACGCTTAAGTTCACGGAGATATAGAATACGACTGCTATTTCCAGTCCTGGAATCTTTCAAAAGTGTTCAATTTAACAAATATCTTCCTGATTTGATTTTAAGTACAGAACAAACTTAAGGGAAGCCTACACAGAAGTTGACTGTCTTTCTGACCCTAATGTCAACTCTGTGGACCAATTAATCAAACACTGAGACTGCTTTAAAGTTTTATAATTAGGTAAGTACTAATAGCGAAAGTGAGAGGGACATTAATTCTTCGTATTACAGTACAACACATACAGCAGCCCAACAAAGAGCTGACATCAATTTAATCAGGTACAATGTGGGGATATTTGATGTCAATCGTGTTTTTTCTGTTGTTAAACAATAGTTTATTATTCCTAAATAAGCAAGGCTAATGAAGGAAAATAAACAAATACCTAAATAAATAAATACCTTTTTAATAAACCAGAATATTTATAACCAGATAATTTATTAACTAACTCAATTATTGAAGTCAACTCTAAGCATCTACTCTTTTAACTAATTATATGAAAGATCGCCGTGAAGTAAAATTGGGAATCAAACGAGCTTACCTGTTAAGCGAAGTCTTGATTCTAATTTTACGAACGGCGATCTGAAATATAATTACCCACCCGCCACTGGCTAACAGCCCCAAAGCTGCAATAATTAGCCTACTTAATTCACCTATACTTTCAGGAAAATCTAGTCAATTTAAGTAGGTATGTGGAACTACTCTGTACAGAAAACAGAGCTTGTTCCATACCTTAAGGATCTCTAAAATAAGTGACATTCCTGTGTTGCCAACGGTCGGGTAAAGTATTCCTATTTAAAAAATATATTTTTAATATCTTCATCTCTAAAAATCGCGATGTTACAACGTGTGTGTAAGAAATACTACTCTGTTAACTAATTATATTTCAGATCGCCGTTCGTAAAATTAGAATCAAGACTTCGCTTAACAGGTAAGCTCGTTTGATTCCCAATTTTACAGGTGATAGTACATGAAATTAGAGAAATTGGTCTTAACTTCAAGGGGATATCTGAACCTGTACACTTTTTGGGAACCGGTACTATTTTAATATTTCGCCATTGGGTGGGAATATTACCAGTTTCTAGAATCAAATTATATATTTCTAATAGGTACATACAATTTTGCTGATTTTGGAAGATTATAAAGCATAGAGAACGTTATTTGATCATCTTCCGGTGCAGTATCTTTCTTTTTAAGACAATTATCAAATTCTTGAATCGTAAATTTAATTTCTAGGGCTGTGTTATTGGAGTCGATTACTGGCAGCTGAGGAAACGACATAATCAGGCGCAAGACTACATAATAAATCTTCAATTTGTTGCTTTGAAGCAAAACATTTTGATCTTTTATGACCTTTCATCCAACGCATACTATTCCAAGCTACCGAAACAGAGGTTGATTCATTAATACTGCTACAAAATTCCCTCCACCCTTGTGAATTGGCTCGACTTAAAGATAGTTTTGCGTCATTGGTGTATTTTTCTAAAATATCTAAATTGCATGGGGTCGGGTTTCGCCCAAATTTCGATAACGCTAACCTTCTTCTAGCTACTGCTTTCGACAGACCAGCGTTCCAATAAGGCTTCGGTTTAAATTTAGACAACGGGTCAGTACATATCTTGACCAAAGGAATGCTTTTGTCAGCGGCAGAATTAATTTCATTTACAAGGATATCATATTTTACCTGAACACTATCTGAAGCAACTATGTTATTATATAAGACTGTTTGTTCTAGGGTTTGTTTGTATAGTAACCAATTAGCCTTTTTAAAATTACGTCTTTTAAAATAAAAATTTTGATTTATACATCCATTTGATACTTGAAATACAATTTTAATAATTATGTGATCACTACCCAATGTTTTGTTAGTAATGTCCCATTTAAAATGTATAGCAATATCTGCAGAGACAAAGGTAATGTCAGGTGCAGACTCCTGAAGCACGCCATTTACCAGTCTAATCCTTGTGGGTCTGCCGTTGTTTAAATAAAAGAAGCCATTATGTAAGGATAAATCAAATAACTGCATACCTCTAGGGTCATTTTTATACGACCAATTGGTGTGATGGCCATTAAAGTCTCCTGCTATTATAGATCTTTGAGAGTACGCAATAAAAAGAGAATCCCAATCTGGCAAAGTGGTTCTAACAGTAGATGGACAGTATATAGGTACTCACAATATTTTGTATGTAGGGAAAGTTTAACAGTTTCACATGTAGTACCTCTATGCCTGTATTATTCAGTTTGAAAGACGATACTTGTGTCTTTATGGAATGATGAGTGAAAATTGTTACACCACCGCATGAATTAAACCTGTCTCTTCTAAATATATTATAACCACTAATGTGGCTGTGAGATTCCGGCTCCATCCATGTTTCACTAACAATAGCAACGTGGGCATTTTCTTGAAGTAGGAGGCATTCAAATTCTAGTCGTTTTGGTTTCAGGCTTTGTGAGTTCCATTGTAGTATGTTTAAAGTTGACTCATGTTGGGGACTATCCATTAAATAGCTTAATAATGTAGTTTATCCATTCTCCGCCTTTCATTGGTTCTACTAAAAGGTGTTTTATAGTTTCAATAACTAATTTCGCTATTTCAGTGATCTTCACATCTAACTCTTTTCTTGAAAGGATGATGTCTTTAATCCGTTTCATTAACTGCCATAAAGAATGATTTTCCTGTCTGTTTTTTTCCCGATTAGACTCTTGCTCCTCATAATTCTGACTTCCTAAAGGTTCCTCTCCAATAGTTATATTTATATTTATTTATTTATATTTATTTATTTCCTTTTTCTTCTTTCTTACTGATGTCTTATTTACTTGGGTACTCTTCTTCTTTTCATAATCTAATGACTTTGGTTTTAGGGTTTCTCCCACTAAAACATCCCTAAAGGAAGGGGTTTGTTTATATTCATTTACGGTGTTGTTATCAATACTTATATTTGACTGTAATTCGTGTTCATCCTTTTCATTCCTATAGTGTAATGTCTTATTCTTCTCAGTTTCTCTTTGTTTAAGGTAAATATCAAGTGCTTTTTTATATGTGGAATTCATAGCAGACATAATTCGACGTATTTCTTTTTCTTTCGAGAAAATGGGACAAGTCTTATTAAAGGACATGTGTGTACCATTACAATTGATACATCGATATTGCATCGTTTCACAGTTCGCATGAAATTCACCACACTTTGGGCATATAGGCCTTTTACTAGGACACTGACGTAATAAATGACTAAAACGCCAGCAGTTCGAACATTGTGTTACTGGGAATGTGTATGACTTAACCTTAAATTTGCATCCGTAAACCTCGACCGTCGAGGGTACCGTAAGGGCTTTAAAACAAATGCGAACTGTTTCACTATCTACCCATTTTCCTTCTTCCGTAAATCGTTTCAAACGCTTCACAGTAACAATATCATATTCACAGCGAAATATTTCTGTCAGTGCTTTTTCATCCACCTCCAATTCGATATTTTTAACGACTCCATACGATAGATTGACTTCTTGAGCCAATTGGCACCTGTATCCCAAGTCCTTCATTTTTTCACAAGACAGTATTTCTCGGCATGTTGTCGACTTTCAAATTGTATACGTACTCTAAAAGAGTTTTTAAAATTAATTTTGGTAAGACCCAGTATATTTTCTGATCTTAAGAGTTTGGCAAGAGCAATTTGTTTAGGTAGGCAAGAAATAAAGAAGAAGAAAGATTCACATTGTGTTGTACGGCTAATATCATAGTTCAGCAAGGAACTGCGATTTAGCCGTTTTGGGTTCTTTCTCACTGTTATAAATTCATCATCATCTATATTTTCCTCGCCATCTTCTCTCATTCTCTTCTCAGCTATTGGTATAAAAGAATATTCTTTACTACCGGATTGAGTTTGTGACTCACTCTGCATTTTGTCTTCTTTATTACTGCATACCGCCTCCTTTAAAACTTGTTGCTCACACACAATTGATTCTTCATCACTATTTAAACTCGGTAAACTATTTCCATCTGAATTATTACTCATTTTTGTTATATTTTATTTTGAGGGTATAAGTAAAAAAAATAAACATTTCGATAACAGAATAAAACATCCGCTCGCTACGAAGTGTCGCGCGCGACTGCTCTTTATTTATGGAACCAACTTTGCCGCATGACATTGTGAATCATATAAGGTCTCTTAGGGATACAAACAGTGTAGGTAGTGATGGAATATCCACAAAAGCTATAAAAGCAGTCTCTCAATATATAGCTCCACATCTTAGTTACATAATCAACTTAAGTATTGATAGTGGTATCTTCCCGGAGAAGCTCAAAACCTCCATAGTTACTCCTCTATACAAAAAGCAAGATAAATGTCTTATGAAAAATTACAGACCTATTGTTTTGATACCTATATTTGCAAAAATATTTCGCTCACTGAATATAAAAGGGCCACAAATCAAAAAGCATAAATTTTACATGACGGCCAAAACAAAATTCAGATAACGATTTTTTTAAATATTTCCTGATTTTTATTTGTTAATATAACATGTTAATATATCATTATATGCGTTTTAATGTGCTCTATCGATTAGAGATGTAAAAAAATTAATAGCTGTTACTCATGAAGCTAAAAATGCACATAAGTCCCTTTTGCATTCAAAATTTGGACCAATGTCATAAAAATTATGTCAAAAATAAAACACAATTTTACAAAAATAAATGGTTTATTAAATCCTCTTCGTATTAATTTTATACCAAAAAGTTTCACTAGTGATAGGTGAAAACATGGATAAATAACAGACAATAAAACAGTATCAATAATAAATGACAACATCTAATTGAGATCAAATTGGTACGTGACCATTCATTCATTTCATCATTGCAGCCGAAAAACGTCCACTGCTGGACATAGGCCTCCCCCAAGCACCGCTACATCGACCAGTTATGTGCTTCCCGCATCCAGCGGATTCCTGCGGCTTTCACAACGTCATCGGACCAACTTGTGGGAGGCCTTCCACTGTCTCTTCCGGTACGCAGTCGCCACTCCAGAACCTTTTGGCCCCATTGGCCATCTGTTCTGCGAACAATGTGCCATGCCCATTGCCACTTAAGTTTGGCAATTCTTGGGGCTATGTCAGTTACCTTCATTCTCCTGCTGATCTTTTCATCATCTGATTCGATCGTGTAGGGAAACTCCAAGCATAGCCCATGTCAAGCACACTTCATTGCCCTATGGGTGACTTTTAGCCTTCTGAATAAGGCCCATTGTGAGCGGCCACGTTTCAGTGCCATAAGTAATCACTGGCAACACGCACTGGACAAAGACTTTCGTCTTGAGACACTGCGTTATGTGGGATGAGAGGATATTGCGTAGCGTTCGGGGCTTATGCGAAAGCCCAGTAGGATTCGACGATTGACCTCATTGGATCTACCTAACTGGACAGTTTGTCCTAGGTAAACATACTCGTCCACAACTTCGATTGAAGTGTCTTCGATCTTCATGAAAGTGGGTGTTTTGACATGACCTTTGTCTTGTTCATGTTCATTTTAAGACCCACTCTTTCGGAAGCTTTACTAAATTCATCGAGCATTGTACTGAGGTCCTCCTGCAGCCTTGACAACTATGTCGTCGGCAAATTGAAGGTTAGTGATGTACGCGCCATTGATGTATAAGCCTAGCCCTTTCCAGTTCAGAACTTTGAAGACATCCTCCAGTGCAGCGGCGTCAGTACAGTGGTACAGTTTCGTAGAGATAACGTCTCCCTGTCTCACGCTGTGGAAGGATAGATTCCTAGGTGTGGTTCATGAGTCAGAATGACATAATGGCGTTTTCGTACAGACATTTCACCACCCTCAATATACCGATAGTCGATCTGGCACCGTTGAAGAGACTGCAGTACAGGCCATATTTCGATCGAATCGAAGTCTTTCTCGTAGTCCATAGACGAAGTTGTTGCACCAACCCTAAACAGGTATTCAAAACGTTAAATAGGTATCACAAAAATAAGACCCACTGATTTGTTATAATACTAATGATTTATAACCCGAGCAACCCAAAAACACAATACATTAGGTATTATTTGCTTCATCATCAGCCTATCGCAGTCCACTGCTGGACATAAGGCATCTCCAATTATGATAAGATATTTTGTTAGCGGAAAATTAGTATGATTCTAAGTTTAATGACAAAAGTTGTTGATTTAGCGTAAGCGAAAACACAATATAGCATAAATATTTCTATAACAAAAATATAGCATAATCATAAATTATTTCCATACAAAACGGACACATTTCTGAAATTCCCTAGCCTTGAATGACCCTAGCCTTAAAAAAATAAAAATTAATCCATGCATAATTCCATGCAAAACGAACACATTTCAAATATGGCAATGTTGTAATATAAAATAATTATTAAAATTACACGTTGTTTGAATGCAATGCAGACGCATTTCAAGTAATGGCCCTGTTGTATTACAAAATATGATTATACTTGATGTTTGAATGCAAAACGGACGTTTTCCAAAATGTGGCACTTTTGCAGCGAACTATGAACACAAACTGCAGTATTATTTTGGGTTGTGGCATTTTTGCACGCAACTGGCGTCGAGTTTCGAGTCACAACTCAGAAATGGCTGCCTTGCACTGAAGTTAGCTAACAAAATGCTCCAATGCAAAAAAGGCAGTCAGCCAGTTTGAGAGAAGTGATGCAAAAATGATGGTTGTCTTCTTCAAACTAAAAAATATACCCGATTTAGACCTCATTTTGCAATAAAACCATTTTCAGAATTTTTTGATTTGTGGCCCTTTTGTATTCAATGAGCGATTTGAAAAAGTCATATATAAAGCACTTTAGGCTTACTTAGAGAAATCAAACATTCTAGTTAATGAACAGAAAGGATTTCGTAAAAACAGAACAATTAACATGGCTATCTATGATCTGATACTACCTATCTTATCGAATGTGGATGAAAGAAATGCATTATGTGCTATATATATGGACCTCACAAAGGCTTTTGACTTTGTGGATTATAAGGTGCTATCGAATAAATTAGAGAAATATGGTATAAGAGGCAACATCCTGAATCTTATTGAATCTTACTAACACAACAGAAAACAGATTTTAGAAATAACACGAATATGCCCACGCACCGGAAACGAAAGAAGATACAGATCTAGCAGTAGGATAATTAAATACGGAGTTCCACAAGGCAGTGTGTTAGGATCCCCACTATTCTTAACTTATATAAATGATTTGCCTAGAGAAATAAAGCATCCTATGATACTATTTACTGACGACAGCACAGTAGCAGTAAAATGTGACGATTCCAATAAATACGAATTAGAGATAAATTTGACATTGAATAAAATAATTACTTGGCTACATAATAACAATCTTATCATAAATCTAGAAAAAACTAAAATAGTGCACTTCTATCAAAAAATTCCTAACATAAACCTTTACATACACAACTATTTCAAATCAAATCAAATCTAATCAAAGTGTTTATTTGTGATACACAGGTAAAATAACATAGGTCTGACATACAATATAGGATAAGTTCATGCTGTGATCAGCCCGTTGGGCATACAAAATAAAATAGTAAATAAAATAAACAATCATATTAACAGTTAACAGTGCGCTCAACCAAACATTAACAGTAACACTTTGTCGAAGCAATAAACAAGACATGAAAAAAAAAAATTTCAATTCTAAGAATTCCTTAACTGAATAGAATGAGTGATCGTTTAAAAATTTAAATAATTTATTTTTTAATTTAAAAATACTGTTACTATCTCTAATATCCTTAGGAATTTTACTGAATATTATTGGCGCCATGGCAAATGTACTCAAAGTCAAAGTCAAAGTCAAATAATTTATTTCAAATAGGCACATAATATGGCACTTTTGAACGTCAAACAAAGAAATAGAATTGATTCTAGTTGCCCCTTCCAAAAGGTAGTTTTCGTATGGAGAAGAATGGGCAAGAAACTCCACCGTTACTCTTTTAAAAATGTTTTACAATATTTTGTATACATTAATTATATAATTATATGTGAAGACGTTGCATCTATAATAAGATTACTGTACCACAAAAGGTAAAAAGAATTATAAATGGAGCAATAATTAATAAATTAATTACCAGATACATGGTGCTCACATATTCACAAAGATTGTAAAAGTATACGATATTACAATAGTCCTAACATTGTTACAAGTAGTACATACAAATAATAAATAAAAATAAACTAAATTAGCTATCAGTTTGATTTTGTCCAGACACTAAATCGTCCTATGGAGCAAGACCAGCATGTTTCCAAGCATTCTTATCTTGGATATAATCCTCTAATTTATAATAAGCTTGTTTACAAAGTGTACTTTTTATATGAGTTTTAAATTTTCTTTCATTTAATTGCAATATATCACAAGGTATTTTGTTATAGCATTTAACGCAGTAAAGATGTTTGTACTTTAGCTAATCTGAAAAATGGTTGATCTATTTCATCTTTATTTCTAGTATTAAAATTATGCCTATCACTTATTTTATTAAAAAGATTTAAGTTTTTTCTTACATACATAATATTCTCATAAATGAATTGGCAAGGTACCGTCATGATATTAATCTTTTTAAATAGTTCCCTGAGAGATTCGCGGTGACATAGATTATAAATGGCTCTGACAGCTCTTTTTTGCAAAATAAAAATGGATTCAATATCAGCAGCCCGACCCCACAGTAAAATGCCATACGACATAATGCTGTGGAAGTAACTGAAATAGACCAAACGCGCGGTTTCTACATCTGTTAACTGTCTTATCTTTCTAACAGCATAAGCGGCCGAGCTTAACCGTCCCGCAAGAGATTTTATATAAGGTCCCCATTGTAATTTCTCGTCTAGCGTGATTCCCAAGAAAACTGTTTGATTAATAAACTCCAGTTTTTCTCCATTCAATATGATGTCACATTCACTACTTCTAACATTAGGTAATTTAAATCGAATACATTTGGTTTTTTTTTCATTTAGTACCAAATTATTTACCGTAAACCAATCTTGTACCTGAAGAATAGAGCTATTCACGTCGTCAAAATTTTGTGAACGTCGATTTATTTTAAAAATCAATGATGTGTCATCTGCAAATAACACCATCTTCGGTTGATTTAGAAGTAATTGGGGTAAATCATTAATATAAACTAAAAAGAGGAATGGACCTAATATCGAGCCTTGAGGAACGCCCATTGCCATTTCAGACCCCAATGAGTTTACGCCGTTTACTTGAACTTTAACTTTTCTTTCTTTCAGATATGATCTTAGTAAATCAAGAGCTGTATTCCTAACCCCATAGTGCTCTAGTTTCAACAGAAGTGTATCATGGTCGACGCAATCGAACGCCTTCGAGAGGTCGCAAAAGATTCCAATGGCATCTTGTGCTTCCTCCCAGGCGTTAAAAATGTTCTTTATGAGGGTGACACCGGCGTCAGTGGTACAACGCCCTTTGGTGAAACCGTACTGATGTTCATGAAAGATGGAATTTTTATTAAAGTGACGTAACATTTGATTGAGCATCAACTTTTCAAACACCTTACTGAGAACTGGCAGAATTGACACAGGCCTATAATTGTTCGGTTCCTTACTATCACCGGATTTGAACAAAGGAACTACTTTACTGTGTTTCATGAGATCCGGAAAGACTCCTTGGTCTACACTGGTGTTAAATATGAAAGCTAAATAGGGCGCAATGGTTTCGATGATAGATCTACAGACTTTTACAGACATTCCCCATAGATCTTCTGTTGATTTAATTTTAAGATCTTTAAAAGCTTTTATAACCGCTTGGGGGTTTGTATGCTGAAACCTAAACTCCAAAGGGCATGCCTTTACATTCTTTCTAAGTAAGGCAGCAGAAAGCGCGGGTGAGGAATTTAGAGCTTCAGTAGTTTTAACTGGAATATTTCCAAAAAAGTTTTCAAATTCCTGAGCTATTTCTACATTTGAGTTGATTGGGCCATGTGCAGTCTCTAAATTAAATTCAGTACTACGCTGTTTTTTCCTACCTGTTTCATTATTTATTATTTGCCAGGTAGTTTTTATTTTGTCATCAGCTGATTTTATTTTATTGCTAATGTAAAGAGCTTTAGCTATTTTGCACACATTTTTAAAAGTTTTAGAATATTTTGCAACATACTGATGAAAGGTTGTATTATTCATATGTTGCTTTAGGCCATAAAGTTCAAAAAGATTTTCCCTGCTTTTACGAATACCTGGACTAGCCCAATCACTAAATAAGAACTTTGTGTAAATAGTTTTAGTCTTTAGTGGAAAAGTTTCATTAAAGTGTTTGTTTATTAGTGAAAAGAAATCGGCGTAGAACTCATTTGGGTCACATACATTATTAAAACTCTGAACACATAATTTACTGGCCAACGAATTATTTAATTTTTCTAAGATTTTACATGTAATTGGCCTAAAACTTATTTGAATTTTTTGTAAAGGTATGTAGGCGCAAAAAGTTATTGTTTGTCCACTGTGATCAGATGGCAATTTGTTTACAATTTCTTTATGTAAGTAATCACAATTACAAAAAATATTATCTATACAAGTGGCAGAAGAAGCTGTCACTCGGGTTGGTTCAATAAAAACATTTGACAAATCAAATGACCTAAAAAGACTTAATAATCGGACAGTATTCGAGTTATTTTCTAATAAATTAATGTTAAAATCACCACATATGATTATTGACTTACTATTAGCACTAAGTTTCTTTAGCACCTCTTCCATTACAGAATCAAATATAGGTAGATTCTGGTAGCTTGGAGGTCTATATACGCATACTATAACATGCTTATCAAGCTCAACACAGGACAATTCAATGGTGTGTTCAACAGACAGTCCAATGACGTCTTTCCGTTCTTTTGATTTAATAGAATTTTTTACTAATATTAATGAACCGCCATGTATCATACATTTTCGACTAAAATGGCTAACTACACAATAATTTTCATAATTAATTGACTTTACTTGATGGTCTTTTAACCAATGTTTTGTTAAACAAATGACATCAAACTTGGTATTTTCTAAAAACAATTCTATTTCCAGTAACTGTTCCTATATAGAGCGGTTTTATATTGCGTACTTACTTTTGTAAATACTCTAGTTCTGTTGCGTGACCTCGACACTATTTCAAACAAATGTGGATTTTTCCTGATAAAAAGAGCCATTTCAAATATATATAATGATGGTACTGTAAGTATTTTTAATTTCGTAAAAAATTGTTTACAACTGTCAGTTCTCTGGAGACCACATATTGCGCGGATGCATCTTTTTTGAGATTTGAAGACCTTATCCCAGTTAGTGGCATTACCCCAAAATATGATGCCATACCTCAAACGGGATGCAACATACCCGTGATAAGCCACAAGTAACGCGGGTAGACTAACTTTTTTTGCCAACATGTATAGAGCATACGACGATTGTGATAATTTTTTGCAAACAAATTCTATATGGGTTTGCCATTTTAAGTTACTATCTATATGCAGACCAAGAAATTTCGTTGTCCTAGCCAATTCGACTTCCTTTCCATCATATTCGATTACCCCTAATTCCATAGGTTTCCAACTTATCCAAGAGTATCGTATGATTGACAAAATCAAAGGCTTTGGACATATCCATAAACAAAGCATAGATTGGCTGCTTAGTATCTACTCTAGGGTATATCATACTTAAAAAGTCATAGATAGCTAGGTTAATTGACATGTTTTTACGAAAACCTCTTTGTTCGTGGCAAAATATATTATTTCTTTCAAAATAAATATACAGACGGTTATATATGACTTTTTCAATTACTTTAGATAATACCGGAATCAAGGCTATAGGTCTATAGTTTTCCATGTTATTTCTTGCCTCTTTTTTATGAAGTGGTTTAATAATTGTGGTTTTCAGTACAGAAGGAAATATGCCTTGTTCAAAGCATAAGTTTATAATGTGGCTGAGTGTAGGTGCGATACAATTACTAACATATTTTATTACCTTCACGCATATATCATCATAACCTGTGCTTTTAGTACTCTTCAGGTTCCTTATAATGGAAGAAATCTCAGTAAGATCAGTTGGCCTCAAGAAAAAAGAGACTGGAGAGGTATAATTACATGTTCTGCGTTTTGAGTTACTGCTTGAACCGTGTGAAATAGCCAAATCCGCATAATAATTATTGAAAGACTTTGCTATTTGTTGAGGATCTTGAATATTTGTATCATGAATTAGTAGTTCTGCAATGTTTTGAGGTGAGTTACGTTTGTTGTTATTTATTATGTTCCACATAGCTTTTGATTTATTGGTGGAGTGTAGAATAGAGTAGTTATTTTGAGATTTTTGTGTTAACTTAATGATTCTGCTGTATTTTGCGGAGTAGTTTTTAAATTTTTACTTATCAGTCGAGTTTTTGGTTAATCTATATTTCCATAAGAGAGACCTTTTCCGTTGACTACATTTCTTTATGCTGCGAGAGAGCCATTTCGGTCGAGTTTTGGTATTAATTTTTATTCTAGATACAGGAAAGCACAGGTCATAGAATAATTTAAACAAGTCATAGAAAATTGTAAATGCCTCATTAGCATCACTAGCTTCATACACTTCATGAAACTTAAGATTTTCTAAGCAATTTTTAAGCTTTAATAAATTGGCTTTAGAATAGAGCCTATTATACACGAACCAGTGATCAAGGAGGCAGGTCTTTTTGACAGGGCAGGATAGGATCTGAGCTTTATGATCAGACAGCCCTAGCTCTACATTTTCCGATTGGGCACCATAAATATTATGAAAGATGTTATCAATACACGAGCCACTAGTAGGTCTTGTGGGCTCAATAATAGATTGTTTCAGATTAAATCCTATTGTTATTTTTTCCAGCTCCAATGTATGTTTATTTCTTTTTAACACACCTATATTAAAGTCGCCACAGATTACGAGCTTTTTATTCCCATTTTTAGTAAGGGTACACAGGATATCGCTGAAATTGTCAAAAAATATGTTCAAATGTTCATTAGACTTTTGGCTTTTCGGTACTCTATAAAGACATAATACAATTAAGTTATGATCCAATAGTTCAATGGCACAGGCCTCAATAATATTGGTAATATTAAATTTTTGAATTGTTTTTATTACTTCAAATTTTATATTACGTTTCACTAATATGCACGTCCCTCCTCTACGTTGGTTACGAGAGAAGTAAGTTGCTAGAACAAAGTTAGGGATCTGAAGAAGCTCTACGTCATCCTGAATCATATTGTGCTCAAAAACATAGTACATCGATGGTTTTACCTGTCTCTGCCAGGTCATCCAAGCTTACTGTAACTAGGTCTGACTTAGAAAGAAGTCCGCTTACATTTTGGTGCAATATACTGATACGGTTATAAACGAAATAAATCACGACCATTATTAATTACCTTGCCCAGATCTTTGGCACCAGAATGCGCTGGTAACGAAATATTTCCATTTAAGTTAATGTCCGTTTGAGTGCACTGATCCGTAGACACCAAATTACAAGATGTGATATATTTGTTAGTTTGCTTACTTGAATTATTAAAATTAAATATACAAAATTTTGATTGATAAGATAATCGCAAAATTTCCCGTAAGACATATCTACATACATAAATGGTTAAATGATGACGTCTAGGTTTGTATTTATAGTAATCCATTTCGACAAAAACAGTGTTTAAGTGTTTCTTACAGATATCTCGCAATTCTTTATTTATACTAGTGTCTTTGAGATATTTGCTAAATGGAGTCTCACATACTAAGATATTAGTGTTTTTTATCGAATCAACCCATGATTCCAATGTATGTCGTATCTTATAATAGAAAGAAAGAAAAATAGGTTTATTTGTCACAGAAACACGTGCATACAAAAAGATAACATTAACCTGCTTAAACTACTTACTTAATTAAACTACTTAAACCTACATTAACTTAATTATAAATCATAAAAAGCTGCACGTCATTACTGTGACAAGAAGGCTTCCACTCAGCATGATGCTGTGCTATGGACCCACAGCACAGCGCTGATTTTCAGTGGTCACCCGAAAAGGACGTACGGAAATCAAGGCGGGTTCAATTAATTGTAAATAATAATAAATAGTACCTACTTACATAATAAATAGGAAAAAAATAAATAAACTTTAAGTAAAACGACAAACATAAAACAACACAAGAATATCCAGCGTTCTGTCTCGCTCCCACTCTTACCCTCGTGTCGTCGCCGTTCGCCAGCATACGCGCTCACAATAAAAAAAAGTACCGTTGCATTTCCCTATTGCGTCTATGCGCGTGATGACGTACTGTGTTGTTGTGTGAGCCATCGAGTCGGGCGCCCGGCCGCGGCGCAGCGGTGCGCGCGGCTCACGAGTCCTGTGAGGTCACGTGACGCGTCACGCGATTTGAGCTACTACCGCCAAATGACCAGTGGGAGACTGGCTTGCGCATGCATTTCCCTTCATGTCGACGCCTGATCAATGTGATTAACGTGAAGTGTTTGGTGATACTACTTACACAACCTATACCCACATGGCTATCGGCACGACGGAAGACGACGAGACGAGACGCGTCTCACGCATCGCTATGCCGCCTCGAGGCACCTGGATATTGATGTACCTTGCCCATAGATGATAAACCTTATGTGAGTATTTATTTATAAAACATTTGCTGCTCAAACTTTTGTTTTTCCAATAGATTTTTTTTCAGATGTAACTTAAAATTTTGTTTTGTTTTCAGGGATCTTATGGGAGGTGGTAGATCATTCCAGCAGCGAGAAGCGGCATACTTGAAACATCCCCTGAACGCAGTGGTCTTATGTCGAGGCATCGAGATCGGGTTGGACGTGGAACGAGCAGAATAGCTGTAGTGTTCGTCCAGCTAATTTTTTTATACAGGTATTCCGGTTTGTGTGTTTTTATGATACCGAACATTAAAACGGCTAAATGTAGTTTCCGTCGTGCAGCCATTTTTAATATGTTATGTTCATTTAAATACGGTGTGATATGATGCCTCCGGGGTATGCCAAAGCAATAACGAGCACACGCATTTTGTACACGCTGAATTAGACGTTCTGTACGGGAAAGAAGACACGGCCCGTATACAGCGTCACAGTAATTTAGTTTAGATAATACTAGGCTATCCACCAATCTCTTCCTCATTACTATACTAAGGAAGTCCCTCACCCTGTATAGAACCTTTAATCTATAGAAGCAGTTTTTTACAACATCATTAATGTGCTTCTCAAAACGAAGCTCCGGATCAGTGATTAGACCCAGGTTACGCGCGACTTCTACTCTTTGTAAACTTTCTCCCATGATTTTGACGTCTGGTTTCGCAGATAGAATTGATTTTATTTGATTTCTGCTCCCCATGACCATAAACTTAGATTTTTGCGGGTTCAGTACTAGTGAGTTGCCCATAGACCACGAAGCAATTCTATCAAGTTCCTCATTTAGGGTACGTACGGCGGATGCTATGTTGCTGGCATCAAACGAGACATACAACTGAGTATCATCCGCATAAATATGATATTTGCAGTTCTTAATGCACGTGGTAATGTCGGCACTATACAGGATATAGAGAAGCGGGCCAAGCAGCGATCCTTGGGGAACTCCCCTTGTTATTAATCGTGGGGATGAAGATACCGTGGAACCATCTTTCATGCGTATCTCCACTCTCTGCGTTCTTCCCGTTAGGTAACTCTCAAACCAGACTATTGTCCGACTATCAAAACCGTAGTACTTTAGTTTGGACAACAATAATGAAATATTAATTGAATCGAAAGCCCGCGAATAGTCGAGCAGTACCAGAATAGATCCCTCACCACGGTCCCGTGCTTCAAGGATATTACCCAAGACATCTGCCAATGCCGTTGTGGTTCCGCGACCCTTCCTGAAACCCGACTGCAATTCGGGCAAGATACCCTGTGCTTCGAGGAAATCGGAAACCTGCAGATACACTACTCTCTCCAGCACCTTGGACAAGCACGGCAATATGCTTATGGGGCGAAGATCTTTGTACCTTTGTGGGTTATTATTTTTTGGAATTGGCCGCACAATAGCATTTCGCCACAGATCAGGAAATAAGTTTGAAGCGATGGATCTATTTACTATCTCCGTTATTGCAGCTAGTGATTGCGGAAGTGTAAGATTTAGCATTTCCATCGATATACCCCTTCAATCCCTTGCGCATTTGTTGAAATCGTTTTTAAAATTTTTAAAACTGTATTCGGGTCTGTTGGCGTCATTGTGAAATTTGCGTTCCCGTACCGGTTTGATTCAAAGAAAGTTTGCTGGCAAATATTCACATTGGGGTCACCTGGGACATCTAGGAAGGCTGAATTTATCCCGTCTGGGTCATTAAATTGTTCTAAGAGCACATCGTCGTCCTTACTCACTGGAAGCACATGCTTTTTTATATTGAGCCATAATGATTTTGAGTCGCAGATATTGTCATTTATATACTTAGTAAAGAACGCTTTTTTTTCATGTAATAAACCCACTATTGCTTGGTGCTTAAGGTCTAAGTAGTAGTGCTTGTGTGCTTCCAGTTTAGTTTGACGATATCGATAGCGGGCATCGTTTCTCAATTTAAACATTAATTTTATAATGTCTGTTATCCAAGGTGTAGGTTGCGTTCTGAAAACTCTAGTTTTTAACGGTGCGTGGGCATCAAAAAGCCTGATAACATGAGAATTAAAAGAATGCACCATTTCATTTACATTCTGTAGGTCGCAGATTGAGTCCCACGGAATTGCCTCCAAATCTTTCCGGAAATCATCAGCTGATATGTCTCTAAACGGACGATATGTTACCTTTTTACGTAACGGCTTTTCTTTTTTAAAAACGATTTCGCATGATACGAACGAGTGATGTCCGAGTTCCGCTATATGGTCTACAACAACGTCCCGATACCGTGCATCCGTACATATCACGTCGATCAGAGTAGCACTGTCCCCCACGAAGTGTGTAGGTGAGAGTACAATCTGCTCCATGTTGCAGTAATTAAGAAATTCCGTGAGCTTTCTTGTTTTAGAGTTGTTTATGTCGAGCATGTTGACGTTGAAATCGCCTAGTAGAATAATATTATCGTACGGAGCCAATGCACAGATGCTATCCGTGATCGCGTCCAGGTATATGTCCAAGTTCAACCAAGGGGGCCGGTATGCCGTTCCTATCAGCAATTTCTTTTTTTTTGCGGTTATATTCAGCCACAATTGTTCCACCTGTGGATGATGCGGGTGAGCTCTAATTCGAGTGCTGGTTCCGGTTTTAATATAAAAAGCGACCCCTCCCCCGCGACCCCCACGGATTGTCTCCGGGCGTGGTCTATGCCTCAATTGATATCCCGGAACCACTGGCGCCCGGCCCTCCTCCCCCTCCCGCAGCCACGTCTCATTTATTGCCATGACATCGACGGAATGATGATTCATAGCAATAATAAACTCATCATGATTTGTTGATAATGAGCCCGCGTTCAGAAGTCCAAACTTAATGTGTTTATTGCGCGGCATTTGCGTATTTAATAATATTATGGTTAGGCACAGTCAGAGCTACGGTCGAGCGAGACAAAACGACTAGGAACGAAACGTGCGAGTAATAAAAGTACATAACATCACTATAGAATAGGTTGTGCAGTGACATACAAAAGTAAATTGATTTTAACGAAGATACAAAAAAGGATATTATAATAACATAATGACCGTACGCCATACTAAAAATAAATGCATACCCGTTCCTCCCACAGCCAGTACACGCAGTGCCCAATAATGTACCTTTTAAAATAATAACAAACTGATTTGACAACTTTACTAAAGCAACAAAACTTAACATAAAAACGAAACTAAACTTAATAATAACCGAACTAGTTTTGAGGGAGTTTATCAGCGTCAGGTCCAAAGACTTCGAGTAAGTCCGTCTCATTACGTATGAGCTTAGCCTTGTCACCGGCCTTACGCCGAGCAAGAATACGGCCATGCTTCGTCCACACAAATTGCCAGCTGAGACGTTGGCCCGCCTCCCGTGCTCGCCGAAATAACTGACGGTTCATTTTAGTTAATAATAATGGCTGTCATCATTTGTAAATCCAAGTATAATCACAAAATCGCTCATAGTTAATTCAGAAATATCCGAAACACAGCAGGATAGAAGATCGGGCAGCTTGGCGCCAGACTTCCAGAAGCAGAATACACTGTATTGGGACCCGAGTAGTTGTTGTAGAGTCTTCTGAATCTTGTAACCCTGGTTGTCTGCTAAAACAATCACTCTAGACTTCTGAGTTGTACAAACTGACGTTACTGGTCCCACATTTATATCTATGTTTTCTGATGAGATAGATTTTTGTAGTGGTCTTAGGACAGTTGCTGTTGGAGGGCATTCCTTTATTATGGTATCATCGTTCAAAGACACATATTCTGTAGTAAATGTTGCCGATTTTTCGTTAACAGAACTTGAATTTTGTGGATTGCAATTAACATGGTGTTTAAGTAGTTCCTCCAGTTCTTTCGTTATTTTGTTATTATCTTGTTTTAATAGTTTTATTTGATTCATTAAATTATTTATTTTTCTTCGGCGCCTCTTGATCCTTTGTTTATACTTATTGTTAACTGTAGTTTTATTTCTGGCTTTAATTATGATATTCATGTTGTTAATCGGCGTTGTTTGAGTGGATTGATCAATCAGTGTGGAGGTGCCACAGGGCTTGGGTGATAGTGGTTGTTGCAACATTACTTTTTTTACTTTTTTAATAATCGGAGTAGAGATATTACTTAACGAGTTCTTGTTAATACCTATATTTTTATAGATAGAAATGATCTTCGATGATCTTTCATTTTGGTTTTTGAGTTCAGTATTTTTTATGTTTAAATTTTCTATGTCTTCATCAGCAGAAGCTAATTTTAGCCTAAGAGTCAATATGAGATCTTCATATTCTTCAGTTGACAAGCAGTTCCTTCCGGAGATGGCAGGTAAACTCCTCGCAGATAAATCCAACATTGAAATGTTTTCGACATCCATGGCTGATTCACTAAATGAGTTAATTTGTTCTAACCACATTGGTTTTTTTCTGTGCGTTATATTGTCTGCATCCATTCTGATAGTTTATATTAATATCTGCTATTATGACAATTTTCTACTAATTTAGAGGAATTTTATTACTATGGTATCACTACTGTTTTTATTACCAGTAGCAACACTGTTCAAATGTCACCAAGAGTCAGCGTCAAGTTAGCTACTCAACGCTAGATGGCGCTTAGTGCAAGATTTATAAAACTGATATATTTTATACAGTGGCAACTCGAACGTAAATGTCAATTTTAGTTTGACTTCTTGGCACTATGGGCGCTAGTTGTCTATAAATTGTTACTTTTTTAAATATACACTTTTTCTTAACGTATGACAATGAATTGTTTTTTAATTTACTTCACCACTAAGCCTCTTTGAGCACAAAACTAAGTTAACTGTCTAAATATGACACAATTTTTTTATTATTGTGGAGTTTTTTTATTCAAAATAGTCACCGTATTGTTTACACACTGTTTTTTTTATTCTTACACACCGATTACTAACACAAACAATGTCATAGGAATATTGCACTCTTCACTTTAGTGTCGTTCACTGCAGGCACCGTTTCATCACTTAAATTAATTATTTTTCGAATTTTAATACGCGGACGATGTTTACTTAGCCAGTGTTGCCAGCTCTCTGGGGAGCTATTTGGGGACTAAAATAGAGTCTGCCACTATGACTAGATTCCTTGGTGTTTTTATAGATAACAACTTGTCCTGGAAACCGCAAACGGACGATACTTGTAAAAAAATTAATAAATTTGCATATGCACTTTATAAACTGGCTAAAATTGTAAGCCTAGAATCTCTTTTAATGACTTACCATGGCTATGTTGCATCTGCACTAAGATATGGCATAATTTATTGGGGCAATTCAGTAAACAAAGAGTATGTTTTCAAAGCCCAAAAAAGATGTATTAGAGCTATGTGTGGTTTACAATGTACTGACAGCTGTTAACCTCTATTTAAAATCCTCAAAATCTTAACCCTACCTTCACTGTATATACAGGCTGTAAGGGTAAACAGTCTTGTCATTCAAACCATGGGTAGTTGACTTAAATATAAAAATAAATGACCGAACACAACAAAAAAAAAACGTCATTTTCATTAAAAGATTTTAAAAAGTTTCTATCCGACACCGTGCTCTCTAGTGAAACAGCTGACTGACTGAGGGAGGGGTCGCGCTTGCGTCCGGTCAATTCACATCCCGTACCCCCCGCCCGTGTTGAGACGTAAGTTCGTTGCCCTAGCGCATAGGACAACGAACTTGCGTCTCTTGTGGTAAAATGTAGAATTAAAAAAAAGAAAAAAAAAGTTGTAATTTTCCATTGATTTTACGTTCTATAAATGAAACCAAACCACTGGTTGCAAGGATAACGGTGTTTACCCTAACAACCTGTATATATGAAGTAAATATATTTGTAAAAACAAACATTACCATATGAAATAGCTTTTAAAAGCAAATATAGGAAACTACGCGATAAAAATAAGTTAGAGCTTAAAATACCACATGCAGGCTTTAATGAGAAAAAGCTTTTTTTGTATGGCTCAATGAATATTTAATAAGCTACCTTGCTCAATTAAAAGTCTAAATTTAGTTTTCAAGCATAAATTGCGTACCTTATTAATACAGAAATGTTACTATTGTCTCAGTGATTACTTTGATGACGATTCTTTGACATAATAATATTTATATAATCGTAACATATAAATGCATGACACACAATATTATATGCTTGAATATCGCACACCCAGATCAACAAAGGCGTAAGTAAAAATACGTCATTTTTTTTTTATTGCAGTTTCGAATAGTATGAGCAAAGATACATATGCTCAATTTTTTCCGTTATAATTTGACGTAAAATGAAGGTTTTATACCAAAAAAATAATTCGTTACGTCACATAATTTAATTATTTTTTCAATAAAAAAAGTCGATAAACCAGAACATGCACGTAAAATTTCATTCAAATAGACCTTATCGTACTTACGTTTTTGTTTCACTAAATAAAGCAAAAATGTTTATATGTATTTCCTATAATGCCATTTAATGCCTACAAAAAAAAACGAACTTCCTAAAATTATACTGATTAGATCCAATTACGAATAAAAATAATCAAACAAAAAAAGCAGTATTCCATGTTTACGGGTACGGCCCGTACACAGTTTCGAAATAATCACGCTTACGCCTTTTTTCCATTCAAAATTTTATTTAGTTCGCGGAAGTAATCACGAACCCGTCACACAAATAAGTCGAAAGGTCTGGGTACTCATCCTTACAACGCATGTGCGGGTGGGGGTTGTTTATATATATAAATAAATAAATCTACCTTAAATTAGGCATGCAAACATTGAAATAAAATGTATTTGACTACACAAAATAAAAAACCACGTCAGTAAAATAAAAATGTCAAAAAATATAGAATTTAAAATGGAAACATACAATGTCAATAATTAAATATATAAAGAGCAGTGTCATTTAAAAAATCATCAATTGAATAATAACACTTATCAAGTAATAGGCCTGTCAGTTTCTTTTTAAACATTTGAATTGGATATTTTTTTATAATGTCTGGTATTTTGTTATAAATGGTGGGACCCATGCCGAAAACACTTTTCTTAAGTAAAGCTGTATTGTAACTACCATTTTGTAATAGGTTCCTATATTGACTTCTAACGGGCCCTTTTCTAGTTTCTGACACTGTTGAAAAGTAGTTCTTATTTTTCTTTACAAAAATGGCCATTTCTAAAATATATAATGCCGGAAATGTTAACACTTTGAGGGACTTAAACATAGGGACACAACTATCTGTCATTTTCAGGCCACACATTGCCCTTATACAACGTTTTTGGGCCTTAAATACTTGTTCTCTCATACTACAATTACCCCAGAATACAATTCCAAATCGCAGAATTGATGCTACTAGACCATGGTAAGCTACCAATGTCGTAGTTGTACTCACTTTTTTACTTAAACTGAATAGCACATATGCAGAAGTGCTCAGTTACAGTGCTTATTTATCTTTCATAACTCGCGCGCCGCTCAGTGATAGCAACACGTAATTATTTGTATTTCCGCATTAAAAACAAGTGTTTACAAATAATAAGAAGCCTACTATACCTATTGTTGACTACCGAGGTAAATGCTCGGATTGTATTTGATAGTGTTATACCTAATAGTGTTTCGGCGATGTATAAACGATTAAAAAATAGTCGAGCAAGGAAGATGCTGGATTTTGTATGTAAGTACATTACAGTTCATTTATTGTTTGCCTATTAGGTAATTAATGTTATATTCTAGACCTAGAAGTGTTTAGTGGACTTTTGTATGTTATTACCTATAGTTTATTTTTTTGTAACTAGTTTGTCTATTTGATGTTCAATGATAAGTTCTCTGATAACTGCGGCGGGTGCGGGCAGTGACGGGATGACGATGGTCTTTTTAGCTGACAATAGCTGTGCCCTTTGGGTTTCCATGTAATATTTTGTATAAACCTATTATGGATTACATTTATAAATTCCTTGATAATTTCGAAAGTGCCTGTAAATGGTTTATTTGAAAGAAATTATTTTGAGTTTGAGTAAAAAAATTGGATAGGTATAAGTAGGTTGATAGTATCTGATATTACCGCGGGCACACGTACGAACTCTTCGGCTTCATAATATTGTAGGTACTCATAGATGTTATGAAACACTGTTAATTATAGGAAATAAACAACACTTGGTCGGACCGAACTGTTAGGTATGTTAATATTCTTTGGTACACACGGCTACACATCAAGCTATACATTTCCAGTATAAGCTGATCTGGCATTGTATAGGATTTCCGTACAATGCGAGTACAGCGTTAACTGGAAATGTATAGCTTGATGTGTAGCCGTGTGTACTAGCTGCCGCCGTTCGTCCATCTGTCCATCGCGTCAGACATAATTATGTAGGTATTGTCAATCAAGTACTTACCGTCTTAATTTTTTTTTTCTAGGTGGTGAAGGTACTGACTCTCTGAATATATCTGACGGAAGTGAAACACGTCCTTCGAGAACTTGCACAACAGTAACTGCACCCAGATACCGAGAAAGTGCATCATCGAACGAAAATTAAGAACCCTTCTCTCCGGTAGTATCCGAGTATGCACGTAGTTTAAATCCGAGTAGGTCTTCTAGTCCAATTCAAAGTTTTAATATGACAATTTCGTCTTCATTGGTGCGAGATGTAACGATGGCGCTGACGGATGGTTATACTACGCCCCCAACGAGATCAGACAATCTTTTTCAATTTAGCACTCCGTCTAAATATCACCGTAGTACTGATTTTATTGCTACTCCTACTGTAATTTACAAATCTAATAATAATAATGAAGATGTTTCAACCAACAATAATAGTTCCGAACAGTGCGGATACATTGATGCTGACCACTCAATATTAGCGAGAAATAATTGTAATAGCTTAATAGATCCTGATAACTTAAACCATCAATCTTTACAAATAACTAATTTGTCAACTAGTTTGCCATCAAACCCTATTTGTACACGCGATAAAACCTTTCCTATGTCAAATCATACTGAGACCTACCTACCAATAGAACCAGTTGCAATCTACAATGACCTAGTAGATATTAATGATGAACATAGAGATTATGTAAATCTAACAGTAGCGAATCCAATTGACAACGTATTATATAATATTAACTCACAAAATATGTTGCTACCAAGTACTATTTTTGATTCCGAAAATTTATATTCTAATTATCACAATGCTAATTCTAATATAATAGCGGACTGCCTTACAAATAATGCTACTAATCAAACAGAAGAAACAGATATTGTTGGTTCTTCTCGTGCTTTGCTGACGTCGGAAAGTAATGTTAAATCTAGAAAGAGGACCAGAAACACAGATGAATGGGCTCAAAGTAAAAATATTTTTTTTTAAAACAATGGTCTCGAATATCATAGTGTAAACACAAATAAATTACGGCAATGTAGGGAATTAGGTAGCCCTTGTGTATGTAAGATGAAGTGCTTTGATAAATTTACTCAAGCAGTTCGTTCCGAGCTATTTGAATATTACTTGAATATAGGAGACCATGAAAAACAATGGCTTTACATCCTGAACAATACAGAAGTTGAACAGCCTAAAGTTATCAAAGTTCTAAGAAAGCGGGATAGGTCTCGTACACTCATTTACTATCTACCATTAAATAAAGATGGTAAACTTACAAGGGTTAGAGTATGCAAAGTAATGTTTTTAAATACTTTAGGTATCAAAGAGAAAACTGTTTACTCAGCTATGAATAAATATACAAATAATCTGCAAATAACAGATTTACGGGGCAAGCATGCCAACCGTCCCCAAAAAACAAGTGATGAAACTGAGCAAAGTGTAATACGGCACATAAAAACATTTCCATGTATCGAATCACACTATTTAAGAAAGCAAACTAGCCGTCAATATCTCGCCTCTGATTTAAACCTAGCCAAAATGCATCGATTATATACAGTTTGGATGTCGGAAAATGTGAACGCAGTCAAAGTGGCAAGTTTATACCAATATAGTAATATTTTTAATTCCCAATTAAACCTTTCATTTTTTAAACCAAAGAAGGATATGTGTCAGATATATAGTCTTTATGAAAATGCTGACACTGACCGTAAAATTGAACTAAAGGACAATTACGAAAGCCATTTGAAAAATAAATCACTTGTACGCAAAATTAAAGATGACGAAAAATCTTCATCAAATCCTGAGATTAAGACTGTTGCTGTGTTTGACTTGGAAAAGGTACTTAACTTACCACAATCCAACGTAGGTATTTTCACTATAAAAGGAAGTATCCAGTCTACAACTTTACGGTATACAATTTGTTATCTTTACAAGGATACTGCTATTTGTGGCACGCACAGGTAGCCAAAAGAGGGGCTAACGAAATCGCAAGCTGTCTCTTTGACTTCTTCAAAAAGGAAGCTCTTAATGGTGTCAAATCAGTGTCATTATATTCTGATAACTGTTCAGGCTAGAATAGAAATCGCTTTATATTTGCGATGTACATGCACGCTTCTCATACACTAAATTTGGATATAATTCACAGATTTTTACAAACAGGTCATACCCAAAATGAAGGGGACTCTATGCATTCTTGTGTAGAGAAAAATTAAAAAAATAAAGTTGTTTATACGCCTGACCAATTATACGAAATTATCATGAACGCTAAGGTCCATAAGAAATTTGTTATGACTGAAATGTCCCAGAATTTGTGTTATGATTTTAAATCACAAGCAATTTCAAACAAAAATTGGCTCAGAGATACAAGAGGTGAAAAAGTGTATTTCTCGAAATTAAAAGAGGTCAAAATTACTTCCGGAGCTCCTGGTAAATTATTTTACAAATATGATTTCGAGCAAAGTGATTATTTTGTGTTAGATACTATAAATTATTTTTCATCTAGAACACGTAAATCCAAATCAATTCCAGCTAACTCTGCTGAGCTCAAAACTGCTTATGACCAATTATTACCAGTGTCAAGTGCACTGTACAAAGATTTAAAAAGTCTTTGTGACTCAAATGCAATTCCGTTACAATATCAAGGTTTTTATAGGAGTCTGGTAGCTGAAAACGATAGCAGTCATTTATTGCCGAGCGATAATTCAGAAGAAGACTAAAACATGCGTTAGTAATGTTATTAGTATTTGACGTCTATTTATGGTTTGTGAACCTAGGTACCTACTATGGTTCCAATATTTTAAGGAAACCTCTTGTTATACCGATTTTTATAGTTCTGTGTAGCATATTGTTTGTTAAGTCCATAAATATGTGCATTTTCAACCACAAAACTTAAAGAATACCAATTAGGCTTTTACTTTATCGTACTTAAACTTCAGTACCACAACAGTTATTAACTTAAACATTTTGCTAACCGAAGTTAACAAAATGTTTATCGATTTAATAATAGTTATTAGTTTAAACTTTCAACTAATAACTTTTCGATTATTCTAAGTGATTCGTTACAATTACTATTTTATACTTGATTTACTATAACTATTCTATAAAAAAAATCATAAAACGATAAGAATCTCATAAAACACCAAATAAAAAAAATAAAAAATTTATAACTTTAGTACCTACTGTTATCGCCCGAGTTGTCAACGGCGCGTCAGAGTGACGTCACTTCCCGATGACGCGCGAATGACCTCGTGCCCTTCCCCAACGGCCGCCGCCGCCGCCGTCATGATCGTGGACGAGCCCCGGCTCTCGGCCTCTTTCGCTTCTGACCCTCATCGCGTGCACACGCTTTAAATAAAACTATTGCTGTCCAGCCTCGCTTTGTAACGTTAATTTTATTAGTAATTGTTGATTGTTGAATTGTTGAACTTGTGTGTTTAAATTAAATGTAAATATCAAATTGGTTAATTACTAAGTGTATATTTGTCTGTGCATTTAATAACTTGTAATTATTATGTGATTGATTTTAGTTAATGTTTTAACTACCCTCATAAGAAAAGAAAGTGTGTGTGGTTCTTTGAATAATAAAACTGTATTACTAATCGTGTTTCTTTCTAACACTACCTAATAGTACGTAGGTACATACCTTTAACTATGATTAATATAAATGAAAGTTGATGTTTTTGTTTCAATACTATTATTCATTATTTTGTTGTATGTTCACTAATGGATCTTGTTGTTTATTATTATAATAAAGTGCAATTTTATAAAAATCTGTTTTATTACTCCGCTGAAATATATTGTAACTAGAGACTTAATATTCCTTAAAGTTAAGGATTAAATGGTCTTATTGTAAAAAAAAAGCCTGTATTCAGGCTTAACATTATATTTTATTTTTATTTTTTAACAAACAAAGCTGTATACACGTCATACTCATTGATATGTAAAACAAAATTAAGCAAAAAAGGACTTAAACAGTACTTAGCCTCTGTATTTTACCATAGTATAGAACTTCGTAAAAGACATAACCACGAGTAGTTACAGTATAATAATTATTTAGAAAACAATTATTCGAGTAAACATCATTACATTTGCGTATTGGTCTTAATTAGTTATGGAAAACATCTGTAAAACTTTAAAACATTAAATATTCATTAACAAGATAATTTGCGGTATTTTGAACATAAACAAAAAAAAAGCTTGATTTTTTTACTATTTATTGATATATAACAAAAGATCAGAAGATCAAAAACAAAATAGCTAAACCTGGTTAAACAGTTTTTTTGCTCCCTTGTAAAGTTAGCATATTCCTCATACGCCTTTATTGGTCTGGGTGTGCGATATTATAGTAATTCGGTGGATAATGTTAATTTTAAATATTTTTCTTAACAGTAACGTAAGTATATTGTATATTTTAAAGAAATTGCTTCTAAATTGGTATCATCAAGTAATCCGCATTCATAATCAGCATTCCGTTGACACTGTAAATGCTTTCTTTGCAAATGTCGGGAATCATTGGCAAAGAAACACTTATCTCATCCAACCCTTCGTCAGTCTCTCCGTAACTTCCTGTACCTGCTTGTCCCCATTCCTTCGTGATACTTCCAGCAGATGAAAGTGAGATTAATAGCCTGATACTTAATCTAAAAATTAATTGCTCTGCTGGACGTGATAACATATCAGCAGCTGTTCTTTCACGTTATAGACGTATATTGGTTCCCTATTGGTTGTAACCAACAACTAGATCTTTTCCTAACGCTTTTAAAATATCGCAAATTCTACCTATCCATAAGTCTGGTGACAGGGACTGTGTCAATAATTATAGACCGATTTCCATTCTACCCACCTTGTCAAAGATTTTAGAGAAACTCATTATTAAAAGATTGCTTAACTACCTAGATAAATACAAGCTGCTCTCTGATTCACAATACGGTTTTAGATGTAACAAATCTATTAGTGATGCAGTTCATGAAGTTACAGACTATGTTGTTAATAATATTGATAATAAAATAAAGTTCTAGCTATTTGTCTTGATCTAGCCAAGGCATTTGACACAATCTCTGTCCCCAGACTACTTGGTAAGCATGAGAGAGTTGGGATTAGGGGTTTCCAGCTAAAACTTTTCACTGACTACCTTAGAAATAGATTCCAGTGTGTCAAGGTTCGGCGAAGACCGCCCTCCAGGAGGAGATCCTGCGGGCCAGGGCACTGGCCCGTGAGGAGACGCTGGAGACTCTGAACGCAGATCCGTGGGGACGCCCATACAAGATGGTGCGGGAGAAACTCCGCCCATGGGCTCTCCTGCTGACGCAGAGTCTCCGGCCTCAGCTTGTGGAGGACGTGGTGAGCGCTCTGTTCCCTTCGAGAGGGGAACATACCTCCCCACTCATGGCTCCGCCTACTGCGGTGCTCGAAGCGGACCACAACGCCGACGACGACGACGACGATGCTCCGGAGGTGACCGAGGTAGAAATGAGAGTGGCGGTACGAAGGCTGAATGCCAAGAATACCGCCCCAGGACCCGACGGCCTGCCTGGAAAGGCGTGGGTCCTGGCCATGGAGGCTCTCGGGCCTCGACTGAGGGGTCTCCTAAGCGCATGCATGGAGAGGGGCCAGTTCCCACTTCGTTGGAAGACGGGGAAACTGGTCCTCATAAAGAAGCCGGGGCGCCCTGCGGGCTCTCCGTCCGCTTATCGGCCCATCGTGCTGCTCGACGAGGTGGCCAAGCTCTTTGAAAGAGTAATTGCAAACTGCCTCGTCGGGCGGCTGGTGCGGAAGGGGCCGGATTTGGCGGAGAGCCAGTTTGGTTTCCGCAGAGGGCGCTCTACGGCGGACGCCATCATGCGCGTACGGGCCCTCACGACGGGGGATGCTGTGGCCCGGGATGGGGTCGTCTTGGCGGTGTCTCTAGACATAGCCAATGCCTTTAAGACCCTGCCCTGGAGTTGCATAAGGGAGGCACTCCGGTACCACCGGATGCCGACCTACCTCTGTCGTGTGGTCGAGGCCTATTTGACGGACAGGGCCGTCATCTACCCCGGTCACCAGGGAGTGTGGAACCGGCGAGAGATGTCGTGCGGTGTCCCACAGGGATCGGTCCTAGGGCCGCATCTGTGGGACATCGGATACGACTGGGTTCTGCACGCCGACCTCCCTAGCGGCGTCAGCATAGTTTGCTACGCTGACGACACGCTGGTCCTGGCGCAAGGGAGGTCGCACCAGGCGGTGGCCGAACTCGCGACACGCGGGGTTGCGACAATCGTCGAGAGAATCCGGCAATTGGGACTCGAGGTGGCCTTGCACAAGTCCGAGGTCATGTGTTTTCATGGCCCTCGGAACGCGCCACTGTCGGGTTCCCAAATAACGGTAGGAGGGGTTCACACCGGCGTCGAGTCGACGATGAAGTATCTAGGACTCGTCCTCGACAGCCGGTGGAACTTCGTGGAGCACTTCCGTCGTTTGGCTCCCAGGCTGGACCGGGCCGGGGCCGCCTTGGGGCGGCTCCTGCCCAATCTTGGGGGGCCAAACGCCTCCTGCCGGAGGCTCTACGCGGGGGTCGTGCGGTCCATGGCCCTTTACGGGGCACCGGTGTGGGCGCGTTCCATTAGGCTGCGGCCAGCCCGCCGGTTGAACGCGTCCCAAAGGGTCATGGCCATTAGGCTGGCCCAGGGATACCGCACGGTCTCTCGTGAGGCGGCGAGCCTCCTTGCCGGATTACCGCCATGGGATCTGGAGGCGAAGGTCCTCGCGCACATCTAGGAGTGGCGCGAGGAGATGAAGCGCCGGGGCGTAACTCCGCTGCCGCGAGAAATCGCGGCACAGCGGACAGAGTTCCGGCAGGATCTCATGGTGGCATGGAGAGTGCGATTGTCGCAACCCAGTGCTGGGCACGCCACAATTGCGGCGATAAGTCCCCTCTTTGAGGAGTGGTTGGAGAGGCGCCACGGCGTCCACACCTTCCGCCTGACGCAGGTCCTCACCGGATATGGCAGCTTCGGGAGGTACCTGTGTAGGATTAGGCGGGAGGAAACGCCCGGGTGTCACCACTGTGCGGATCGTCCGGAGGACACGGTGGAGCATACGGTGAAGATGTGCCCTGCTTGGGCGGAGCACCGCCGTGTCCTCGTGGAGGCGATTGGCGGCACCGACCTCTCCCGCTGGAGACACCCTGGGCGTCGGGAATCCCAGGCGGATTCCCGGCCACCATAGGCGCGGGCTTGCGGACGGCGAGCAATGGGTAGCTCGCCGTCCGATAAGGACCAGGCCCGGGTCGATGGCGCGTCGTGTTCCACGCGCGCCTTAAAGAGATGTCAGCACACCTGACGGGGTCCGTTAGGACCGATGCCTGCCGGGGTTGCGGAATAGTCCGAAAGGGATACCGTGACCCTGGCAACAGGCAACTGAAGGAACACGGGTGGGTTTTAGTCAGTAAGAGTCTGACACGCCCTTCCGCTCCGCCCAGAGCGGGAGAAGTCATTTGATGATTTCCCACCCAAAAAAAAAAAAAAAGTGTGTCAAGGTTGGCGATTGGACTAGTAGCGATCTAACAATTACCTATGGTGTTTCTCAAGGTAGCGCCCTCGGACCTACTTTGTTTCTCATTTATATTAATGATCTCTGTGACCTGGAACTCCAAAATGGGAAAATTGTTGTTCTCGCTGACGACACGGCTCTTATTTTTAAGTACAACTCATGGAACAAAACGTTCCAACATGCTCAGTGTGGCTTTGATGCTGTCAACAAATGTCTAAGATGTAACCTCCTCACACTTAATGTGGATAAAACAAAATTTATAAAGTTTTCTATTTTCTCATTGCACACTCCCATAATTGCTATGGCTTTACACCCTGTAACTATCCTTCGCTGGAACAGACTGCAAACATCAAGTACCTTGAGTAGGATATTATTGGGCATTCTACTCCACCTTCCGTTCCATCGGCTCACTCCGTTCGCCTCGTCACTCTCGGTGGAGTAGAATGCCCAATAATATAAACGAAATTCTACATACAGTAAAATACTGGTTCGGCGCCTATTCCACCCGATGGAACGGTGGAAGGTGGAGTAGAAATCTTTCATAGTGGAGTAAAATACTGGTTCGGCGCCTATATCAGTTTGGCGCGGTTGCTCGTAAATTTATTCTAGTTAGCGACAATGAGTTATAAATATCAATGTAATACATGAATTGACTCATTATTAATATAACCGTTTCAAACAGTCATCATGAAATTTGTAAAACAACCATAATCGTTACATGTCAACAAACTTTGTGTTAATTCTCAAGAGACTGGTTTTCATCATGGAGAATTATTACCTAAATCGGTACGATGCATCATTTGCGGGCCGTCAAATTGTGGAAAAACGAATTTATTAATTGGTCTTCTTATACACGAGAATGGTTTAAGATTTCAAAATGTCTATGTTTATTCGAAAACCTTGCAACAACCCAAGTACGTTTTTTTAGAAGAAGTCTTGCAACGAGTACCAGGCATTTCATTTCAGAAATATCATGAAAATGAGCAGGTATTGAGTGTTCAGACCGCAAAACCGAATTCTGTAATTGTATTTGACGATGTTGCTTGTGAAAATCAAAGTAGTATGCGGGATTATTTTGCTATGGGGAGACACAAGTTCATCGATTGTTTTTATCTAAATCAGACGTATAGTAAAATCCCTAAGCAGTTAATAAGAGACAACGCAAACCTAATCGTACTTTTCAAACAAGATGAAAGAAATATGAGACATGTTTGTAAAGAACACGTCAACACTGACATGACATGGATTGATTTTCGTGAAATGTGTTCAAAAGTATGGAGTATACCTTTCAATTATGTTGTAATTAATAAAGATTGTTCTAAAAACAAAGGATGTTATAGAAGTAAATTTGACACGTTTGTAGTCTTTGATTAAGAACACGAATACATATATAAGACTATTACCTGTCTGAAATTATTATTCACCTTACGACGCTAAGCCAATTACTACCTATTTTACTAATATGGAAAAATCATTGAAACGACAAATTGCTGATGCGGCAGAAGCTGTAAAGATAAAAGTACGAAAAATGAGAGATGCAGAGATTAACAATAAACAAGCACTGGAATCTGTTTTCAAACCAGTAACAGAACCTCTCAACATAATTGCTAATGCTAGTAAGCAAACTCCTCTCCTGCCTGCTAGTGATGATTTTGCTGATGATCCGTTTATTAACGAAACTTCGCAGAAAGAAGGAACTGGTAGCACAGGAAGTAATGATAATAATGGTGATGAAGACAAATATGAATCCGATATCAACAGTGACTCAGCTTATGAATCAGTAGTTGAAAGGAATCAAGATCGTGATACGTCATCCTGGTCAGTATCTTCAGAAGCGTTGGTAGATATTCCATTTGGGGTTAGAGCAGACCGCGGGAAACTGATGTTAGGTTCTGCTTGCATAACGATCAACGATCAATACATAACCGTAGCTGGAAGTAAATACCGAAATACACCTGGTTTAAAACAGTTGTTGCTGAAGAAAGATGTAGACTTAAGCCTGGTTACAAATAGTGATATGCAAAATTATAAGTCGATGCTACTTGTTACAAATGCACATCGTCGGGACTATGAGCCAAGTAAGCCAATAAAAAGTAATAAAGGACAAAAATATTTGCAAGTTATTAAACCTCTTTTTAAACTGAAGAATTCAGTTCAGGGAAAGGGTCTACCGTTATTAAAAAAGTGGAGAAAAAACGTAGATTTTGTGTACTGGGATAATCCTAATGAATTAGTGGAAAGGTTGAAATTAATATCTAATTGCGTCTAGAGATGCTGGCAACACAGGATTAGATAATGAAATTATTTCTATCATTGAAGAATTGCGTGAAAGTAAAGTTATAAATAAATAAATATTGAAAAATGTCTTTATTTTACTATCAGCCTCTCAATACAATACACCTTAAATATGAACGTAGACAAATTCGGACACAACATGCACAAAAGAATGCGTTTATCAGATTTAATTGAGTTTAATGAGAATGCATTGCTAAAATCAGAAAACGGAGATTTTGATTTAAAAACATCAAGACTGAAAGGAATTAGATTTCCAGAAGAAGCAGACGAAGCTGTGAACAAGGATTATGTAGATCGATTGAATGCTAACACATTAAAAGAATTAAATAATCTGGCTGTGAACAAGGATTATGTAGATCGATTGAATGCTAATATGTTTAAAGAATTTAATAATCTGATTGGAACATTGCGTTCTCAAATCATGAAAGATGCAAAGGGTACAGTTCAAGCTACTTTAAAAGCAGGGTTCCCTGAGGTTTCAACTCATTTGCAAGATAAGTTTTATACTAAAGCAGAGGTAGATAAATTACTTCAAAAAACTCCGTAATGGTAAAATAACAAATTGTAAATGAAATACACAAAGCGGCACGAAGAAATTTTCTTAGACGTTCTGTTATTCTGAAAGGAATCCACGACTTATGGCAAGCAGACTTGATGGACATGCAAAGCCTAAAAAAGTATAATAAAGGTTACAATTTCATCTTAGTGGTGATTGACTGCTTCTCAAAGTATGCCTGGGCTGAACCGATAAAATCAAAAAATAAATTTGATGTTACTCGTGCATTCGAACGTATACTGCTTAGTAGTCGTAATAATCCTGTTAACTTACAAACTGATATGGGGACAGAATTTTATAACATCACTTTTCAAACGGTTATGAAAAAGCACAACATTAACCATTACTCATCGTTTTCCACTAAAAAAGCATCAATTGTAGAGAGACTGATTAGAACTGTAAAAAATAAATTATATAAATGTTTTAGTCTCAATTGAAACTATAAGTGGTTAGGTATACCATTGGAAGATACATTAAAGAGATATAACAACACAAAACATCGAACTATTCAATTTAAACCAGTTGATGTGAATAAATGTAATGAACAAGTAATTAAAGAAAATATTGAAAAAATAAACAAACATGATTTAGTTCAGTGGAAGCCTAAATTCAGAGTTGGTGACTGTGTTCGTATAAGTAAATACAAACATCATTTTGAGAAAGGCTACACTCCTAATTGGTCAACTGAATTATTTATTGTAAAAAAGGTAAATAAAACCTTACCAGTGACATATCACATAGAAGATCAACGAAAGCATAACATATTAGGAGCTTTTTACGAACAAGAATTGCAAAGATCTATCCATCCCGATGTTTATTTGATAGAAAAAGTTTTGAAAAAGAAAGGAAATAAATTGTATGTCAAATGGTTAGGTCTAAACAGTACAGAAAACAGTTGGATTGAAAAAGCTGCAATAATGGACTAAGATATTATATAACCATTTTTAATTTGAAATCATATCATTATAATTTGAGTGATGCAAGGGAGTGGACTAGTTAACACCATAATTAATAATCTACCATTCGAAGTTCATTTGCCAGGATACAATTATTGCGGACCAGGAACCAAACTTCACAAACGCTTAGCGCGAGGTGACCGAGGCGTAAATACGCTAGACGAAGCTTGCATGCAACACGACATTGCGTATACAAACCATACAGACTTATCAAATCGCCACAAAGCCGATTTACAACTGCTTAACATGGCTAAACAAAGACTTAAATCAAAAGATGCAGGGAAAGGTGAAAAACTAAGCTCTTGGCTAGTAAACAAAGTTATGAAAGCGAAACTAAAGTCTGGATCCGGTATTAAAACATTTAAAAGCTTCGTTTCAAAAATAAAATCAAAAATTAAGAAACTCAAATGCAAAGATAATAAGACTTTAATAAAAGCAGCTTACTTAACAGCAAAAAAGTTATTTCCAAACATTCATCATCGAATTCGAGTACCGCGAGTAATACCCATACCAAAGACTGGAGGAGTTCTACCTTTAATTCCCATTTTCGCTGGTTTATCGGCTTTAGGAACTTTAGCTGGTGGTGCAGCGGGTATTGCAAAAACCGTCAATGATTATAAAGCAAGCAAACAAAATTTGCAAGAAACAGAACGACATAATAAAGCTATGGAGGCTTTAGTGTTGGGCAAGGGTTTATACATTAAGCCGTATAAAAGCGGTAAAGGATTTTTTATAACATCTTCAAAAAACTGGAAAATATGCTAACCAATCGCCCTCTAACTAATGTAGACATCCGAGAATATTCAAGAGACATCCCATATTTTCGTGGGGTCTACATGAAGGATCGACTGCCTCGGAAGCCGAAAGGCATTGAATGTGGTATAGTTAACTTAGATGATTCTAAGAACGAAGGAACGCATTGGGTAGCTTATGCTAAAGTATACAATCACTGCACATACTTTGATAGCTATGGGAATTTAAAACCTCCGATGGAATTGATGCAATATTTCAAAAATTGTAATGTGTTTTATAACTATACAAGATATCAAAAATTTAACACAGTCAATTGTGGTCATTTATGTTTAAATTATTTGTGGACTTTTTGGAATAAAAATTTATTATAAAATATATGCTTTTCTTTCATTTCAATCATTTGCAAGATGTCACTCACTTTGTCTTTAACTGGAGACTCGTCAGTGTTAACTACATACTATCCTAATACTTTGCAACTAGATGGAGAGTATGAGTGTGCTTTATTACACTTTTCAACATTTAATTCTATTCCAAACATTGATAAAAGTAATAATAAGTTCTACTATGGTTTTAATGAAGTTATTGAAATACCGGAAGGCACTTATGAATTGCAAGATATCAGTGATTATTTAAAATCTGAAATAAAAGATGCAGTGATCAAACTGCGGTACAATAATAATACTTTATAAACTAACATATTCTGTACAAAAGACATTAATTTTACCAAAGAAGACTCTTTTAGAAGACTATTAGGGTTTAACAAACAAATCTTGAAAGCAAATAAATGGCATGTGTCACAGTCTCCAGTCAACATTCTACCTACGACCGTAGTCAGGATTGAATGTGATATTGTAAGCGGTTCATATTTAAACGGTGAACCAAGTCATATTATTCACGAATTTGCACTTAATGTGCCACCTGGATACAGGATCATAGAAATCCCGAAGAACGCAATATACTTTCCAATCAATCAGAACAACATAAGCTGCATACATATTAGACTGTTAGATATAAACAAACGATTAATCAATTTACGCGGTGAAGAAGTGCAGGTATATCTGCATCTTAGAAGAAAAAAATGATCGACTACAATAAAAATGTGTCTCAACTAATAAAGAATATCAGTTCGACTCGAGCTACCTATCAAATAAGAACTCTCTCTAAGAAGAAAATAAAATTAACTAAAGACAATAAAGCATTCCTTAGAGCGATCGGATTGCTAAAATGAATATCTTAGACGTGTTATCCGCTCCGACTTACGATAATACTATAGAAGGAATCGAATTTCATTTCTACAAGCCCTATGTAACAAGTTTCAACAGGAACGATGAAATCCGCATACCTATCAACCAACAGGACTTGTGCATATTACCATCAGCTAGCACCCTTTATTTGGAAGGAACTGTTATCGTTAGCAAAAAAGATACGAAAGACAAAGCTACTAGTGTCAATTTTACGAACAATGCTCTACTCTACTTGTTCCAAGACATTAGGTATGAGCTAAATGGAGTGGAGATTGATAAAATAAAAAATGCAGGTATAACAACAACCATGAAATCACTAATTTCAATGAAAGAAAGTGAATCAAAAATGTCTAATGCCTGGGGCTGGAATATTGATGGTATAAAAAATATAAATGGAGGAAGATTTTCTGCTTCTATACCACTTCGTAACCTCCTCGGTTTTGCTGAAGATTTTAAAAAAGTCGTGATAAATAGTAGACATGAATTGATATTGTTACGAAGTAACACGAATTTAAACGCTGTAAAACTTAATACTGGCGAAGTAGTGGATGATGTTCAGATCAACAAAATCATATGGCGCGTACCGCATGTTAAAGTATCAGATAAAGAAAAAATTGGGTTGTTAAAAGTATTAGAAAAAGATCGTCCACTTCAAATGATATACAGAAATTGATGATCTATACGAATATCCAGCTTTGCCCAAAACTACAAAACATACCTGGTCTATCAAAACTTCATCTCAAATAGAAAAACCAAGATACATTATTATTGGTCTACAGACAAATAGAAAAAACAATGCAAGTTCTGACATGTCTCAATTCAATCAATGTCATATTCGAGACGTTAGAGTGTATCTCAATTCAACGTATTTCCCATATGAAAACTTAAATGTGAGTTTTAGTAATAATAGAATTGCTTTATTATACGAGCAATACACCAGATTTCAACAGTCGTATTACGGACGTCGCTCGGAGCCCATACTAAGCGAGAAACAATTTAGAGATTTAGCACCGCTGTTTGTAGTCGATTGCTCTAGACAAGCGGATAATCTAAAGACAGGTCCAGTTGTGGATGTAAGAGTAGAAATTGAGAGTGATTCAGAGATACCAGATCAAACTTCAGCATACTGTCTCATTCTGAACGATTGCATTGTTGAATACAAACCATTAAGTAACATTGTTAAGAAGATATCATGAAGGCGGATACCATTATAGTGGAACTCCAAGGATTTAAAGATTCTACAAATGATTTTATAGTTAAAGAATTGACCATTGCGAGTAAGGATCATACTCAGACGTTCTTGGTAAAACCACCATATTCATTCCATTATCTAACACAAGAAGAAAAAAAGCAGGCTTTCTAACCACCTCAGGTTAGAAAGAAATCGAGGAATTTACTGGAGTGAGGGGTACATAGACTACAAAGAGTTTCAACGCGTTATTTTACCATATTTAGAAAATAAAAAAATTATCACAAAGGGTTTGGAAAAGATTATGTGGATTAAAGACTTATGTGCAAACTGTGAAGTGATCGACATAGGTGAGAAGGAATGTCCTAATTTAGCGACATTAAAAAAAAAGTTCTGTAAAAATAAAACTGATTTTAATTGTGTGAACCATAAAATGAATTGCACTTTAAGTAATGCGGTGTGTATTAGAAAGTGGTATGTTGATAACAATATGTCTGTATTTAATTTATTTCAATTATTATTGTGTTAAACAGTTAATAAAAAAAATGTCTATCTACTTAAGAGTGTTTTATTTAATATAATCAGGGTAACCTACATAACAAACTTTAAATTAGCTGAAGCAAAAATGATATTTCTTATCAATTTTATTACAAATATCAAATATACCATGATTTTAAACGAATTATTCTAATAAAAAAAAATCTGAAAGCAAATTAATAACTAGAGCTAATTTAGAGTTCGAGTATAAATAACTAATACAAAATAAAACATAATTTAAATACTAAAAGAATATATTTTTATTTAATTTTTTACATTATTTACAATTATTACAAACTAATTATAACTACCTACACAAACATTTACTATTATTTGTAAATGTTTTCTAATGTACCTACATAATTAACTTGCAAACTTGTGATGTATGAACATTATCCCAACTCGATTAAACAAACTACAACGAAACTTACATATTTGTATTTTTCTTCTTTTTTACTTATTTTTTATAATTTATACATTCAAAACTTACACAACATAAAAACCTAAGATGTTTAAACACTAAAGAATAAGAAAACAAATAAGAAAATGTTATACATACGTAATAATAATAATAATATACCCTAATAACTATAATACTAACATAATTTATGATTGCTTATTACTACAAATCTTACAAAACTACTTACAAAGTAGGTACTTACAAAATAATGATACCGATTAATAGTAACCGTCCCCACAAAGTTTTTTTGATATTTTATTAATTAACGATTGCGTCTCCTCCATAACATGGTCCACCAATTCAGTCACTACATACTGCGCACTTAATATTACCACGTCCTCATTGTCACTTGCAGGTTCTCGTTGTTCACCGATATCCAACACTTGTACCTGGATCAGTCGTAAACCTTTTTTCTTCTCATTGTTTATGACAAATGATTGACATGTAGGCAGAGATGACTTCTGTTTTAGACACTCCCGTCTTGATCTAGGCTCTTTGTTGATAGGTCTTTGTTGTTCTGGGAAATCCGGGATATGCCAGCTTAAACTCGGAGTCGGAAAACCTTGAGCGTATTGTGAGAAGTCGATAATATCTGGAGAATCACACATGATCTAAAACAAATGAAATAATAATTAATTATAATTGCATAAAACAACATAATGAAATAACGTTATAAGTAGATGTGTACTTGTACAATACTTACAATTCGTTTCGTTTTTATTCGACGTGATATGACTGCTCCGGCTGACCGCCTGGTGATGTATATACATATCATATCATTATGAAATGCAAACTACATAAAACCTTGCGATATGAATCAATTTCATGTTTCAACAAGTTCAACCTGATGGGCGCGACATGAAGAGACATGCGCGCGCACCTGATCAGTGTTATATTACACAATGCAGTCAGCGCAATGCGCTTCGTCATCAGGAATGGAAATGAAACAGATTATTATTATGAACATACATATAGTTTATTTAAGTAAATTAATATATAATACAGATATTTTACTAAAATTAATTTGGAACTAACTAGTACAAGGGACACCAAGAATACACAAATTTTAGAATTACATACACAACAATATTACATTTCACACTATAAGAGTAACAAACATCCAGCCACCTATCCTCACAAACTTTTTATAATAGTAAGTATGATAGTAGGTAGGTTGTAAGATTATCTAACTTTCCAATTAGAATAACATAGTTTTACAATCAAATTTATGTTTTAAATGTAACACGTAACTACTGCAGGTTCCTAATTACATCTAAAATTATGATAATGCATCACATAAATATATTTGCATTACCCCAAGCTAAAGTAGATACTTTATCTGATGATAGCAACCGTTTATCATCATTGCTTGAAAGTGCTATTTTATTTACATATTGAATATTTCATGTTTTATTGACCTAAACAATACATTTTTTTTGCGAATAACATTGCAATTGTATAAAACATTTTTATAATCAAACATACTTAAATTTTTCGTTACACATTTTTTGTACCTTTGGCTTTTTTAATTGTTTTGTATAAGGTTTTAATACAATAAAGCTTTGAGCGCAGTCCTACAAATTCTTTGATAACTTTGCCCCCCATTTCGTCCTTAAAAAGTCCTGAAATCTTCTTATTAATAATAGGCAAATCAAATTCATTGTTTAAGTCATAATTAGAGGTATCGAAATATTTTAAAAAATTGAGCTTGAAATCTTTATAAACGTTATTACTCTGTACATCGTAGATTAGACTATCTGTGTCAGTATAGCACAATTCAATTCCATTACCATAAAAAGGTTTCATGATATAGTAGTGAAAATCGTACATATTGGTTTATTAAGTATAACACGCAAAGGCTTCATTTGGATTGCTACTAGATAATCAGAAAATACAGAGGCGCTGTGAAAATATGGACTAGCTATCAATTTCTCAGCACAATTAGTCTTTTTTGTTTTATTGTTTGAGTCACACCACTTGTTTACTAACTTAACATCTATTCGATTTTCATTATTTTCTAAGGTTTTTCCAAAAATACTATTGTTTAATAATTTGAAAAAATCTTGTTCAAACGTTGACTCTGCTTTTTGACGTAACTGAGTGTTAATATCAATATATTGCTTTAAAAAACAACTTTGCTTAAACATAATAACGCGATGGATCCTTCTCAATATTAAACCGTATTGTAAGCATTTTTTTAAATGAACGTAATGAATTACATAGTGATATTTGTCAAACAAATTCGGTATTAGTTTTTTATTTTTACCACCAGGTGGTATGCATTTTTCTGGACAAAATGGAAAATCATTGTGTTCATTGTGCAATTTTTCCGGATATATTAAATCAACTTCAAGAATCTAGCCGTTTTCCGAGGTATCACTGATGTCTGCCAAATTCGTTTGTAAAAAATATATTTCCTGTCTATTCATAAATCTAAAACCGGAATAGGGCAGGGATTAACACATGCTGTAACCGTATAAATTGTTACAGTCCAAATAAATGATAAATGAATTTGGACGGGTTGGATCGTAGTTATCTAAATATTTATGATTGGCTTTTGCATGTCTTTTGGAACACATACAAACACCTCCACGAATACCTTGTTGTATCATTCTAAAAATTTCTACATCGCTAATTAATTCTAATTGAACTCCTGTTTTTAAAAGCATTGCATCAAAAGATAGACTTGGTGCTGTAAGATAGAACGCGGGATCGATATTGTAATGTCGTTTACAAGTTTTTCGAAAATTTTCAAATACATCTGTTAGCAACAGAACGTCTGTTTTAAGATATAAATCGGTGTACATACCCATGTTTCGAATATTAAATACTGACCAAACGGAACGAGCGTGGTCTTAGTCTTCGTCAGTAATTGACTCATTAATCAAAGAGTTAAAAAAACATTTTTTGACGGCAAACATTTTTTTTATATCGACCCCATTGAGACATATAGTCATAGGGATACACTCCTTTACGGGTGAGTAGGTTAAATTGTGTTTTATTAGGAAAATAAGATTTTAATTGCTTGAAGTCTTGTTTTTTCATGGTACTAACCAACTTTTCTAAACTAGTGCCTAAAAACTTGAAATAATCTACAAACCGAACCTGAATGCTTTCCTCAGGTGAAATCGGAATAAACTTTGTGAATGAAATATAGTTTTCTTTTGTTTTCGGTATCACTTTAATAGCTCCAGGAGCTTCACCTAATTCTTTTATAAAAAGGTGACAATCGTATCCGGACAAATTATGAAAGAATACTGGTAAAAATGTTGGTAATCTGTATTGTAGGTTACAGTAACTATGAGCTGCGCCACGATACTTTCCAGTCAAGTGACAATGATCACGAACCCTGTCGCCGAACAAGAAGTGATCACAAATATGACAAGTCATCGCGTTTTCAAAGTTGTGAGCATTATCATCTGAGTATATCATAGGAACATTATTTTTTTAAATAGTATAAATTTTTTGTGCATCTTTATAAATAGACTTCACAAAATTAGATACACAATCCGAACCGCGATAAGAAACGTAACGATTGTGGCTTTCGTCTAGCGCACACGTAATATGGTAAGCGTAAGCTATAGGCACGTGTCGCTGTCGCGTTACAGTGCTCGCCTTAGTGGGATCACGGTCACAAGATTCATACCGTTCTAGCATTGTTTCAAAATCTGCGTATATAACAAATGGTACAGTCTGCTTTCTGTTATAATTTTCAAACTGTATGAAAGAACCTTTTGGAGGCAGTTCCGTGGCGATACCTCCACAATTATGTGAACTAAGATCGTCGCATGAATTAAAAAACAGTAAACAAACGTCACAAAAGTACTGTTTACTGTGGTGTTTTGTTATTTGATTCTTAACAAGTCGTGGTAAGTCTTTAATAAGACAGTAATGTGATAAATCATCACTTTCGAAATAAAGTAAACGAATCACCTTGCCGTTTAAGGTTTTTGGTTTGTAAAGAGGTCCTACGATGGTATTATTTTTTAAACCATAAATATAAATACAAATTTTAGGGTTATTCCCCTCAAATCGCGTAACATCTGAAAAATTCATTGGGAATGATATATCCTTTACATTTAACACGTTACGAAAATCAGGGTAAGACGATACTCTTTCAGGATGATTTTTAGCAGGATATAAAGCAGCAACAACGCACCATAATAAACAATACTCATCATTATTGCGGATATTAATACATGCTTTTTTCGATTTTATTGATACAGGTAATTCGACAAAACCTGAACCGCGCAAAGGTTGATATTTGTTAACATTAATTTCCAAATGGGAATTGTTCAAGAACGTCCATCCACTGTCTCGGTCCTGAAATTCTTCTATCTTTTTTGTTAAAGTGTTTTTGACTTGAGCCAATAATGAATCCAATTCATAATTCTGATGCAAAGTAAAGTTTTTTGTGGCAAATGATTTCATCTCCTGAGAATCATTTTTAACCATTAAAAACAAAGCGAAATATTCGAAGTTAACTTTTAAACAAGTGTGTTCTTTAAGAGACATATCAATTAACGTTTTAATCTTGTTCTGAATATTATTAAAAAATGATTCTAGAGAATAATTCTCAGACGGATCAACAATTCTATAAGAAGCTATACGATTCCGAAATGCAGAATGGATTATTTCAACACCTTCGCAAAAATGCGAAATATTTTTGTTTTTATGATTAGTACTACGTAGATGACCTGTCCAGTGACTGCGCTCAACAGAGGTGTTACAAACGGTACAGAAAGGCATTTTAGATAATTATTACGTCAGTTAATTTTGTATGCTAAAATAGGTTTAGATTTACATACTATTAGATTCTGCAATAACGAAAAATACAATTAATTTGGTGTCCCCAACAATTTACAACTACATTGTTTTTTTTTTTAATTTATACTATCGCTGTAAAAGACAGCCTCGGATTTGTCAAACAATTCGTGAGTTGCTCTCATAAACATTTGCAGCCCATCCCATTGGGGAGTGTTACGATCTAACTGTGCTTTTAAAACGACCTGGGCTTTTTTCCACCGTTCTTCCTTGGGGGTGGAGGCAACTTCGTCTTTCGCATAAACCTTGACTTCCACGTAGAAGTCTCCCCTAAGGTCTGCCGCTCGACGTACTTTACCGTTGGCGACACGGCTGATGAGCGATGAACCGAAGTCCCCGCTTGAGGTCGTCGTCTTCTGTACGTCCTCCAGACCAAAGAGGTCCGAGCTCAAGCTGCGTCTTTTACTGTAAACAATTACACATATTTTAATTTATAATAAATTACATTTATTTCTTAACTAAAGAAATTAAGGTGATACACCTCTGCTGAATCCTATGGGGAATACAAAGCGTGATAGACGCGATAAACGTGGTATATATTTGGATATAATAATTTCAATAAGAATACCTAATGAAGTAACTGTTCCAAGTGTCCTAACCATCATGTACCAGTGCACATAACATTTAAATTGAATTATCATACTCAACAAAGAACTAAACATACAAGCAGTAATATAAATTACCTTGACTTAGAGTTTGACGGGTGGGCGGTGCTTTCTGGTGTTTGGCGCTTCACCGCCTTTTTCTTTGGCTGCTTTTTTATCACCTCGACTACTGTAGCTGTGGACCGTGGTGATTGGTATTCCGATTCCGAGTCAGACCTGAAATAGAATACACTAAGATTAATTCTATTTGCAACCTCAATAATTATGAAGAGGAAAGTTTCAATGGAATATAGCTCGCTAGAAGATGACATGGATGGTATGATGGTGATAGTAACACCAGCCGGCAGGCAGAAACCAGGTCCGTAGCTGAGTACCGATTAAACATTAAAATATTCAGATGGAATATAGCTCGCTAGAAAATGACATGGATGGTATGATGTTGATAGTAACACCAGCCGGCAGGCAGAAACCAGGTCCGTAGCTGAGTACCGATTACACATTAAAATATTCAAAAAACTTAGTAGTACTTACTCACATTTTATAGTTGTAGGATGACGTAATATGTAACGAAAAAGGTAAGTGGATCACTGGAAGATACTGGAGCGAATGTAATTATAAGATCGAAATTGATTGGTTATATATATATATTGGTTTTCCTAAGGTGTTTAAAAAAGCACTGGTGCATCCAATTTATAAGGCTGGGGACAGACGCGATGTCAATAATTACAGGCCAATCTCGATACTGCCTTCCATCTCAAAAATTTTAGAAAAAATATTGAATTATCGCCTTACTAAATATCTTGAATCCCACAAGATTCTCGCTCCGAATCAGTATGGTTTTAGGGCTGGAAGGTCAGCCGATGATGCGGTTGGATCCTTTGTGGATGATTCTGTCGGCCTCCTTGACTCAGGAAAAAAATATCTAGGTATTTTCCTAGACCTCTCCAAGGCCTTCGACACCGTGTCTGTTCCTCACCTATTGCGGAAGTTGGAGGGTTTGGGAATTCGTGGTCACGCCCTCAAAATTTTTCATGACTACCTATCTGATCGAACCCAGTACGTTAAAATTGATAATTTTGTCAGTGACAGCAATTCCATTGTTTACGGCGTGCCTCAGGGCTCTGTGATTGGGCCGACTTTGTTTCTTATATACATTAACGCGCTCTGCGGACTCTCCCTTCCCAATTGCTCAGTCTTTACCTACGCCGATGACACTGCATTGCTTGTACATGGGGACAGCTGGACACACGCATTTGAATGCGCTGAACAGGGTCTTAGGACCGTCATGAACTGGCTAACTAGCAACCTTCTCACCTTGAATCCTAACAAGACCTTGTACATGACATTTTCTTTAAAAGCCTCCTCCCAACCAGACCAGGATTCTTTTAATCTTAAAGTCCACAACTGTCCGGTAACTGCCCCTCGCCTTCCTTGCTCATGTCCTCACATTATCCGGACGGATAATGTTAAATATCTTGGGGTACAAATCGAAAATCAACTGACCTGGAAACTCCACCTTCGGACATTGACTGTGCGAGTACGTAGACTTGTCTCTATAATGAAGAAACTCAGACATTCCGCTGTCATTAAGACACTACAAAATGTTTACTGTGCACTTGGCCACTCAATCCTAAAATATTGCATAACTGCCTGGGGTGGAGCGGCCAAAACTCATATTTTGCAGCTGGAACGAGCACAAAGAGGCGTCTTAAAGGTTATGACCTTCAAGCCCTACAGATACCCTACTACACAACTCTACGAAAATTGTCAAGTGCTTACAGTGCGCCAGCTTTTCATCCAAGAAATAGTGCTACGAAAACACTCTACTCTCCCATTCCTTGCAAACTACACACTAAACCGTAGGAAATATCAAATCTGTACCAACCAATACTCCAGAACAGCTCTTGCTCAACGTCACTACAATATTAAGTATAAGTGATGGCCTGAAACACAGGTTGAACTAACCTAGATCGGGCGGGTCGCTACCTTACATTGCAGTTTCAAACCATCATTACCGATTTGCACCTGTAATATACATATTTAAGTTTAAGGTTACTTTTAGCCACTATTATTGTTTACGAAATAATCTTATCTGTTGACTAAATGTACACTTTTTGTAATCGTTTTATTCAATAAAATTATTATTATTATTATTATTATAATATTATAAGTAAACAAAAACTGCAACATTTATCCAATGACTAGGTTCGAATGTAAGAAAAGTGTTCAAGGATGGCTACAAAAACTTACTTACGAAGACACCGAACATCTGCTTAAGATATCTTCTTAGTCACTCACTGTAACTTATACACAATTTCTCATTCAAGTCTAATTATTTTAAACTTACGACATTACACATACATACACTACACATACATAAATTACATTTACATACGTATGAGTCTCTGTCAAATCGTAAAAGCGAACGGTCGCGTATTGCTAACGAGAAACTAATTATACTTCTACCTTCATTCCCTAAAATGGTAATTAAAAGGTGCGTTAAATGCAAAAAAAATATTACCAAGAAGGTGCCCGGCCTGGAGTGCAGTAGATGTGATAAAGTGATACACGCTGATCCCGCGTGCTCAAAGCTGTCAAATAAGCAACTGAACACCCTCAAGAATTCGCCTGGTATAGAATGGAGCTGTGAAGATTGTCTTAAAAATCTCTCGCGAAGATCTTCCTTCGTAATCCCTGAAGAGGACGATGATGATGACTACGAAGACCCTAAACGTACGGAGATGGCTCCTGTGGTCGATGCCAATAAACTGGTGCAGGATATCAGTCGAGAAGTGAAGAAAGCTTTTCGCGAGGAATTTAGAAGTCTTGAGAGCTCACTAGAGTTCCTCAGTGAGCAACTGACATCAATGGAGCAGGCTATTAAAAAACAAGACAGCAAAATCAAGGACCTTGAAAACAAAAACTACGACCTCCAAAACAAAAACAAGAACCTAGAACTACGCATTAATGTCTTGGAGCAAGGATTCCAAGAGGCTGAGCAGCAGTCCCTTGCAACAGCCGTGGAAGTAGCTGGGCTGCCTGAGATGCTTTCAAATGACATCAAAAACGTGATGGATGCCGTGGCCGTTAAACTGAATGTAGCTGGTGGGGAAATTCACTCAACGCAAAGACTACCAGGAAGCAAGGATAAACCGGGACCCATCCTAGTAGAGCTAAAGTCGAAGTCGCTCCAGCAACAATGGATAGGCGCGAGCAAGGAAAATTGTATTACCGTGGGTCAACTGGTGCCGAACGTCCCGAAGGAGAAAGCTGACGATCGCGTCTACATAAGGGAGGCCCTCACCAAGTATCAAAAAACACTATTATATAATACAAAAGCACAATTGTTAAATAAATCCTGTCAGTATGTATGGTGTAAGAATGGCAAAGTGCAGGCTAGGAAGGTCAAGGATTCCAAAATTTATTATATCCGTACATTGCAGGATATAAAACAAGTAGAGAAGGTATGTTCAACTCAACCCGGGAAGCAAACAGAAGGCTCAACTTCACTATAAATTCTTTATATCTTTCTCTGTCCTCAAGTAGCACTTTTGTTATATTTATTTCTGTTCACAAGTTAGTGCGATATAACTATGGACATAAAAGTACAAGAAATCTTCCATTGCAATTCCACTAATCACTTTTTCAAACAAATACCTCCTAAAACCAGTATAAATTTGTCATGCATACATTTCAATATCAGATCGCTCATTAAAAACTTTACGAAATTGCAACAAACTATTCATACATGTAAGTATCCACTAGACCTTATAATTTTAACCGAAGTGGGTATCTCAGATAATATAGTTAACTTATACAACTTACCTGGCTATAAGTTGTACTCACAATTGCGTCCGAGCCGAAAAGGCGGCGGCATTATCATGTATGTTCGGAATCATATTAAGTTTACATTAATTGAACAAAAAACTAAGACATTTGAAAGCCTTACAGGCTACCTAAAAATAGATTTACATAATAACGCAGTTGTCACTGCAATATATAGGCCACCGTCTACAAATAAATGTTTATTTGTTGCAGAGCTTGCTAACCACATCACTAAGTTTGACTTAAAACAAAACTTACTCCTTATTGGTGATACGAACATTAATCTGAAAGAAAGCTCAGCATACAGAGATTCATATCTAAGAACACTTAGCGAACATGGATTATTGTGTGGAATAACAGATTACACCCGGATTGAAACTAAAAAAGATTTAATCACTAAGTCGTGTATTGATCATATATTTGCACGTTTTCCCACACTACATCCGTTCGCGGCGGTGCTCGATGTCGTACTAGCTGACCATCGGGGCATTATCTTTACGTGCGGTGACGAGTCGTTCGTGAGTCCTAAGTGTATACAGGTTGTTCCAAAAAAATCTATTAATTACGATAGTTTTTACAAGGAACTTCAAAATGTCGACTGGACCAAAACAACAAGTATGAGTTCCCCTAATGACATTTTAAGTTTTATTTATGAATCGTTTGATAATGCAGACAAGTTTGCCAGTAATAATAAAGCAAGTAAATCGACTGGTAAGTACCTAAAACGTTTTAATATACCTTGGATTGATGACAATATTGTTCGGCTTTGTGATAAAAAAGACAAATTATATAGGGATTGGAAAAATAATTTAACAAATTCAAAAATAAAATTAGAATACAACAAAATTAGAAATAAAATTCATAAAATATTAGAAAGCAGAAGAAACAATTATTATATGCAATATATTAGTGATAATTTTAAAAACGTTAAAAAACTGTACATTATTTTAAATCAAATGTTAGGGAGAGTAACCTTGTCACTTGACACTGCTATTCTTAGTGCCTTTGACGCGCAAGGAATCACTACCAAAACCATTGCTGACAACTTTGCAGGGTGTTTTGACAAAGCGGTTAAAGACATAGTTCCTAAATGTAACATAAAATTAACAGAGCCTAAAGCAACACGAATACCCTTGGACTGTAGTATATTGTTTAAAAAAGCCTCGGCCTGCAGCGTTCATAAAATCATTAAGCAACTTAACTCAAGAAAAGCCCCAGGCCCAGACAATATTAAAGTTTCTGATATTAAAATGATAGGTGGTAGCATATCGAACCCTATTGCTGACTTAATTAATCGAAGTATTGAAAGTGGTCTATACCCAGATGATCTAAAGGTAGGTTGCATAAGGCCAGTCCATAAAAAGGGTAAAAAGAACGATTATCTAAACTATCGTCCAATAACATTGCTCTCGTCTATTGATAAAATAGTTGAAAAATATGTTTGTGAACAAATTCACGCATTTTATAGACAGCACAACGTAATTGACCGGTACCAATTTGACTTTCAGGCCGGCAAAAGCACCACGAACCTCTTGTCAAACTTCACCGATGAAGTCAATAAGCACCTAAACGACAAAAAATATGTACTTGCTCTCTTTATTGACTTCTCACGTGCCTTTGACACGTTAATTCATAATCAGCTAGTTGATAAATTAGATGACTGCGGAATACGTGGTCCATTACTTAACTGGTGTAAAAACTATCTTAAAAATCGAACATTTACAGTAAAAATTGATAACATCTGCAGCGAACGCATGGCTATAACTGAGGGAACAGCTCAGGGCTCAGTATTAGGCCCCCTGCACTTTTTGTCGTATGTAAATGATATGAGTAACTGCATTACCAACAGTAAATGCTATCAATTTGCGGATGACACTTGCCTTGTTATTGCAAATAAAAATCCTCAAACAGCATGCGAACGCTTACAAATCGACCTGGATGCTCTAACAAAGTGGAGTCACGATTCTGGATTGGTGCTAAATGCAAGCAAAACTAAACTTTTGGTTATTAAATCTCCATACATTAGAAAATTGCCCCTACGGAATCTAATAGCCCATGACCATGACTGCTTGCATTCGGTTAATGCGAGTAATTGTAACTGTCCGCAAATAGATGTTGTTAGTAAACAAACATATCTTGGAGTTATTATAGACGATAAGTTTAACTGGAGTTATCACATAGAACGTGTTTGCGATAAACTTCGACAATTTCTCGCTATTATAACCATACTGAAAAACCGCCTGCCCTTCAAAGTGAAAATAATGCTGTATTACGCAATGGCTGAATCCTACATCCAGTATGGCCTTAGTAGTTATGGTCGTACCTATAAAACCTACCTTGATAGTATTTTTAAACTTCAACTTCGTATTTTAAAAGCAATAGTATCTCCTAAAATTAGAAATCAATTTTACAACAATATAATTGGCCTTTTTAAACACTGTAATGTCTTACCAGTTCATTTAAAATTAATTTTTTTGTTATTAAAAGAACAATTTTTCAATAAATCCCTAAGAAACAAAATCGAACATCCTGTATGCACGCGGGCAGTTTCTAAGAACACGCTTCGTACTCCGTGCGCCAACAATTCGTATGGCGAGCGAACTACCGGCTATATTATACCGAGACTTATTAATAGTCTACCCCCAGAAACTAACAAAAGTATTACGCATAAAAATATTAAATGTAAACTTAAGCAATACTATTTAAGTACTATGAAGGAATGATTGTAACTATTTAAGGACCTTAAGACGTTATTATTTGTATCTTAGACAATAACGCTTACATATAAAATGTTTCATTGTATATTGAGATAGACTCATGATAGCACAAGTTTAAACCTTCGTGGTTTTTGGTTGCTATTTAATATGTAAAATCCTATATTCTTTTGTATGAATGATAAATAAAAAAAAACAAAAAAAATAAAAAAAAATACATTACACATCCCTAAACATTCATTCACCCTCACACACTTACATACGTTGTCCACTTTATTTTCTGTATAATTTTTACTGTTTTTATATTTTTTACTTCATTTCTCTGTGACAATGAAACTGCACTAATGCCCCTGCTGTCCCTCGTGGGAACCTGTGTACCTTTGTGTAATAACTTTTGTTGGAATACTGGTACTCATAACACAAGTTAGATCTTACTTTGAGTACCAGAGTTCAAATTACGCTAGAGTTCAAATTAAGCTAGTGTCATACCTGAATATTGTCACACTTGTATCTTATCTTAAGAATCAATAAACTTTTTATTTTTATTTATTTTATTTTTTATAAAAAAAATAACATTAAAAAAAATTACAAAAAATACCATTTCAGCAATATTTACTTCATATCAAAATTAAACCTAAACTACATGTCCTTACAGGTGTGTAACTATTTTATGATACTTACGACAAATTAAACCGTATTGATTGAAAACCCTTCTGTCAAATTGCAATTTTATCGTGAGAAACGAAATATAAAACCAGCTCTAACGCTCACCGACAAAGCCGAAGCCGATACCAGGCTGTTACTTGTAATAAATACAATAGGTATTATAATAAAGTATGTATGTTTGTTTGATAAACCGTATTATTAGACTCTGTTGTCATGCAACAACATAAATCAATATGAAATTTAAAAAAAAATAATCTGCAAGTTAAGAAGAGCCGAAAGTAAAATATCCTGATTTTTTTTTTGTCCAGAACAATACATGTAGACGAACCCATGTCAAAAAGTAAGTTCACAGGTATGTTGCAGTAAACTTTAAATTGTTATAAAATCATCCAACGGCTAAAACGAACTTTTTATAATAATTTCATGCAAAGGCTCAGTACTGATACTAAGAATCATCTTTCAAACAATCCTAAATTGATAGAACTAACACCTTATTATAAAACATATAAAATAATAAACAAAAGAGAGAGAAAAGAAATAGGAAATTCTATAAAAATCAAATTTTAATCAAATACTGCAACATGCGCGGCGATCATCTTACAATGTAATTGTTGAATACATGGAAATTACTCACTCACACATACACCTCACGTAACAACGATAAAGTTCGAATTCAGCTTTACATAATGCAATTTTGCAGTCCGAGATTTTAAAGACTCATTTACACCGTCGTCAGGTGGTTTACAAAGAGTATAGCACAATAAATAGCCACGGGACGGCGCATGAACCGTTTCGAAGGCTAATGTATGAGTGTGAAAGCATCTTAATTAATCAAGCGCAACGCGGAGTAACAGCAGAGCAACCAGTAGTTGATTGTTAGCGTGTAAGGTAGTGTTAGCTGTATGATTAAATTAAATTAACATTTGGTTGTCCTTGGTGCCCAATCTAGGGTCATGGAAATAGAATGAGCTTGTGCCTGTAGGTGCATGCTATTTCTTGCTCTGTGAAGAGACAAGAGTCAATCTGACCCAAATTTTAGTTTAATGTTTACGGTATCCTAAAGTTCAGATGTCCTTGGTGCCCAATCTGGGGTCATAGAAATAGAATGTGCGTGTGCCTGTAGGTGCATGCTATTTCTTGCTTTGTGAAGAGACATGAGACAAACTGTCCTGAATTTTAGCTTACTAAAACCAGTAGTTGATTGTTTACGTGTATGAATAAATTAAATTAACATTTGGTTGTCCTTGGTGCCCAATCTAGGGTCATGGAAATAGAATGAGCTTGTGCCTGTAGGTGCATGCTATTTCTTGCTCTGTGAAGAGACAAGAGTCAATCTGACCCAAATTTAGTTTAATGTTTACGGTATCCTAAAGTTCAGATGTCCTTGGTGCCCAATCTGGGGTCATAGAAATAGAATGTGCGTGTGCCTGTAGGTGCATGCTATTTCTTGCTTTGTGAAGAGACATGAGACAAACTGTCCTGAATTTTAGCTTACTATATTCGTGTATGTAGTTCAATTTGCAAACGAATTATGTGTGAAACTTGTTGTTACAAAACTTGTGAACTATATAATATAAAGTCGTGGTTTAGTGTTCAATCCGAGAATCTGCAGCAGTTGATCGAGGTAAGCCTATATTGCGTTTTAGAACTAAAATAGTGGAATAGGCGCCGAACCAGTATTTTACTCCACTATGAAAGATTTCTACGCCACCTTCCGTTCCATACGGTGGAATAGGCGCCGAACCAGTATTTTACTGTATGTAGAATTTCGTTTATATTATTGGGCATTCTACTCCACCGAGAGTGACGAGGTGAACGGAGTGAGCCAATGGAACGGAAGGTGGAGTAGAATGCCCAATAATATCCTACTACCTTGGCGTCCTAATCGATAGTAGAATTAATTTTGCACCACACATAGACCTGGTTTCTTCTAGGGTTCGTAAGCTAATGTTTACTTTTAAAAATCTCAGGCATATAGCAAATTCTGACTTATTAAAAACAGTTTATACCGCGCTATGCCAATCGCTTTTGGTCTATTGCATAACATGCTGGGGCGGTGCATGCAAAACCATATTATTAAAACTGGAGCGTGCTCAAAGAGCGCTGCTAAAAGTTAGTGCTTTTCTCTCATTCTTGCATCCCACTACCCATCTTTATGCCCTTATCCCAGGCATCGGTGGAGGGGGCAGGGGGCAGGCGTATGCGGAGTAAGCGTCAGCCTAAAACCATTGTTGGATGGAATAAATTTGTGAGCGACAGTCATGGGACGGCGAGAGCGAGTTTTCGGGAATGGTTATTGTGTGGTAGTCCGACTACAGGTGACATGTATACAAAGATGTGCAAGACCAGAAAAATATTTAAGTCTCATTTAAAATGGTGTCAGAACCATGAAGACCAATTAAAAATGGATGTTCTGCCAATGAAATGAAATGAAATGAAATGAAATGAAATGAAATTGTTTATTCTGTAAATAGGATATTGGAATCACTTTTACACGTCATATTAAAAAGTTGTAAAAATAAGCTAGATGAGGTCGGCGTTTCCTATCTGACTACTCTGAGAAGAAAGGCCGAAACAAACTCAGAGGTCACTGTCTCCTTTAAAGTCCAGACATAATCTTGGTCAGGCCATATGAGGACCATGTAGATAAGAGTCTGAAATGGTCTTTTGAGGAAAGAACCACACAGATTTGAGTGGACCTGTCCAGCCAGTGCAAGCATTTGTCAGTAATAGTGGAGCTCAACTCAGAACTTAAGGAGCTCAACGACTCGACGAACAATACCAAAGAAAGGACATTCGGGTAGGTCGCATAAAGTTCTCAAATTGCCAGACCTTCGCTTAAAGGTAACAGAACGAAAAATAAATATCCACGTAGGCCTCACATTCACAATAAAACAATACTTTACAAGTAATCATCATGTCATTTTGTATATAATATTCAATAATGTCAATTTTTATATAAAACTGGTAGGTATATTTTTATGGCTTTCCATAATATTCAAAATGTCACAATGCTTAGCAGAGCGAGCAGCTCAATCCCATGCATTTTTGTCTTCTAAATAATCGGTGATTTTATAGTACCCTTTTTTACAAAGTTTGGTTTTAATACAGCTTTTAAATCGTTTATTGGGTAGGTTTCGAATGTCAATGGGAAGTTTGTTATAAAAGCGTATACATTGACCCATGAACGAGTTGCCTACTCTGTGGAGACGAGTGCGATGTACAGCAAGATTGTGTTTATTCCTGGTATTTAAACTATGAATATCGGACATTTTCTTAAACTTCGATATGTTTTTGTGTACATACAATAGGTTTTCAAATATATATTGTGAGGCTACAGTCAGAATATCTATTTCTCTGAATTTTTCTCGAAGGGAATCTCTTGGACCTAGGTTGTAAATGGCTCGAACAGCCCTTTTCTGTAAAACAAAGGTAGCAGTAATGTCCGCACAGGCTCCCCAGAGAAGAATCCCATAAGACAGAAGACTATGAAAATAACTAAAATAAACAATTCTGGCTGTATCTACGTCAGTTATCTGTCTAATTTTTTTAACGGCATAGGCGGCCGAACTAAGCCTACCTGACAATTTTTCTATGTGTGGGCCCCATTATAATTTACCGTCAATGGTTATTCCAAGAAAAACTGTCGATTCAACGGGGTCCAACTCTATTCCATTAACTTTAACATTGGTAGATAGATAGGCAGCAAAACATAGTTCAAAAAATTTCAGTAGTTTTTGGAAAAATACCAATCGTTTGAGGAGTCGGCCTAGTCTTCCCGTGAGTGTCGACGGTGCGAATGATTTAAAAACCATCGCTGATAAATTTAAAAATAACTTTGTTGTGAGGTCACCGTTGGGACCTTCGTCATCTCAAAGAGGGTGGGGTGAGTGGTGAACATGTTGATACCAGAATCATGGCCAAGGATGTATCAATGGCGATAAAATCGATCTGTAATGGCAAGTCCCCTGGTCACGACGGTTTTAGTGTTGAACAGATACAGCACGCTGGGCCTCATATGTGCAGAGTGTTGGCTATGTTGTACAACCTTTGTATCCCGCACTCATACCTACCTACCGACATGATGAGGACTGTCGTAGTGCCAGTAGTAAAAAACAAAGCGGGGGATTTGTCAGATATATCTAACTATAGACCTATCTCTTTGGCCACAATAATAGCAAAGGTGTTTGACAGGATTCTTAATAAACAACTGTATAAATACCTAAAGTTACACGACAATCAGTTCGGGTTTCGGCCGGGACTATCTACAGAAACTGCTATATTCTGTTTTAAGAGTGCTGTTAAATACTATACGGAAAGAAAAACATCCGTGTACGCTTGCTTCCTCGACCTCTCTAAGGCCTTTGACCTGGTTTCATATGATATCTTGTGGAATAAGATGAGATCTTCCCATATACCGAACGAACTTATTAACATCTTTAAGTATTGATATGGGAACCAGGTGAACAATGTGAGGTGGGCGGGCACGTTTTCGGACCCGTATAGGTTGGAATGTGGGGTGAGGCAGGGGGGGTTGAGCTCTCCCTCCATTTTTTACCTGTACATCAATGAGCTGATCAAGGCGCTCAGCAAGCAACATATAAGGTGTCACATAGATGGCGTCTGTTTTAATAACATCAGCTACGCGGATGATATGGTGTTGCTGAGCGCGTCGGTCTGCGGACTCAGAAGGCTGATGAGTATCTGTGAGGGTTATGCAGCTAGTCACGGACTGCTATATAATGTAAAGAAGAGTCAGTGTATGGTCTTCCAGGGTGGGCCCAGAAAAGTAATAGAAATGCCACCAATTAAACTGAATGGCTCACCTTTAGAGAGGGTAGACGAGTTTAAGTACTTAGGCCATCTAGTGACACCTACCCTGAAAGACGACGCGGACATCGAACGGGAGCGGAGGGCGCTGTCGGTCCGAGCGAACATGGTAATCCGGAGGTTTGCTAGGTGTTCAAGTGAAGTGAAAATTACACTTTTTAGAGCATACTGCGCCACGTTGTACACTTGCACTCTGTGGACGGACTCTGGCAAAAATTGTACAGTGCCCTTCGTGTCTAGTTTAACAATGCGTTCAGGATGATGTTGGGGCTCCCCCGCTATTGTAGCGCATCGACAATGTTTGCGGAAGCCCGCATTGATTGTTTTTACGCAACAATTCGCAAGCGAAGCACTTCGCTAGTGCGGCGAGTGCGGGGGAGCGCCAACTGCATGCTGGCCGCGCTCGCGGGAAGGCTTGACTGTGTGACTGCTTCTAAATTACCCTAGGCTGATAAAATTTTCGTTTTTCCTAATTATGCTAATATTTGTGTTTTAGGTCGGTTTCCCCGTAGGGGAAAGAACAGTGCTCCGCCGAATCCGCACTGTTCTGTAGGGCTCGTCCCAGACTTGGTCACCCTCCCACAGACATAAGAAATGAATTCCCATAACCTAAACTGTCCCTTCCGAAATGGCTAGGGGACAGGGGGAATGCAAGGAAGTTAATATTGGGAATTCACAGTTAGTAAACATAAGTTTAATAGTAATATTATGAAGCTAAGAAGACGAGAGGGTAATTAAAAGTCATACATAAATGTCATACATACATAAATGTTGGAACGCCAGCGTCTCTCCTCCCGTAGGTGAACACCCATATCTGCAATACAGCCTTGATTATGTGGAAAAGGTATAGGAATCGTTACGCTCGCGCTTTAAAATCATTAATTATAGCTACTTTAATTTGTCTGTCTACAATATGCCCAATTCGGTGAGACCGGGAACCGTTTCACAACGTTTGCCTCATTGTACGAGTTCTGTTAGGCCTAACGCATACGAGGCATGCCTTTTAAGTTCTGTCGTTTCCATATTTCCCGGCAATTTTGAATTTGGAACTGTTCTATATTCATATGTGTTTAAATTTGGAATCTCAAAACAGTTGAAAGTATTAGGATTAATGATATTGTTGAGTCACAGCTTCGATTGGAATCTGTCAGGTTACGTACGAAAATGAATCTTTCTAAGGAAAATGTTCGTGCAATAATTTTCTTCAACTTTAGAAGAGGCCTGACACGGCTTCAGTGTTTTGAAGAGCTAACATCTGTGTTCAGTGATGAAGCCCCATGTCTGCGAACTGTCGAACGCTGGTATTTAGAATTCCAGCGTGGACATACTAGTGTTAGTGACAAATCTCGCGAAGGACGCCCAAAATCCGCTTTCATTGAAGATAACATCATTGCTGTGAGACAATCAATTCTCGAAGATCGTCATGTGACGTATCGAGAGATAGAGGCTCTATTAGGCATCTCAGGGGCAACCATTCAGAAGATCTTGCATGAAGCGCTTGGTGTGAGAAAGCTAGTTTGCCGTTGGATACCGCATCTGCTTTCCGACGATCACAAGGCGGCCCGCATCAGATAGTGTAAGATAACTCTGCAAAGGTTCAACCGAGGACAGTCAAATCACGTCTACGATATCATCAGTGGTGACAAATCTTGGATCTATGCCTACGATCCTGATTCCAAACAACAATCTACAATCTGGGTCTTTCAAGACGAGCCAAAGCCGACTAAAGTTGTTCGTTCTCGAAGCACTTCAAAGAAGATGGTGGCCACGTTTCTTGGAAAAACCGGCCATGTTGCGACTATTGCACTTGAAGATCGTAGAACGGTTAACGCAGAGTGGTATACCACAGTTTGTTTACCACAAGTCATCGCCGAACTTCGAAATTTTAACTCAAAGCGACGCATCATCCTACACCACGACAACGCAAGCTCACACAGCGCTCGTCAAACGATTGAGTATTTGAAACAGGAAAAAGTAGAAATTCTTGATCATCCTCCATACAGTCCTGACCTAAGCCCTAACGATTTTTTTACATTTCCTAAAAATAAGAAAAATCTTCGTGGTCAAAGGTTCCAGTCCGATGAAGAAGCAGTCAACGCTTTCAAGTCAGCCATTTTGAACACCCCACTTTAGAGTTGAATAAATGTTATAATAACTGGTTTGAGCGAATGAAAAAGTGTATTAAGCTACGTGGTGAATACTTTGAAAAACAATAAAAAGTACTATAAGGTTCTAGTTGTGTTTTTTTCTTCAAACGACAAAACTTAAAAGGCATGCCTCGTAGAACCTCTGAGGACACTAATACGATTCTAACGGAACACGTTCCCTAAGCACTATATAAATGTCTTATTCAATCCTATAACAGAGTACTGCGAAGCCCAACTGTTATTGAGCAAGACAAGTATTGAGTAGTTCTAATCGCGTACTTATTGTTGTTTAAGACATCCTTACAGCGGCCTAACCCCCTTTTAATAGGATAGCACAAAACTAGCGCAAGCGCACCGTAGACTCAGTCTCTAGCAGAACACATTACGATCGAACTTAGTGAACGCCGAAGTGGTAATTCGTCACTTCACATTTCTTTAATCTTCCCCATTTAGAGGATGCTTTCAATCTACTAGGCAGCCGTGTGATCGTCCTTTGACTGGCAGCGGGGCGTTTCAATCTGGGCATCCCAATAGCGTGTCTCAATAAATAGTGTCGATTCAGTAATAGGCCTACAAACAGCCGGGTGTGGTTTTATCGAGACACGGTTACTAGCGTTCCTTAGAACGAACTATCAATTCAGTTTAGGGAAGTATATGATGCCTACCCCACTCCCGAAATGCGCGTCAATAAGCCTCACGCAAAGTGTTCTGTGGCGAGACCTTTTTGGATACAGAAATCATCACTAACATTTGGTTGTTTTATACTGTAATTACAAGTCGGCCTTATAGCCTAGCTTGCTTTATATAAGCTGTGAGTATTTATGGCTCTGCCTTCCAGATGTGGTGCGTCAGCTCAAGGTCAATAGTAGTCAACAGTCAGGAGGGTTAGTGCCCAGTGTCAAATATGGTGGAAGGCCATCACCATCTCCCTATAACCAACTGCAAGTGACAATTATCTGCCAAGGTACGGATCAGGAGATCGACACGTAATACACGAGAAAATAACGTGAATTATAAAATACGATAAATACTAAATACATATATCTACGCCATTCTGGAATAAATGTTCATTAATAACTCGACAGCGGTATCACCTAGCTGTTACCTATAAATAACAATATACTATAACTTATAAGAGATAAGTTTGTAACTACGACGTACACACTACTACAAGAGATAAAGTTAATTTAAGTTAACACTTACCAAATAATTCCTTAGAGAGAATTAGATTACCACTCACAGAATACTGCACAATTTATCAGTTTCGCCTCAGACGTAGCTCCTTCCCACGTGTGTGCGGATGCGAAGTGAGTCAGTGGTGGACATCTCGTTCGCCAGCCCCACTCTGTCACCGCGTGTCACTGGCGCATCATGCAGGGGGTGGAGACGTATTCCGACCACCGGTATATCCGGTTTGACGTCTCCGCCCAGTCCTCGAGCGCGCCGGTCCGACGGGCCCCGAGTGGTCCGCAGTGGGTGCTGAAGCAGCTGGATCGGGAGCTTCTCCTGGAAGCCTCGATCGTGCAGGCCTGGGTGTCATCACCGGACAGGCCTGCCGACATCAACGACGAGGCTGAGTGGTTCCGGGAGGCCATGTCCAATATTTGTGACGTGGCAATGCCCCGGGTCCAGCCCGGATGTGCTTCGCGCCAGGTGAGCTGGTGGTCGCAGCAGTTGACGGCTCTGCGCCATGCGTGCGTTGCTGCGCGACGCCGGTACGCCAGGCACCGTAGGCTCCGTATCCGCCCTCCGGATACGGAAGCCATTCAGGCGGAGCTGTACGAGGGGTACAGAGCGGCGAAGACCGCCCTCCAGGAGGAGATCCTGCGGGCCAGGGTACTGGCCCGTGAGGAGACGCTGGAGACTCTGAACGCAGATCCGTGAGGACGCCCATACAAGATGGTGCGGGAGAAACTCCGCCCATGGGCTCCCCCGCTGACGCAGAGTCTCCGGCCTCAGCTTGTGGAGGACGTGGTGAGCGCTCTGTTCCCTTCGAGAGGGGAACATACCTCCCCACTCATGGCTCCGCCTACTGCGGTGCTCGAAGCGGACCACAACGCCGACGACGACGACGACGATGCTCCGGAGGTGACCGAGGTAGAAATGAGAGTGGCGGTACGAAGGCTGAATGCCAAGAATACCGCCCCAGGACCCGACGGCCTGCCTGGGAAGGCGTGGGTCCTGGCCATGGAGGCTCTCGGGCCTCGACTGAGGGGTCTCCTAAGCGCATGCATGGAGAAGGGCCAGTTCCCACTTCGTTGGAAGACGGGGAAACTGGTCCTCATAAAGAAGCCGGGGCGCCCTGCGGACTCTCCGTCCGCTTATCGGCCCATCGTGCTGCTCGACGAGGTGGGCAAGCTCTTTGAAAGAGTAATTGCTAACCGCCTCGTCGGGCGGCTGGTGCGGGAGGGGCTGGATTTGGCGGAGAGCCAGTTTGAATTCCGCAGAGGGCGCTCTACGGTGGACGCCATCATGCGCGTACGGGCCCTCAAGACGGGGGATGCTGTGGCCCGGGGTGGGGTCGTCTTGGCGGTGTCTCTAGACATCGCCAATGCCTTTAACACCCTGCCCCGGAGTTGTATAAGGGAGGCACTCCGGTACCACCGGATGCCGACCTACCTCTGTCGTGTGGTCGAGGCCTATTTGACGGACAGGGCCGTCATCTACCCCGGTCACCAGGGAGTGTGGAACCGGCGAGAGATGTCGTGCGGTGTCCCGCAGGGATCGGTCCTAGGGCCGCATCTGTGGGACATCGGATACGACTGGGTGCTGCGCGCCGACCTCCCTAGCGGCGTCAGCATAGTTGGCTACGCTGACGACACGCTGGTCCTGGCGCAAGGGAGGTCGCACCAGGCGGCGGCCGAACTCGCGATACGCGGGGTTGCGACAATCGTCGAGAGAATCCGGAAATTGGGACTCGAGGTGGCCTTGCACAAGTCCGAGGTCATGTGTTTTCATGGCCCTCGGAACGCGCCACTGTCGGGTTCCCAAGTAACGGTATTAGGGGTTCACATCGGCGTCGACGATGAAGTATCTAGGACTCGTCCTCGACAGCCGGTGGAACTTCGGGGAGCACTTCCGTCGTTTGGCTCCCAGGCTGGACCGGGCCGGGGCCGCCTTGGGGCGGCTCCTGCACAATCTTGGGGGGCCAAACGCCTCCTGCCGGAGGCTCTACGCAGGGGTCGTGCGGTCCATGACCCTTTACGGAGCACCGGTGTGGGCGCGTTCCATTAGGCTGCGGCCAGCCCGCCGGTTGAACGCGTCCCAAAGGGTCATGGCCATTTGGCTGGCCCGGGGATACCGCACGGTCTCTCGTGAGGCGGCGAGCCTCCTTGCCGGATTACCGCCATGGGATCTGGAGGCGAAGGTCCTCGCGCACATCTAGGAGTGGCGCGAGGAGATGAAGCGCCGGGGCGTAACCCCGCTGCTGCGAGAAATCGCGGCACAGCGGACAGAGCTCCGGCAGGATCTCATGGCGGCATGGAGAGTGCGATTGTCGCAACCCAGTGCTGGGCACGCCACAATTGCGGCGATAAGTCCCCTCTTTGAGGAGTGGCTGGAGAGGTGCCACGGCGTCCTCACCTTCCGCCTGACGCAGGTCCTCACCGGACATGGCAGCTTCGGGAGGTACCTGTGTAGGATTAGGCGGGAGGAAACGCTCGGGTGTCACCACTGTGCGGATCGTCCGGAGGACACGGTGGAGCATACGGTGGAGATGTGCCCTGCTTGGGCGGAGCACCGCCGTGTCCTCGTGGAGGCGATTGGTGGCACTGACCTCTCGCGTCCCGCCCTGGTCCAGGCCATGGTACGGAGCGAGAGGGCATAGGAGGCGGTCACCTCCTTCTGCGAAGCAGTGATGCTCGCGAAGGAGGAGGCGGAACGCGTGAGGGAGAGGCAAGGCCTGTGCCCTCACGCCCCTAATCGCCGCCGCTGGAGACACCCTGGGCGTCGGGAATCCCAGGCGGATTCCCGGCCACCATAGGCGCGGGCTTGCGGACGGCGAGCAATGGGTAGCTCGCCGTCCGATAAGGACCAGGCCCGAGTCGATGGCGCGTCGTGTTCCACGCGCGCCTCAAAGAGATGTCAGCACACCTGACGGGGTCCGTTAGGACCGATGCCTGCCAGGGTTGCGGAATAGTCCGAAATGGATACCGGGACCCTGGCAACAGGCAACTGAAGGAACACGGGTGGGGTTTAGTCAGTAAGAGTCTGACACGCCCTTCCGCTCCACCCAGAGTGGGAGAAGTCATTTGATGATTTCCCACCCAAAAAAAAAAAAAAAAAAGATGTAAGGAGTTCCGACCAGCCACGACCGCGTCCCAAAACCAACAATCACACAGACATACTACGTTAAATACTAGATTACTCTAAACTGGGCTTTAACCCAACTATATTTAACTTAATAACTAATACTCGCTATCTTACGACAACCCACTCGAACATGGCCTTTTGGTATTCACCAAGCCTCCTAACTTAACTAGCTTAGATACGGATGTCCGTACCCTATCGAGGTCTAAAACCAAGTGTCGTTCTGGACTTCAAAATCCGCCCTCAATTCCTAAAACACCACGTTCAGCCAGCGCGTCTTCCCACAGTTTCGCAGAATAGATTTATTGCCGTTTTTGTACAATTTCTCAATTGTTTTAAAAGGGTCCGTTTGGGTATTGCCTGGGCTCGGTTTATGGTTACCATATGTGTAACTAGTATTGTCCTAAGATTAGAAATCGGATATTTTAAGTCGTTTCTTTAGAATTTGTTGAATTATTGCCTTCGACCTTTTCGTGGCACTTGTCCATAGCTTGTTTCCCATAAAATAGAGAATTTATGTCTTCCTAAGAGGCACGAACTATGTGCTTGTTTTAAAACAAATATAATATTTTGTTATTAACTAGAAATAGGTGACAGACAGTCACAACTGCGCCATCATAACGCAATGTTGTATGCGACACGTGGCGCGCTTAGAAGTATAACATTTATACGTCCAGGCGCGCCACGTGTCGCCCTAACTAATTAATTAATTGAATAATTTGTAAATTTTATTTTAATTGTGGTTGTAATGTTAATTTAATTTTGATTTTATTTAATTTTGATTGAATTTAATTTTAATTTCATTGTAACTTTTTAATTTTATTTAATTGTAATTTTGTTTTTAATTTGATTTTAATTTAATGTATTTGTAAATATGTGCCCATTCTATGAGTCTTGCTACTCGAATTAAATGATTTGAATTTGAATTTGAATTTATCAAACCTGTGAAGTATTAACAGTGAGACAGCTTTTCATACTCCACACTGTTGTAAGGATGCATGGTCTCCTGACCTACAATCATACAGTCTTTATACACAAACGTAGAAAGCATTCAATTTGCGTATATAAGGCATGCCACACGCACTTTGCACAGAGATTTTTCAATTTCTCAAGTGGACATCTGTATAACAAAATTAACCAAATGCTAAAAATATATCCGCTTACTGAACAAAAATGTAAAAAAGTGGTTACTGAATGGCTGCTAAGTCTTGACTATGCCAGTACGGAAGGCACAATTACTTGCGAGGTTCAAATAGGACACTCTGATGATATCTGTATGTTTGAACTCATCGCACGACGAGAACGTATTGTGTCATCGAACGCAAGTAATCGTGCGAGCACATGAAATGCTTAATAACGATCGTACGATGCGTTTGATCGTGCGATCTTCGCCAAATAGGACGACGTCTCACACATACCACTAACACAACCTCTCACACATTTACACATACACACTCACCCACGCCATGACACACCCTCACACCATTACACATCTACACACGCACACACATCACTCTCTTGCCAAGTTCAATACAATATTTCCTTACTTATTTATTTAGTTTTAATTTTATTTTCCTATCGCCGATTTTCTTTTGAATTGTATGAGAATAGTGTATAAAGATTAATTTTTTACACTCCCCTACATCTTTTTGGTCTAATGTAGCAATTTTATTAGTGTTGTAAACGTCCTAAAATATTAATGTTCAACTTTTTGTATTTAAAACTGTGGAAGAGCACTGACTTCTGAGATACATTGAAGTAGAGAAATTGAGAGATTTTTAATTGAATTTGCCACTGATTTATTATAAAAGAATTCACGTGATTGGCAAAAGCCTTCCATACATGTATATTTGTACGCCACATGGCAAAACATAGAGAAATATACTATAATAAAACAATTGTAACATCTTCCACACTACTGTAACCTATGTTTACAAATAAAGAATATTGATCGATTGGCGAGTTCTGATCCTGGGCAGTAAGTAGAATTTGAGACGAGCAACCAGCATCTTTTCGTACATTTTCCCAAGGACAGGCAAGAGCCCAATCGGCCTGTACGACTTTGGTACGCTGTACGAGTCTTTGCCCGGCTTTTTGAGCACAACCACCGTTGCCTCCTACCAGATCTTCGGGAAGTGGTGGAGCGCCAGATATTTGTTCAGCAACGCCAGGAAGTAGACAGGGGCACACTTTATGGCCTGAGAGCAGATGTCGGCTGTGAAGCCGTCGGCTCCCGGCGCCTTTCTTGGGTTGAACGACAACATAGATCTGCTAAGCTCGCTATGGGTAAATGGTGGGTCATGTTGTTCATCGTTACACCATTCGTTTACCGTCTGTGCCAGATGTCGGATTTGGCGATGATCTATGTTGTCGTCTTCCTCTCGGTCCTCGGGATAAAATGTCTCGGCCAACAGCCTCACAGATCCTTTCACGTCCAGTGTCTCTCCTTCCATTTGCAGCGGCAGATCTTCTTCCCTCTTTTCTGTTCTTCCCATTACTCGATATATCCCTTCCCAAACCCGCTCTCTGTCCTGCTTCTTACAAAACTCCTTCCAGCTCTCCGCTTGGGCCTTCATTGCCGCTGACTCATATTCCTGTTTTGCTTCCAGGTACAAGCTAACAACCATCGCTCTCCGAACTGGCGCAGCGCTCCTGACTCTCACTTTTTTGGTGGCAACCAGCTTCTTCATCTCCGCGAGTTCCTCGGACCACCATCGCCAGGTAAGTGTCTCTGTGTTATTTTTGTGTGGTATTGTGTCTCTGCATGTGTCGGTAATGGATTGTGTGTAAGTATTTGTAATTAATACTAGTTGGTCTATTGTGTGTATGTTCGACAACTCCACAAGGGTTAACTTTTTGTCCAGCATAATCTGGGATAGTTTCTCATGAAACTGCCTCCAGTTAGCTTTCGTGATGTTATTTACCCTAGTGGTCCGTTGGATTGCTGTTCCTTTTGAATTTTAAAAGATGAATGCTGAAGGCTATGCCGTTGTGGTCGGAACTCGTGAGACGCTCTTTGATCCGCCAGCCGGCCACCAGGTCAAGCATGTCCGCTGAACAGGCCGTCACGTCTATGTGGCTGCTGTACCTCACCCCACCTCTCACAGTGTCGAAAGTCGGGACGTGCCCTGTGTTGAGGATCTGCAATCCTAATTCATCCAGTGTTCCACACATATGCTCCCCTATCGGGTCTTCGTTGCTGTTTCCCCACCAAGAACTTTTCGCGTTTGCGTCTCCTCCAATCACCAACTTGTTAGAACCCGTAGTTAAGAAAGAAAGAAAGAAAATACGTTTATTTGCGGTAAACATGACGCAAAAAAAAAAGAAAATAAACATAAAGAAAAAATAAGAAAAGGTTGGGGGAAACATGCGTCACATCCACGCAAAACGGCTATCGCTCAGCATTATGCTGCGACCCTATACAAGACAGAGCCTGTTCAGGTCAATCACCGAACAATAATAAACATGTCAGCGTAATTGCGATACCGCGCTCTATGCCTTGAATATTTTATTTATTACCTAAGTAAAATAGTCAGTACGCTTTCGGATAGCAGATCGGGCGCGACTCATTCATATCTTTTTCACCTCATTAGTTTTAATTGTTATCCCATTTTTATTACTGAAATATAGCTATCTTTATAATCTTTAATCTTAGTTTATTTTACTCTCACCCCAACCCCGAACATTGGTCCATCGAGCCACCGGAGCGGGACCATTACGCGTGTATGGCTACTAATTGTACTGTGTGAGAGTCTCGCTTAGAACTTATTACCAGACCCTGGCAAACAGAACTGAGTGAATTTACTTTCCAAAAATCTCAACATCCTACGGATCCTAACTGACCTCGGTGCTCCGGACTGGAAGGTGCCATCCTCTTGCTGATCTTAATTTATCTCGGCACTCCGGACGGAAACGTGCCATCATCCTCCTGACACGGATTGACCCTGCGGGTTCTACGAAAGCATCGCGTCATCTCATCGCGCTGTTACTCCAGGTTTGTTCTTGCAGCCATCGCGAGGACATTTGGTCTCCAAAGAAGACTTCAGTACAAGTAAGGTCTCTTATTTATCTTTATAATGTCGAAAATGGATGACATTTTAGCAACCGAACAACAACTAATCGAAGCCGTAGATAAGCTCTTCACCAATTTCAAAAAGGACAGTGCAGAGCGCAAGACCACAGACTACTTACATCGTCGATTAGCTACCTTAGAACAATACTTTACAGAGTTCCATAATAATCATATGACTTTGCTATCTTTTGGTGATCAATCTCATGCATATTTCAGTACTAATCAATACGATCAAATGAAGGAAAAATATAACAACATTAAAACTACTATTCAAAACTATAACCCCCTCGCAAACAGACCGCAAATCCCTGAATTGAAACCTCCGACGTTCCAACCTACTGCGGAACCACAAACCTTGAACCTAGCATACCACGCAGCTTCTTCTAAAACCCCTGCTCTTGAAGAGAGTAAAGCCGAAGTTCTCTTCAAAAAACAAGCTACCAACTTTAACCCTTTCAGACCTGGCGTACACAAATGTACACATAAGATATAAAAAAATATTTTGGTAAGTATTTCGCAACAATTGCAAATGAGAACGGTTGTATCCATATGTCCACAATATAAACTACAAAAAACGATACTACTAACGCCATCTCTTAGCATTTTTTGTGACTTTTTCGACAAATTTCGACCAGTGGCTGACCGAAGTTGGAGCTGTGTAGGTAAGCTCATCATTTTTATTTCAAAAAAGTAGGAAATAGCGAAATATACGCACTGCAAAATTATGAATTGATGTGTTATATTCCTAAGGTCATACGTAACATATAATTTGACTTGTTATTCTATTTTTGTATCAATTATCACAATTTTTATATTTGTACACAAATGTACACATCAGGCGTAAACGATGTTTTTACGATTGTTGAAGTATTCAAGCTGTATTTGAAAAATCAGTTTTGAATAATTATGTTTTTAACTATTTATTTTAATGTTATTGATGCTATATATTGAGATAAGGCTTTTTTTTTACATTTTCAGATAAAATAACACCGATATGTTTTCACCGGACACCTTGAAAGCCCTACATGAAGGAGATCTTTCCGATTTGGAGCTATCATCTGATGACGAAGAACCGTTTGGATTTACATCTGAAAGGGAGTTGCGGTCTGTCCGAGTTGGTGCAGATGTCATCAATCAAAACCAACGAGAGGTATTTCCACCCGACACTGATGATGATGAAGGGCCCAGCTCATCATGGATTGGAACGAATGATCCAGAAGTTACTGACACCTGCGATGAAGTGGTTCCCGAAGTACCACCGACAACAGAAATGGAGTCCTCTCATGAAAATATACTTCAGAATATTACGCCTAAACTGAACATTAGGTGGAGACACAATCACATTAGGTGGAGACACAATCACAATTAGGTGGAAATACAATCACGCAATGGGAGGAGTTGATCTATTAGATCAACTCATGAGCTATTATAGGACTTTCATAAAGTCAAAAAAATGGACCCTTCGCATGATATTTCATGCTTCTGATTTAGCTGTAGTGCAGGCATACCGAGAGTACCAAATTGACAATGAGTTGTTAGGCATACCAAAGAATAAACAACTCAGGTTGCTTCACTTTCGTCGTCAGCTGGCTGAAAGTCTGGTGTTGAGGAATAAAATTACCATCGGTAAAAGAGGACGGCCCAGTGGCAGTAGCCCAATACTGCAAATTATTACGAGAAGACCAGGAGCGGTTCGCCCTGTAGCGGATATAGCAAGAGACGGTGTTGGGCATTTCCCTGCACATGATGAGGGACTTGGGACACGGTGCAAAATGGTAGGATGCAAGGGAAGAACCCGGATTAAATGTATAAAATGCAAAGTTCACCTTTGCCTTACCAAAGACAAAAACTGTTTCTTAGCATTTCATACGTAAAATGAATCATGCTGCTTGAATGGGGCGAATGACTGATTTACCTATGTGCCAATTATTTACCTATCCCAAAGAAGAAATCTATTTTTTGTTAATTATTATAAGGATTGTAATCTAGTTTTGTTAATTTTATAAAAATAATTAATATTTCCTAATAAAAACATTTATAAATTAAACATTTTATAATTTCAGTGAAACTTCTACTACACTAGTCTTGTCATTACGTAGGACGGATGTGCACATTTGTACACTAAAAGAAAAACTATTTTTTCTTGAAAAGTTGACAGCTAGGATTTTTTTCATTATTTTTTCCTTTGTCTTTTTACCCTAGTCTAGCTACAGGATTTTTTTTAGATTCATTGGACAGAAAAAAATAATTCAGGTCTGAAAGGATTAAGGCTTTCTTGAGAACAACTTCCAATATCGACCTTGATCTCATCACGGAAAAATGGGAGTTTGAAGACATCCTTAAGACGATACAATTTCGTTGGGCAGCGATCGACTCGCTTCATTGGGAGCTAGACAACGAGTATGGCGGATCAAACCCTGAGTACGAAGAGCAATTTACCCATTATGAGAAATATTATAACAAAATCAAGAAAGACATCAATAAGAAGATGTGGTCCGTTGCGCATATTGAAAAATCTACTCCTAAAATGAAGATAGACACCTTTGAGGGCAACTACAACAAGTGGATTTCGTTCAAAGATCTCTTTACCGAAGCAGTGCACAACAACCCCTCTTTATCAGAGTAGTCAGATAGGAAACGCCGACCTCATCTAGTTTTAAAAATGTGATTGACGTGTAAAAGTGTTTGTACAAACCTACTTACAGAAATAAAATCATTTATCATTTATCGAATGCGCAAAAAATGCAGTTTCTAAAGAGTAAGATCAAAGGTGAGCCCGAAAAATTGATCCAACATCTCCAAATAAGCTCCAACAATTATCCTGTATGCTGGAATATCCTAAATCATCGTTATAATAATAAACGACTGATCTTCACTTCTTATCTTAACAATCTCATGAACTAACTTAAACCTTTGTATTAATTGCTTACATTATCACGAAGGCAAAAAATGCCTTTCAGAAATAAGATGCAAGGAATGCAAACAAACACCCAGAGACGAACACCTGCGAAAAGAATTCTTAAAACAAAGAAACCACACTTTTTTAAATATCCAATTAACTAAAAACCAATACTACTCTAAGGCTTTTGCAAACTGTAAGAATAATCCTTTAAAAATGTGGCAATTAATTAATAGACTATCAAATAATAAAACAGAATTGGCAGACCTTGGGCATTTGGGTCTGTGAGGCCTATGCAGAAGCGCACGGACTTCTATACAATGTGCAAAAAAGCAAACTGCTTGTGTTTAGGGCGAAGCATAAAAAACCAGCGCATAATATGCCACCAGTTATGTTAAGGGGTGTGGCCCTTGAAAGAGTGCCAGATTTTAAGTACTTGGGACACATAGTTACGGAGGACTTAAAGGATGATGCCGATATGGAAAGAGAACGGAGGGCGTTGGCTGTCCGATGTAATATGTTGGCCCGCAGGTTCGCGCGTTGTACACCAGAAGTAAAAATAACTCTTTTCAAGGCTTTTTGTCAATCATTGTACACGTGCAGTCTGTGGGTTCGATATACGCAGAGGGCATACAACGCCCTCAGAGTTCAGTATAATAATACTTTCAGGATGTTGTTGGGGCTCCCACGTTACTGTAGCGCGTCAGGAATGTTTGCGGAAGCACGTACTGACGGTTTCAGTACCATTTTGCGTAAGAAGGCTGCTTCTATGATGCGCAGAGTGCGTGGGAGCGGCAATGACATTCTGAAGGTTATTAGTGATAAGCCGTGCTGCACCATTTTGGCGCATTGGGTACGTGTACATGTACATATACCCGGTGCGTCAGGTGAGTGCAGCAGATATATGAATTATTTTTTTTTTTTTTCTCGTTTGTTACTAACATAGCTTATAAGTAGTGTGTATTACTAACATCATATGGATCAAGGTCTGAAATAAAGTTTTTTTTTTTTTTATTATTTTTTTTTATTTAAAAATCAATACCTCCGATGGTCAAATCTCAGATACTCAAAAAATTTGCGAATACTTTAACAGATTTTTTGCGACCATAGGTACTGAACTTGAAATAAAATACCACAAAAATACCATAACAACTTAACACAGACATTAACAAATAATAAACATAAAAATAACAATCCTGAATTATCTAAATTGAAACCAAACACTGCAGACGAGGTATTGAAAATAATAAAAAACCTGAATTCTAACACTAGCTCCGTTTTAGATGGCATTAGCACGAAATCCATAAAATGTGTTAAAGACAATATAGCGGAAAGCTTAGCAAACTGTATTAATAAATGTTTAAACGAAGGTTATTTCCCCAACCGTCTTAAAATTGCGAAGGTTAGCCCAATATTTAAATCAAGCAGCAAACGGGACTCTGGTAACTATCGACCGTTATCGGTATTACCAGTGATGTCAAAATTTTTTGAAAATTTTTTACATAAACAATTGTATGAATTCCTAACTACCATTGATTACCTGTACAAAAAGCAATACGGCTTCCGCCCCAAATCGAACACTGTTTCCGCGACTGTTGACTTAGTAACCAATATTAGACTTAACATTGATCAGAAAAAAATTACTTCGGGAATTTTCATTGACCTGAAAAAGGCATTCGACACCGGTAGCCACGACATACTGCTATCGAAACTAAAGGACATAGGGGTAACTGATAAAGCATATGAGATTTTTAGATCATACCTTACAGACAGGTCTCAAGTTGTCAAAATTAATAACTACCACAGTGGCCCTCAATTGATTACTTGTGGCATTCCTCAGGATTCAATTTTAGGACCCCTGTTATTTCTTATTTATGTCAATAACATGTACGAAATTGGACTAAAGGGAGATATTGCTTTATATGCAGATGACACTAGCCTGTTCTATTCTGGACAATCTTCGGAAACAGTAATGAATCAGGCTCAGCATGATCTACATTTATTACACATCTGGTTACAGTCAAACTTGCTTACTATTAATGCCTCTAAAACCAAATACATTATTTTCGCTGCCAAAAACAAAAAAATCGAAAATCGTAGTCCTCTTACCATAAACGGTGAAAAAATAACCAAAGTTAACAACGAAAAATATTTAGGACTTCTTCTTGACAGTCAGCTTACCTGGAAACCGCAAATCGAAAAAATCCGCAATAAAATAAATTCACTAACAGGCGCTAAAAGGTTTAGTGAGATGTCTCCCGAAGCATGTTCGATACACCATATATAACTCCCTGGTCAAGTCTCGTATAGATTACTTGATAGAGGTGTAGGGTTCAGCAACAAAGTCAAACTTACAAAAACTGCAAGTTGCACAAAATAGAATTATTAAAACATTGTTTCTATACGATTATCTAACACCAACAGTCAATATTTATAAAGAAACAAAACTATTCAATCTGGCCCAAATTCATAAATACAATACATGCATTTTTATTAGAAAAATCCTTACTAAAGATATCCACTCACAAATTACGTTCACAAAAAAGATAGATTACCATAAACGCATGACAAGGCAGGCCAATAACCTGTGTTTAAGAAGGCATAAAACGAACTATGGAAAAAAGAGTATTCTATATGATGGGGCCCAACAATACAACGAATTGCCTAAAAATATAAAAGAAGCAAAATCTCTGTTTACTTTTAAAAAATTATTAAAAAGCCATATTTTGAAGGATTTTTCTTTGATAGGATCTTAATAAATTAAGTTCAGTAGGTACTAATAGTAGGTACTAATAATTACTAATTTACATTACACGCTTAAGACACAAAATATACCTTTTTTTTTTTTTTTGTGGGTGGGAAATCATCCAATGACTTCTCCCGCTCTGGGCGGAGCGGAAGGGCGTGTCAGACTTTTACTGACTAAAACCCACCCGTGTTCCTTCAGTTGCCTGTTGCCAAGGTCCCGGTATCCCTTTCGGACTAACCCGCAACCCTGGCAGGCATCGGTCCTAGCGGACCTCGCCAATTGTGCTGAAATCTCTTTGAGGCGCGCTTGGAACACGACACGCCATCGACCCGGGCCTGGTCCTAATCGGACGGCGAGCTACCCATTCCTCGCCGTCCGCAAACCCGCGCCTATGGTGGCCGGGAATCCACCTGGGATTCCCGACGCCCAGGGCGTCTCCAACGGCGGCGGTTAGGGGCGTGAGGGCGCAAACTTTGCCTCTCCCTCACGCGTTCCGCCTCCTCTTTCGCGAGCATTACTGCTTCGCAGAAGAAGGTGACAACTTCCCATGCCCTCTCGCTCCGTACCATGGCCTGGACCAGAGCCGGACGCGAGAGGTCACCGCCGCCAATCGTCTCCAAGAGGACACGGCGGGGCTCCGCCCAAGCAGGGCAGACCTCCACCGTATGCTTCACCGTGTACTCAAAATATATCTACCCTATCAAACAAATTAGTCATAGGTTAATAATATAATACACTTGTGGAAATAACTATAGTATAACATATAAAAACACTATGAACTACCTAACATACTTAAATTACAAATAAACAAAATATATACATACATAGGTACACTGTATTATAATCTACATAAAAGTATGTCTAAATACATGTATTTACAAATAACAATAATTTAAATAAAGTCAAAGTCAAATAATTTATTTCAAATAGGCACATATTTGGCACTTTTGAACGTCAAACAAAGAAATAGAATTGATTCTAGTTGCCCCTTCCAAAAGGTAGTTTTCGTATGGAGAAGAATGGGCAAGAAACTCCACCGTTACTCTTTTAAAAATGTTTTACAATATTTTGTATACATTAATTATATAATTATATGTGAAGACGATGCACCTACAATAAGATTACTGTACTACGAAAGGTAAAAAGAATTATAAATGGAGCAATAATTAATAAATTAATTACCAGATACATGGTGCTCACATATTTACAAAGATTGTAAAAGTATACGATATTACAATAGTCCTAACAGGACTATTATATTATTAGACTTTCTTACAGGGTTTTTATGACTCTTGAAGAATAGTCAAGCGGAATAGGTTACTAAATATATCAGCGTCTATTGTATTTTATAATGGATTTCCGCAAAGTCACGCCTGAATCAATTAACAGTCCTAACATTGTTACAAGTAGTACTAATAAGTCAGTGCGTGAGTTTAAGTAATGACAGAGTGTAAAAGTCTATGACATACAAATAATAAATAAAAAACTAAATTAGCTATCAGTTTGATTTTGTCCAGACACTAAATCGTCCTATGGAGCAAGACCAGCATGTTTCCAAGCATTCTTATCTTGGATATAATCCTCTAATTTGTAATAAGCTTGTTTACAAAGTGTAATTTTTATATGAGTTTTAAAGGAGATTGACCGCGGACGGGCCCCTTTTTGTGGCGCCGTGTCGTAACTTCACGCTATACAAAATTTATATCTTATTTTTTTATGTTTATTTGTTTTTTATGAACATTTAGTTTACCCTAGCATTGAAAGACGTAATAAATATTTACTTAACTGAATCTTTAGTACATCCGCCAACGAAACCTAAATTAAATGTTGCCAGATGTCAAACAATATTTGGTAAAAACATCGGAATCGATTGATTGATATCGATACTTAACGGTGTCTGTTTTAAAATGTCTAAACTGTATTTTTGGTATCGTTTTACTATAATTATTTTAAAATAACTATTTAAGGGTGAGTTGCCTATGGCACTGAAACGCAGGCTCATGGACATGTGTATTCTTCCCGTCTTAATCTATGGCGCACAGACTTGGTCTTTGACTAAAATCCAGAATTCCAAACTCAAAGTCTGCCAACGAGCAATGGAGCGCAGTATACTAGGCGTTAAATTAACGGATTGTGTTTGTAACACAATACTGCGCTCCAAAACAAAGATAGCTTACGTGGCTCAAAAGGCTGCCCAACTTAAATGGAACTGGGCAGGATATGTCTGCCGCATGACATATTGACAAACTGTGGGCACAAATAGCGCAGAACTGGTGCCCTAAGACAGTGAGACGGGGTCGCGGCAGATCACGTAGGAGATAGCGAGACGAGCTGGATAGGTTCCATCCAAACTGGAAAGAGGACGCGCGGGCTCGCGAAAGATGGAAGGCGTGGAGGGAGGCCTTTACCCAGGAGTGGGACAGCGTAGGATAGGAAAAAAAAAAAACTGAATGACCTAAAAAATACACTACTGTACTGTAACTTTGAAAAATCGATAGGTATCGAAAGTCGATTAACAAATAATTATACCTGGCAACACCACTCATGGTGTCAGATGTCAGAGATCTATCTGTCAAATCAATAGCCGTTTATTCGTTTCGTGAGTGCTGTTTGTTTTGCGTCGAGTTGAATTACATTCCTCCGTATTTACTTCTGTGATCTACGTTACGATTCAATGCTAACGTGTTTTCGTGTTTGTTTTTTGTGAGATATCGGACTCCTGTTTTATTGTTAAGTGAGCGAATTGACTCTAGTTTTAACAACAAAATGTCTACACCTGGTCGAGATCGGACAAACCGTCCACTCTCACGACGATGTGTAAATTGTTCCCTTCGTTTGGCGCCTAATCTTCGTAGACGACCTATTGAAGATTTAGACGAACAAATGCTCATCCTTCTACGGTCCTGGGTATCACCTACACCGGTAAGTTTATATTTCCTATCCTAAGACGACCCACTGACCGAGGAGGCCTATATTCAGCTGTAAATGTCTACCTTAAAAGCTGATATTATAATAAATGTGCATAAATGTTATATCAGTGGTTGCTACAAAACATTACTGTTCACTATGTAACATTGAAAATGTATAAAAATGTGTACTAAAGTGAATGGTGTAATTATCATTATAGGTATTTATATCTATGTATTAAGACTGGTACTAAATAATTGGGTGTATGTAAAGAGTATATTGTGCAGGTAAACATTGCGTGAGTTTGTACAAAAAATCGGTACAACCAATAAGTGAATATGTACCTATTGTAATAGTGAACATAGATATTATAACTTACAAAGGTAGGTAAATTCAGTTATTTTTTTATTTTTCAGGTATCATCCGAGGATATCCTGTGCCTTGAATGTTTTTTGTTACTGCAAGAGCGTATACTATCAAACACAACTCCATCTCTAATTGAGGTATCCCCGCCTCTTGGACATCTAAACATATGTTTTGGATGTGGCATTTCTATAGCAAGTCGCAGAACTCACAGAGTTTCCCAAGACTGCCCTCAAAGGACCTTTATTTTAAGATGGACTCCAGCACATCACGTAAGTGTTATTAACTTGGCAGAATTACCTACTGCATTAAATTGTTGGTATTATTTTTATTAGGAACAAAGTTTTTGTCAGTATAACAATAAACAATAATTTATTATTTTTTAGGTCATACATTTGGAAAGAGTTTGTCGTGCTTGTTGGGAGGCTGCAACAAGAGATATACAAAGACAGGCACTTCTTGACATTAACAGACCTGCACTGGAGTCTGTGGATTTTGAAAATATAGGAATGGATATCTCGGATGCTGTAATTCCTGAACCACCTCCACTGCCACTGCCTGTTTCACCACCACAGGGACAAATATTGCCCCGACCAGTATCTAAAATTAATTCTCTTAAGTATAAACGAGTATCTGCTAGTTCACGTCATTGCCTATTTGTTGGATGTGAGAGAACTGATCGTCTTTTAGTACCGGTTACTATAAAGGAAGTTTTATTATTTCAGTACAAAATATACATTCCTTTTACAGCTAGAATCTGTGAATATCATTTGTACAGTAATCATTGGGAGGAACTAGAGACCCCATATTCGGATTTTACTGGATTTCAAGTTGATGACATATTTTCTAAACTAGAAAAAGCTGCTGAAAGACAGTTAGACTTCAGTGACATAAACTCAATGGATCCACATTTATGCCATTATTGGTTGGGACTTAATGCAGAGCAATTTAATGAGCTTTTAAATTGTATTCCATTGTTATATGATCATTTTGCAAACCCTTCTGTTGCTGTCAGCATATTTTTGGTCAAACTCAGAACAGGTGACAGCAATCAAAGACTGTCAACCTTGTTTAAAATACCAAGATCCACTTTGGAAAGAAAAATGAATATCGTAAGAAATTGTTTAGATGTACAGTTTGTTCCTAGACATTTAGGTATCAATCACATGTCTATCCAAAATGTAGCATCGCGCAATAGAATCATACCAGAGGGTTTTTTTGGGGATGCCAATATGGCTTCAAATATTAAGCCTGCTATTGTAATATGTGATGGTACATATGTTTACGTCCAAAGCAGCAGTAATTATTTATATCAAAAACGAACCTACAGTCTACACAAATATGCTAATCTTGTAAAACCATTTTTATTTGTTTGCTGTGATGGGCATATTTTAGAGTGTGTAGGACCATATGAAGCAACCCAAAATGATTCATCAATTATGAGTGCTATGTTTCATAATGAAAATGGTCCTATGCGCTCATTTTTTAGACCCCATGATGTCTTCATTTTGGATAGAGGGTTTAGGGATGTGATTCCTGAATTAGAAACTTACAATTATAAGACTCATATGCCTGAATCATTATTAGAAAATGAGCATCAATTAACCACTGTCCAGGCTAATAAGTCCAGATGTATAACAATGTGTCGTTGGGTGGTAGAGGTTGTGAATGGGAGAATTAAAAGAGATTATAAATTATTTCGTCAGGAATATTTTAATAGAGCGTCAAGTCACCTTATGGCTGATTTTAAAATAGCTTGTTCCCTCTTGAATAAATTCCATCCCACAATTGACGATACGCCCGATGCTGTGGAGTTTCTTAATATTGCCCAAGCAAGATTGAACACAGTCAATTATTTATCAGAATTTATTCAAAGGGAACATATAAACAGAAGACGTACGATTTTCCAAAGCATTAACAGCAGTGCTCCCCATCTAGATAATTTCCCAAGACTAACATTAAGCGATTTAAGAAGATTTGCATTAGGATCCTACCAATTAAAACAGGCACGGTCCTATTATGGGGAGCATGTGCGAGTAAATGGTACCTACAGTGTAGAAATAAGCAATGAATTAATAGAAGAAGATTTGCCCTTAATATTAGGTCATAATAATTATTTAGTTAGGGCCAGAATTAAATCACGACATGTCAGCAGCAGGGTGTATTATACATATTTACTGATAAGTAGAGAACAAAATAGGGCAAATTCTTTAGAGAGAATCATCGCTTATTATTGCAATTGCTTAGTGGGAAATCGTACTGTAGGGTGTTGCGCACATACCATGACTGTATTGTGGTATTTAAGCTGGGGCCGTTTTAATGATATAAGCGCCCCAGCTCAATTTCTGGATAATATATTCTATGAAGAATAAATGTTTTATTTATTTGTTTTTTTTTCATAAACCTGTTTTATTATAATGATTACTTATTTTATACAACACTGAGTAGTAGTTAAGAGGCTACTTCCAAAGCTTTTAGTCGTCTTTTTCGATACTTACTAGAAGGAGAGGGCTAAGCACACTAATCTCTAGCGAGAGAAAGCGATAGTGAGGCCTATTGTCAGGAATCATAATCAACCTATAATGTTCCCACTGCTGAGACACAGACCTCCTCTCTGTGAGAAGGAGTGGACCGTAATCCACCACGCGGGCCCAGACTGTCTTCGAGTTTTTGGTTCTAGGTCACGCCGGATTCCTCACAATGTTTTCCTTCACTGTTCTGAGAGCAGTGGTGATGAAATAATTTATACAAAGTAAAGCGTCTGTCAGGGTTCGAACCTACGACCTACAAATCGTAAGTTGCGGGCGTTACCACTGGGCCACCACTGCTCTCTGTCTGTCGCCTGTCAGGAATCATCATCCTCATATTAACCTTTAAATGTCCACTGCATAGGAAAGGCGACCCCATTAACATTAACGATAATATATCAACTAGAATGGTACATAATTGTCCATTCAGAAGAAATAAAATCTTGAAGAATTTAATTTTCATAACCTCAATTTCAGCAACCTAAAAAAATTGATTACACTTTAACCAGGGTGAATAAACAGAAATCGTTTGCAGATTATGAAAATATATTTCTTTATCTACAAAATAAAATAAAAACCACCGTGACACGACAATCTTTTTTGGGGGCCCAAAGCTTCTAAGAAAATGGGCATTGTCCTTTTCTTTCATTTAATTGCAATATATCACAAGATATTTTGTTATAGCATTTAACGCAGTACCCCATAAAAGATGTTTGTACTTTAGCTAATCTGAAAAATGGTTGATCTATTTTATCTTTATTTCTAGTATTAAAATTATGCCTATCACTTATTTTATTAAAAAGATTTAAGTTTTTTCTTACATACATAATATTCTCATAAATGAATTGGCAAGGTATCGTCATGATATTAATCTTTTTAAATAGTTCCCTGAGAGATTCGCGGTGACATACGATTATAAATGGCTCTGACAGTTCTTTTTTGCAAAATAAAAATGGATTCAATATCAGCAGCCCGACCCCACAGTAAAATGCCATACGACATAATGCTGGGGAAGTAACTGAAATAGACCAAACGCGCGGTTTCTACATCTGTTAAATGTCTTATCTTTCTAACAGCATAAGCGGCCGAGCTTAACCGCCCCGCAAGAGATTTTATATGAGGTCCGTCCCCATTGTAATTTCTCGTTTAGCGTGATTCCCAAGAAAACTGTTTGATTAATAAACTCCAGTTTTTCTCCATTCAATATGATGTCACATTCGATACTTCTAACATTAGGTAATTTAAATCGAATGCATTTGGTTTTTTTTTTCATTTAGTACCAAATTATTTACCGTAAACCAATCTTGTACCTGAAGAATAGAGCTATTCACGTCGTTAAGATTTTGTGAACGTCGATTTATTTTAAAAATCAATGATGTGTAATCTGCAAATAACACCATCTTCGGTTGATTTAGAAGTAATTGGGGTAAATCATTAATATAAACTAAAAAGAGGAATGGACCTAATATCGAGCCTTGAGGAACGCCCATTGCCATTTCAGACCCCAATGAGTTTACGCCGTTTACTTGAACTTTAACTTTTCTTTCTTTCAGATATGATCTTAGTAAATCAAGAGCTGTATTCCTAACCCCATAGTGCTCTAGTTTCAACAGAAGTGTATCATGGTCGACGCAATCGAACGCCTTCGAGAGGTCGCAAAAGATTCCAATGGCATCTTGTGCTTCCTCCCAGGCGTTAGAAATGTTCTTTATTAGGGTGACACCGGCGTCAGTGGTACAACGCCCTTTGGTGAAACCGTACTGATGTTCATGAAAGATGGAATTTTTATTAAAGTGACGTAACATTTGATTGAGCATCAACTTTTCAAACACCTTACTGAGAACTGGCAGAATTGACATAGGCCTATAATTATTGGGTTCCTTACTATCACCGGATTTGAACAAAGGAACTACTTTACTGTGTTTCATGAGATCCGGAAAGACTCCTTGGTCTACACTGGTTTTAAATATGAAAGTTAAATAGGGCGCAATGGTTTCGATGATAGATCTACAGACTTTTACAGACATTCCCCATAGATCTTCTGTTGATTTTAAGATCTTTAAAAGCTTTTATAACCGCTTGGGGGTTTGTATGCTGAAACCTAAACTCCAAAGGGCATGCCTTTACACTCTTTCTAAGTAAGGCAGCAGAAAGCGCGGGTGAGGAATTTAGAGATTCAGTAGTTTTAACTGGAATATTTCCAAAAAAGTTTTCAAATTCCTGAGCTATTTCTACATTTGAGTTGATTGGGCTATGTGCAGTCTCTAAATTAAATTCAGTACTACGCTGTTTTTTCCTACCTGTTTCATTATTTATTATTTGCCAGGTAGTTTTTATTTTGTTATCAGCTGATTTTATTTTATTGCTAATGTAAAGAGCTTTAGCTATTTTGCACACATTTTTAAAAGTTTAAGAATATTTTGCAACATACTGATGAAAGGTTGAATTATTCATGTGTTGCTTTAGGCCATAAAGTTTAAAAAGATTTTCCCTGCTTTTACGAATATCTGGAGTAGCCCAATAACTAAATAAGAACTTTGTGTAAATAGTTTTAGTCTTTAGTGGAAAAGTTTCATTAAAGTGTTTGTTTATTACTGAAAAGAAATCGGCGTAGAACTCATTTGGGTCACATACATTATTAAAACTCTGAACACATAATTTACTGGCCAACGAATTATTTATTTTTTCTAAGTTTTTGCATGTAATTGGCCTAAACCTTATTTGAATTTTTTGTAAAGGTATGTAGGCGCAAAAAGTTATTGTTTGTCCACTGTGATCAGATGGCAACTTATTTACAATTTCTTTATGTAAGTAATCACAATTACAAAAAATATTATCTATACAAGTGGCAGAAGAAGCTGTCACTCGGGTTGGTTCAATAAAAACATTTGACAAATCAAATGACCTAAAAAGACTTAATAATCGGACAGTATTCGAGTTATTTTCTAATAAATTAATGTTAAAATCACCACATATGATTATTGACTTACTATTGTTACAAAATATAGTAGTATTGTGTACATTTAACTAGCAACACTGTTAAGAGGTTGGCAACACCATACCCCTCCCACTAACCGTAGTGCTTACGGAACAGCTAAGGCTCGACCATTCGATCGCCGATGACCGACCCGAGTAGTTCTTATAGCTAAAACCTCTGCTTGATTGACCGTTGGTCGTTGAGAGTTTAAAATATTGTTGAGTACCGGAAAATATTATAATTTACCTTATGCGAAATTGTGATAAACTGATTTGATTGTGAGTTTGTAGAAGTTGATAAAGTGATTAATAAAAGTATATAATCCTGAAGCTGTCGTTTTTCTGAGTTGTCTAACACTATTAGCACTAAGTTTCTTTAGCACCTCTTCCATTACAGAATCAAATATAGGTAGTTTCTGGTAGCTTGGAGGTCTATATACGCATACTATAACATGCATATCAAACTCAACACAGGACAATTCAATGGTGTGTTCAACAGACAGTCCAATGATGTCTTTCCGTTCTTTTGATTTAATAGAATTTTTTACTAATATTAATGAACCGCCATGTATCATACATTTTCGGTACACAATAATTTTCATAATTAATTGACTTTACTTGATGGTCTTTTAACCAATGTTCTGTTAAACAAATGACATCAAACTTGGTATTTTCTAAAAACAATTCTATTTCCAGTAATTTGGAAGAGCAACCTTGGATATTTTGATTGAATAATTTTAACATATGTTGCCCACCCTTTGGTTCTTATTTTTGTGTATAATATTGCCAGAAGATACCTTTTTATTATTCTCTAATAATAATAATTGTTTATTTGAAGGGGTAACTTCTGTTGTCTTACTTACTAGTTTAAAACATTATCCAGAGTGACCTCCACAACTACAACTGAAGCGTCCAGAATGCCCGTCGCAGTTCCAGCAGGAAGAGAATACCTTATCTGACTGGTAGTGGCCTCCAAAGATGTTGGTATTATAGGTGGATCCTCCTTTGTACAACATGATGATTTATAATTATTGCTCACTAAGCTGTTAGTATAACTAGACAACACAGACTCGTCACTAATACTATCATTTGTTATATTAGCTATAACCCCATTAATATTATATGCTATCAACATAGCAATCAGATGTCTACATTCCCAAGACAGAGATAAAGTTCTCTGAGTTAACTTAAAACCACTAACAAACTTGTTAGTGTCAAAATACAATAATTTGTCACTATGACAACATGTCAATCTGTGAATATTACTATTCAACTTATAAATATAATTATTGTCATAATCTGATAAAGTATCAGAGTAAGGTAAAGCACACAACATTATTTTTCCTACATTTAATTTTAATAAGATGTCCACACCATCCACTATATCCTATTTGGTAATACCAGTACTATTACCTAAAAGCAAAACCATTGTAGAATAATTATCTAGGTTTGTGTTTTCAATTCTTTTAATCATTTGTTTGAAACTTATGTTATGATAACTATAATTAGTAAAATTATGGCTTAGGTAATTGAGTAACAGTTTTCCAAAGCCAGAACCTAATTCGTCACAGAAAAATATAGATTTATTTTTCTTCTGTGTATTAACCCAAGTCTCTGCTGGAAGAGCCAACACCGGCGGAGGGAAGTTAGGCTGAATCTGAGGAGGTGGTGGTTGGTTGGCACAGCTGCATGAGAGATTATTAGTCAGAGACTCATACCTCTCAGCATTGCACTTCACCAAATCCAGTAGTTCCCCAGCCTCAAGCAAGCGCTCACTTAATTGTTGTTGTGAAGTCTCATATTTCTCAAAAATATCCTTCAGCAAGTGCTCCTTATGTAGTATATCGTTATAAAGGAGCTTAGTATCAATGTCATACTTTTCCCTACATTCATCTAACTCGACAGTACAACTATTTAAACTTTTTGAAAGTATGACACGTTCCTTTCTCAGGGAAAGATTTAATTTTAAAAGATTTTGTTTTTTAATAACTTTCTGTGACCGTTTTATTATTTTCTTCAATTTAATATATTTCTTTAATTTATTGTGACTCATAACAATAGGACATAATGGTATGGTATCGTCACCAGTCAAATCTATTGTTATAGCTGGCTCACACACTGATTTTAACTTGCTACTTGCCTACCAAATCATTAAATAGGTTATTGGTGTTAGCGACCTGTACAGAAAATAAGGCATAAATATAGTTACATTAAGATTTAGTTAATTAGAATGAGATGGGAAAGTTCAACAGAAGAGAAATATTATAGAAAACACTGCTTTACTTAAACTATCTTAAAATATCTTTTAACTAGATATGTAGGTACAAAAGTCTTATTTTATGTAAAGAATTTGTGACACATTACAGGATTATTAAGTATTTAGTACAATTTTTGTGGTAGTAGTAGCTCGTAGTAAGCTTATTTTGTATAGTAAATTATGTAGTGTTTATTGTCTGGGCGAATGTTTTCGTCGTCGATTTTACTTCCACTTGTTGTCAAGCAAAAGGAGACATAAACCTTGCCAGTGTGTGATGGACGTAGCTCAAAGACCTGAGCAGTATTTTGTGGTGTTCTGTAGTCTGTAAACATTAACTACAAAAACTTAAATAAAACAAAATATTCCCCGGGATCGAAGATAGTTTGAAATCCGTCACCGTTGAGGTGTTGAGTTGACAGCCGGTTTTAACTCATTTTTGTACGAAGTTTTCGCGACAAAAAACACTGTATAATCACTGGATATAATATTTAGTATCTAGGTTCGACAGTATTACACTTTACCATACGTATTTGCCACTACATACTAACTACTATATTATATACTAACAAACTGTACAGTAGGTACACTTAAACTCAAGTAATCATAATAAATAAATTAAATTGTATGATAATACATAACATAACAAAAATAAGCTAAAAATATAAATATATAGTTATTAACATAACAATAACAACCAACTAAGTAGGTACTTTAACCGCAGTGAAATAATCACTGTGTCATGGGCCTTAATAAACATAATTACTAAATAAAACGAACTTACCTAAGTGAAGTTCTATTTTAATTATACGAAATGCTTAGTCCTCGATAATTATCCTGATTTACTATGTAGTCCCACTACATTTCCATCGTGTGCACGCGAATATTCAGATTCAATCCTGCAAGAAAAAACTTTTACGCTGGCAACTATAACCAGCTAATGTCATTCTATTTAGAGTAATCTGCAATGAGAGAATTAAAATTAACAGACAGTAATTCCCCAACTTCAATCCCAGGGTCAAAAGACAAACTATGGTCTTGTTCAGGGCTTGGGAGGGAACATAGTATCGAGGACTAAGCATTTCGTATAATTACAATAGAACTTCACTCAGGTAAGTTCGTTTAATTTAGTAATTATACTCCATGCTTAGTCCTCGATAATTATCCTGATTTACTGTGTAGATGTTTAGAGAGATGAAGTTGGAAATTACAAACATTTGTTTCACACTAAAACATTCAAATAACATAAAGTCAACTTTTATTGTAAGTGGAAAAACTTTACCACATTTTCAATTAATTCTCTTTTAATAATGCTTCTATTCTAATTATCAACAACCAAGTATGTATTTAGTATGCCTACTCTTTTGGCTCAAAACTTAATTTATGAAAAAAAAAATCACATCAGTCTCAAGGTCTCTACATTACCAACAAACTTGGCAAAAATTTAGCAAAACTTATGATCAAACAAGCGTTTTAAAAATACTGGTTATCTTCTGACTTGTGGAATGAGGAGTAAATATTTTGATATCTATGCTACTGTCCAACATTGTTTGTTTAATCCAATAACTAATTGTTTGGCTACCTAACATAATTATGATGCATTCATAATTTTTCTGTATTACCTATCTCTGAATTACTCCATTTGTGAGTATAATTTATATAATATTGTAATGTAATCACAGAACAAATGTCAGTTTCATGAAAAGTAGGATAACATAATAATTGTTAGCCGTTTTCCTGTCTTAGATGTTTTTACCAATCAGTGATTTTTATGTTAACACTTGAATTGCCAGGGCAAACACGCTTGCGCTTAAATAGTAGTGCCAGACTGCAACTGAGCACTAATACCACATGTATCAACTCCATCCACAGGACTTACACGCAGAGACGAAGGACCCCCTGGAGCGCTTACAGCGGCCGCGCCGGTAGGGTGTTTTAGACCAGCGCTGTGTGCGGCTGACGTCATCATCTATAAATAGAATTTCAAGTTACGACATGTGTCGACGGACGGACGGACGGTTGTCGATTTGGATGTTATGAAGTCTCAATTACAGATAAGTTATATTCTTTAAGACTTGAAATAATTCTTACATACTTTTTGGCTACTTTGTCAAGTGATAATTGTTGTAATGGGTACCATCATTCTATAAAATTCAGTACCATTGATGGATCCCATATATCATTGTAGTTAGTGCAACTTAGTTGTAATTTGAAGATACCTTTAAAGAACTTCTTAATTACAGGATCGGTACCTACATCAGCATTTATGATCAATGACAATGCAGATCTATTAGTGCTGAACGTATATGAACTGCCATTGTTGAATTGTTGTGTAAGAAACTTTAATATTTTAGTAATAGAAATATCGTGAATATTTTTACCATTACAGAAAGTCCACCACTTATGTAGTGTGCTACTGAATACTGCCTGACACTGTTATCTGACAATGAAGATATCATGACCTTAATGGTGGCATGTGGTATCATTTGCTTCTTAAACGGTTCTCTGACAACATGCAGGCCCCCAGGGAAAAAAGCTGCAGTGCAAAGGATGCAGCATTCTGGAAGGTGACAGCAAAAATTGGTTTGATGGTTCAAACTATATACTGTAATCTGTGATTTCACCATGAAATTAAGAAATGGGTACCAAGGTTGTGATAGTCTCATAGGAGAAAGTAAGATGCCAAAAACCTGATCAACTTAATAATTTGTGAAATTAATCCAAATAGTGGAAATGCATAAAATAATGGGTAATAATTCCAATTTACTGTAAATGCATCTATATTTTCTACAAGTGCCAGGCCAGATATCTCATATCTATCACACTTAGTATTAGCTCTAGTAGCAAATATGTAGATCAATGGAAAGGATTTCCAAAAGATCTCACTATGTCCTGAAATGCTGCAGGAGCCAGACATACAATCAATGTTTTTATTTCTAGACTCAAGATCAGCTTCTATGCTGTCTTTAGATTATACATAAAATGCAGATATCCCCATTTTTAGGGCTTCACACCACTGCCATATTATGCCTAGCCAGGCAATTGAGATTATTAAATTGACTACCACACATTATAATCTAAGGTTGTAGTATTGTTTAACATAACATTTGGTATACATTTAAGTATTCGGTAAAATATTCTATACCAAGAAAAGCATCAAAAAATTCCAAAAAACTTAAATGATTTTTCTTGACTTTCCAAACCCCATTTGCTATCTGACTGTCAAAACAAATATTTCCCATATTTATCATAATTAAATCAAACTCCCTCTCATAGAGAGGAGGCCTGTGTCCCAGCAGTGGGAACATTATAGGCTGATTATGTAAATCAAAGTCACTGTGGTAAACTAACTCTACACATTTTGGATTTTTCCAAATTCTAGTGTAGGTACTTAAGCATAGAAATCCAAAACTCACAACTGGACAACAAGCTGATAGGATAAGGTGTAAAATAATAGATGAACATCTCTTTATATCTGTCACTGACAATGTCATAATATACTTTGTATCAATCACAAATCCTAAGTACTCAGCAACTTAATTGGGTTTGGGATTAGTTTTAACCTTATTTATGTAACATACAAGACACTCCAAAAGCCTATAGTTTTACTAAAATTTTCTAAAAATTCTTAATAATGTTCTCCAATACAAGTTAAATCCTCAAGATAAAAACACAGATTTTTATCCCCCACTAAAGTATAAATATAAGATATTACTGGTGTGGGGCAGTACACAAGCCAAAGCACAAACAATTGAATTAATTGTTTTTACAATAAACCCTCAATGTGTTTTGTCAGTGTTCAATGATATTAAAAAATAGACATTTTATAAATCAATTGTGCCCAAATGATCATTTTATTTTACATAACCTCCTTAGGTATGTCTTTCATTTTAAAACTGTTGTGTATGGATAAATTATATTCAGACATTTTGGATTTACTGGAACCTCCATTTAGTTTGTGTACAATAAATATTTTTGATTAAAAAACTGTCCACTGATAGGTGCACACTGCACACTCAAATCTAACAACTTACCAATTTCTTTTTTTGTATTAAATACATATTCAGACTCTGAAAATGCACAACTTTATAGGTATTATGTTGTGTAGGAATGTCCTTAAATGGAATTCTATATCCCTTCAAATATGACCAAATAACTTTATCTTGTGTGAAAAAGATCACCGCCAGCAAGAGTAAAATATTTAAGGCAACATGCAATTGTCGTTACCTATAATTGACATACAGGTTTGTATCAGTACGTCTTGCCTGATGAAATCCTCTGCTGTTGGTACTTCTCAATGGTCCTAGATTGGTACTTACCCCCCCCCCCCCTGCTTGAATCAAACGTGAAGGGGGCATTGGAGTTTTCCTTACAATTACTTAACAGTGTAGTTGTAGCTGCCTTCTTAATTACCCAGACTTGACATGTTCAATAATGAACTTTTCACCAAACAGGAAACTGTCCCGTTTCGCTATATTTGTTGTTTTAATCATGATTTTTATCTATATTCGAGCGCAGTAGGCATTTAGCGCTACCTCAATCCCTGCGAGCTAGTCGCGCGAACACGTAGTTTAAATGAACTCGCTGACCCCGCTGTGCAAAAATTTTGCGTCACAGTATAAAATTGTAACAGTAAGTACAATTAACTTTGTTTTACGGAATTCATGTTAATGTTTCGGGTGTTTAGTTTTTAGGGAAATATAAGCAACACAATTTATTTTATTACCTACCTACCATTGTTTTTTTTTTAATGTCACTAACACTGTTTCCTTTTCTTTCATGACTGTTACAGCGCTTCCGCACTACGCTTACGCTTACTACCGCACTACGCTTACTTATAATAATAAAACCGGCCAAGTGCGAGTCGGACTCGCGCACGAAGGGTTCCGTACCATTATCTATAAAAACGGCAACGCCCTTAAATATTTATTTTATTCTGGTTTTTAGTATTTGTTGTTATAGCGGCAACAGCAACATACATCATCTGTGAAAATTTCAACTGTCTAGCTATCACGGTTCATGAGATACAGCCTGGTGACAGACAGACAGACAGACAGGCAGACAGCGGAGCCTTAGTAATAGGGTCCCGTTTTACACTTTGGGTCATCATCTGCCTAGCCTTTTCCCAACTATGTTGGGGTCGGCTTCCAGTCTAACCGGATGCAGCTGAATACCAGTATTTTACATGGAGCGACTGCCTATCTGACCTCCACAACCCAGTAACTGGGTAATACGATACCCCTTGGTTAGACTGGTTGTCAGACTTTCGTGCTTCTGACGACTCGTAACGACTGTCAAAGATCCACAAATGACAGCCGGGACCAACGGCTTAACGTGCTTTCCGAGGCACGGAGGAGTCTCGATATGTGAAAATGGTCACCCATCCACGGACCAACCCCGGCAAGCGTAGCTTAACCTGATGGATTGACCCGAGCGGCTGTTATTACTTTGCCACGAGCTCCTCAATACAATACCTCCGTTTTACACTTTGGGTATGGAACCCTAAAAACAAGCATTATAATCTATAGAATTTTGGTATGGCAGGCAATTTCCCGCAGGAAGTCAGCCAGTAATAATTCAATCGTCTACCTGTTGTCGTTTTCAATATCGAGCAAAAAAATCACGTTTGTTGTATGGGAGCCCCCTTAAATATTTATTTTATTCTGGTTTATGTATTTTTTGTTATAGCGGCAACAGATATACATCACCTGTGAAAATTTCATCTGTCTAGCTATCATGGTTCATGACATACAGCCTGGTGACAGACGGACAGACAGACAGCGGAGCCTTAGTAAAAGGGTCCCGTTTTACCCGATGGGTATGGAACCCTAAAAACAAGCATTATAATCTATAGAATTTTGGTATGGCAGGCAATTTCCCGCAGGAAGTCAGACAGTAAGTCGGTAAGTCAGCCGCAGCCGGTAAGTCAGCCGCAGCCGGTAAGTCAGCCGGTAAGTCAGTCGGTATGTCGGTCGGTAAGTCAGGAGATAACAGATATCTACACTAGTCATTATTGTGTGAAAGTACAACAACATCAACAACCTTGCATTATTATTATAATTTGTACAATAGATACCTACAGTAGGCGCGCGAGTTGAATTGATGCAGTAGGTACACTAGGTACATGTCTGACGCTCGCGTAATAGAATCTACCTATTGCGCCTGAGCGAGAAGCAAATACTGCCGTCGCATCGTCGCGTCGCCATTCTAAATCCCATTCAAAAAATCGAGTTGTAGGTCAGTTCAACTGAACAGTCAGTTGAACTGCAAAGATAAAAAGTTTTATTTGCAAAAATGATCTTTGGTGTAGTAATCTGCCGCCATAAGGAAAAAAGACGCATCTAACATTTTTTTTTAAATTGAGTTACATACATATTCTAAATCAGTAAACAAAATGGCATCTACCATAATGTATGTAAAATATAAAAATACTTTTTATATTTTACATACATTAAACGGAACCCCATAAATCTTACTGTTAAATAAGACGTATCTGCAATATGAATCTAATATTACTAAACAGAAAAGACATTTCTGACGTACACTAAGTTGAAAAAACGCATTTTAGTAGAAGCGTCGTATTTATTTACAAAATATTTAATTCATCATAAAATGAAAAGGCACATTTGCGTGGTCATAAGAAAAAAAGACTGTTCTGAGTAGATGTGGCTTTTTAGCTTAGTATTACAAAAAATAGGCAGGCGCAAGTGGCAGTAGTGTCTTTTTTACTTAGTATTGCTAGTTGTGCGGGGTGAAGTGGGGATCGCGGTTGGAATACTACACTTCAGTTGCGTCCAGGAAGCCAGAGCGAACACGCGCGCGCGCGGCTCTCCGAGTTATAACTACGGAAAAATTGTAAGTCAAACTTCCTCGAATTATAATTGATGTATATTTAAGCATTTACGCAAGCACCCATGAGTAATTTAAGATTAAATAAACTGCAAACTTATCAGGTGACACTTACCAAATAAAGACATGCCTACTTTTATGTTTAAATATTAGAAAATCAAATATATCGGTTAGAAAACAATATCTTAATCTAGGAAAACGCTTTCTTCTCTAATTTGTTTACACCGTTGAGTACCAACTATGAAATGAAAAAGTTTGCAGTTTATACTCTTAAACCTTGTTTTATTATTACCTTAATGAGTTTTGTAGGAAGTAACATCTTTTTTGTGTGCTTGCCTGGCTGATGTATATTTTTGCCACTTTAAGGTTAGACGGAAGATATTTTCTATTTAGAGCATAACCCCGTGTATAGTGGGTTAAGGAAGTTTGTATTTAGATAATATCTTTGTTTTTTTTATTTCTTTCCTTTGCGCTGGTGATTTTTTTTAACATTTTTGTTTATTTTGTTTGTTTCAGAGTGACAAAATGCGACATAATCGAAGCTCAAAAATAATTTCGTTGGTGCCACCAACCAGTTCTTCCCAGGAGTCAAACCTGAATACTTATAATTATGAGCTGCCTTTATCTACTACGAATGAAAATAACTCTTTGAATGATGCGGATCTTCATAACAGCTCCGACAGCATCCTGGATTTTGATTCAGATGATTCGGTATTTGATAAAAATTATTTACCCTCAAGTTTAGATCCGTCAAAATGTTCGGAAGATTCAGATTCTTCTACAAATACCATCCCCCCATCACAATTAATTAACGTTACTGTCCCTGAGTCACCTGAAGTCTCAAGCGACGAAGACACACCACAAACCCTCACAAAAAAGGGTACAATCAGAAAACGTAAGAAGTATGATGAATCACCGGCGCAGAGAAAAGAAATTAAAAAACTGAAAGATATGGAATCTAAATACCAACTTAAGCCAGGCTGTAACGATCGATGTAAAGAAAAATGTCATACTCAGTTTACAGAAGAAGCACGACAAAATCTAAACCTTTCCTTTAGAAACATGTCTTGGAAAGAGCAACAATATTTCATAATAAATAACACATCCAAAGAAGAGCCTAAGAGGAAAACCGTTAAAGAAAACAGAAAACTGCCAAGAAACGTAAGCGTATTATATTTTCTGTCAAATGAAACAGGGGCAAAAGTGAATGTTTGCAAAGTATTTTTTCTAGAAACGCTGGGTTACAGTCGAAAAAATGATAAATCTGTAAGGAACGCCTTATGCAACATAACAAACAACATTCCAGTTGATAAGCGAGGAACCAATCCTAATCCAAAAAAGTTGGACGACACTAAAATTGTAGAACATATAAATTCTTTTAATCCTTCCATATCCCACTACAGACGAGAGCACGCTCCAAATAGAAAATATCTTCCATCTGACCTAACAGTGACCACAATGTATCGAGACTTTTACGAACAACAAAATATGAAGCACCTTCCTGTTCACGAACAGATTTCTTATGACTACTACAGAAAAGTTGTAAAAAAGTTAAACATTGGTTTTACAAAACTAGGACATGAAGAGTGTGACGTGTGTGAAAGGTTTTTTATCCATAATCTGGAGTACAAGGAGAAACGACACAGAAATTGTCAAGAATGCCGAGATTACGAACGACACCGGGAAAAATATACATCGGCCAGGGAAGCATACAAAAAAGATGTAGAAAAACAAAATAACGCAAACATCACCTCAGATACTGCCTATTTTGCAGCTGATTTGGAAAAAGTAATAATGCTCCCACGTATTGAACAATTTAAAATTGTAATGTTTTGCCCAAGAGTAATCGTATTCAATGAAAGTTTTGTGCCAATAGGTGACAAAAAAAACAATGCTACTTCGCAAACTTATGCTGCGATATGGCATGAAGCAATTGCTGGTCGCAAAATGAGTGACATAATAAGCTGTTTCAGAGCTTTTTTGCAGGCAAATAGAGACCTGAAAAATGTAGTCATCTGGTTAGATAACTGTGCAGCCCAGAATAAAAATTGGACTTTGTATTCTTATTTGCTCCATCTTGTCAATTCAGTCGAAGTCAATTATGAAACGATTACATTAAAATATTTAGAGGTAGGCCACACGCACATGGCAGCAGACGAATTCCATCATCAAGTGGAGCAATCCATGAAGAGGAAGAAACACATCTATGATTTCGAAGACTTTCACCAAGCAGTATCGAACACCAGAACAAATATTATCGTTAAAGTAATGAACATGGATGATTTTTGTCAGTTCGAAGACTGTTCTTCAACTTACAAACTACAAAATTCTTCCCCTCGAGCTTATTTATGTGATATGTGTGAAGTAACATTCCTTAGAGGCACCCACGTCATTCGTTATAAGACTGCTTTCTATAATGAAGAAGAATACTCACTTGACTTTCTGAGATTAAAAAATATAAAATCTGGGATACCACCTCCAAAACCAAAGAATCAATGTAGAGGCATTACTCAAGAGCGCAAGTCAGCAATCCTACAAAAACTGACACCCTTAATGCCAGACAACAGAAAATCGTTTTGGTATAATCTACCTACTGATGAAAATAGTATTGATCTCACTCAAGCTGATGAAGCCTAAATTTACAAAAGATACAAAGCTGTGATCATTTTCAATATTAAGTATAATTCGTTCAAACTTAGACAGTTTTTATAATTTTTGTTTTTAGAAGAGTTTTAAGCTTTATGTTGAGAGAAGTTTGTTATTGCTATTTTTGTTTTTTGTCTTTTTTATGAAAAAAAATATTTTTTAGTTATTAGTTTGATCTCACTCAAGTTTATGATGAAGACTTCATTATAAGGGATTCCTTACAAAGCTGTGATTACTATTAATAATAAGTATAAGTACAAACTTAGATAGTTTTTATTCTTAAGAGAGTCTAGTAGAGTTCTAGAAGAGTTTAAAACTTTATGTTGAGACAGGTTTGTAATTGCTATTTTCGATATTCTTAAAAAATTAAAAAGGCTGATTCTCATACTGAGTGTTTTATTTAATACAAGATGTTAGGGTTGTTAGGGATCTAACAAATGTGCAAGTATTTTTGACGTGACGTCTTATAAATCGATGAATACCGGCTGCACGCACGAAAAAGATAATTGAATATATTAGTATTACTAAGTTGAAAAGCAGCAGATGGCTATTAACGTCTTTTTTCTTTGGTTAACTAGAACCTGGTAACACATTATCACTAAGTAGGAAAGACGTTTAAAAAAATACTAAGTTGAAAGGGCGTTTCTAGCCAGAAGCGTCTTTTCATTGCAGTATCACGTATTTTCTTATATTTTTTTTACTAAAAAGAAAAAGAAAAAGTTATATAATTAATACTTAGCATTTATTTTAATAAAATTTACAAATTATTTCTGATAGATCAAACTCTAATACACACTTTTGCACCACAAAATTATTATTTGGTTTATTTCATTTCGCACAGCGCATTTTTTTGTTTTTTACATTCTTTATAATTTTTTTCTCCGTTTCGTACTTCATGTAGAAACGTCCTTTTTCCTTATGGCGGCAGAGTTGTGCTACTGTTCTTTCTGTAAACTGTAATATTAAAAACGAGTAGGTAGTTATAATACACATAGAAAAATTATAATCAAACTCATCTTATTGTTTATACAGACTGATTTTTAAAACTAACACACACGGAAAATAACAATAATTTCTCGTATATTTTGCGGGGAACGCAGCGAGCTAGCAACAGCGGCACAGGTCCTACCTCAAAGACGCCTGGCCGGCTACTGAAACGAAGCGCGCGGGCCACCTTGTTATATAATATCTTGTTAAAACAATAAAAAACTGTTTTGAGAAAAATGAACCATACAATATTCTTCGTAATTTCATTGACATGTTTTTCGGGAGTAAAAGTTGGTTCTACTACAAGTAAAAATAATAAAACGATCAAAAAATCGCGAAAAAAGGGAGTTTTCTCGATTTTTTTTGATCGAGTGAAGTTGTATAAATCGTGTTTTGAACCATAGAATAATCAAGAATATTTATTAAACTACAACATGTATTTTTATCAGATCAAACAAATAATATTTGATTGTTTAATTTTGAATCAACAAAAATAGGTCGATTCTGAGAGTCCTGCCCTTAATAATCGTGAAAACATCGGTGAGAATTTCAATATTCGTTGTGTTCCGATTGTTTTTTATCAAAATATAGATACTGTTTAGACTGCGGTAATGCAATTCCAAATTACTGTGGTGGTCTTCCACCCCCGGTTGTTTTCCTTGATTGGGTGACTCAGCCGTTTAAATGCATGTTCAATTTTGAAGCATCCAGCAATAGTAAATTCAACAGTACTAGTATTAAATGCATTTTACATTATGTAGGTAATTCTTCTTACTTGATCATTTTTAAATCTTAGTCATTTTAGATGATTTTAAGAAAGTAAAAACATTTACGTTTTCTTGGAACTGGACGGGTTTCCCAAGGCCATTATCATTGCTTCATACAACCTCATAGAACCATCCTTTAGATCTTGGATATGATCTAAAAGCACACAATAGACTAACTATGTCTGATGATGCTTAGTGTGCAGAACTGATTCTTTATCAATCAATATTGTGATAATAATTTCTCACGAGAGAACAATATTGAGTACTCATAGAACTTCTAGATATACATTTATATTTTGAGCTTTTTGCCTCTACTTGAGACTGCGAGAGCTAGGCTCCTGCCTTATTGTAATAATAATTTCTCACGAGAGAACAATATTGAGTACATATCATAGAACTTCTAAATATAAGTACATTTATATTTTGAGCTTTTTGCCTCAACTTGAGGCTGCGAGAGCTAGGCTCCTGCCTTATTGTAATAATAATAATTTCTTACGAGAGAAAAACATCATTTTGTTTATAGGCAGTGCATACCATAGAACTTCTAGGTATACATTATATTTTGTGAGTTTTTCCCCAAGTTGAGGTTCGAGAACAAGTCTCGAGGGGAGTCAACAGGACCTCCTGTTGCACATAGCACTATACTGTCTTGTGTAACACGAACTTCATGTTACATTGTACAAGAACGGACGGACCGAGCACTGGCAGTATGGCGGATAATTATAATCATCTGCTGCTTTGCAATCCAAATTAATCGTAATCCCTGAAATTTTTCATTATACCACAAATACATACCTGTTTTCTTCTTCGTTTACAAAAATAATTGTCTTTTGCCTGTATTACTGACTCCAAAAAAAGGGACGCCGAAGTCGCCCTTGAGCTCGCCTAAGCGGTTTCTTTCCAATTTTCGCCACATTTTGTTGACTGGTGTTATTTGTTGTTGATAATAATCAAAAGTAATAAGTTTATAAAAGAAAATTCAATAATTTTCTTAAAATGATGTGCGCTACACGACGCGAAAATAGTGAATGACATTAGCTGGTTATAGTTGCCAGCGTAAAAGTTTTTTCTTGCAGGATTTATTCTCTGAATATACGCATGCACACGATGGAAATGTAGTGGGACTACATAGTAAATCAGGATAATTATCGAGGACTAAGCATGGAGTATAATATTGTATCCTTCAAATTATACACACTTACCCGCATTTGCGATACGCATACGACGTCGTGCACAAATTTTAATATACAACTACCCTCTTACTACAACTGATAAGAAATCCTAGTGTAATTTTGTCATAGTACCAACCCGCTACTCTAACCGGCTTTATGTATTTTTAAGTTATAATTTGTATTTTCTCTGTAAGTGATTGTGTAATCTTTTGAGAAAATAAATATCTAAAACCGTAATGCAATAACGACCACAATACCATTTTACATGAATCTTTTACGTCACATCGATCTGGGTCAAATGCAGCCACGATTACGAAATCGCCAGCACAGCAGCAAGAAAGTAACACAGTTGCATCGCTTCTAAAAGAACCCTCAGAAATATTGCTTGCCACAGCAATTATTAACGTACAAGCAGGGGACGGATCTTACCAAAAAACGAGAGTTCTTTCAGATCAAGGGTCACAGACATCCATTATAAGGGAAAGCGCAGCTCAGTTGTTAAAACTACCGCGACGGAAATGTAACGGCTATATCTCTGGAATAGGGAATAAGGAAAACAACTGTAAGGGCATGATTACCATCAAATGTTCGTCGTTGGTTAGCGATTTCACCTTTGAAACGGGCGTATACATATATAATGAATAGACTCATAAATAACTTACCTAGCTGTACGTTGCCTAAGCCAGACTGGCCTACTCTTAACCAAATAACTCTAGCAGATCCCGAATTTTACAAAAGTAGGCCTATTGACATCTTATTTGGGGCAGATATCTATTCCACTATCCTTATGGAAGGTATCTGTCGTTCAGAAGGTATATTGCCAATTGCCCAACAAACCCAGTTGGGATGGATCTTAAGCGGTAACTACAAAACGTACCATTGCAATGTGATCCAAATAATATCGAAGAGATTCAGCAATTCTGGGAAGTAGAGGATATTCATGAATCTCCAGCGATATCAGAAGAAGACCAAAAATGCATCGAGTTTTACCAATCTACGACCTCAAGACGGGAAGACGTTAGCTACGTGGTTAAAATGCAATTCAAAGAAAATTTTGAGAAAAATTTAGGTGAATCGAAAACAAAATCGGTTGCTCAATTTTTCCAAATATAGCGGAAATTAAGTAAGCAACCGGCACTGGCACGTGACTATAAAACGTTTATTTCTGAGTACCTAGAGCTCGGACATATGACACCCGTTGCGCCACACGTACAGCCGGACTGCTACTTATCGCAACATTGCATCCAACGATCTGAGTTATCAACAACAAATCTGCGAGTTGTCTTTAATGCCTCGGCAAAAACCTCGAGTGGATACAGCCTCAATGATCTTATGTGCCGAGGACCCAATTTACAGCAAGACCTTCCGAGCCTTATCTTAAAATGGAGACAATTTAGATACGCGTTTACAGCAGATATAGAAAAAATGTTTCGCAAAATCTGGCTACATCCCGATGATCAAAAATATCAGAAAATTATCTGGCGGAACCATCAATCTCAACCTTTAAAAGAATACCAGTTAGCAACAGTTACCTATGGCACAAAAGCTGCATCTTTTTTGGCCATGATGTCACTGAAGCAACTAGCCATTGATGAAAGGCCAAAGGCCAAAGTTGCGCTCCTGGCATCTTAGAACACTCGTTTTACATGGACGATCTCATGCATGGTGAACATTCAGCGAGAGCAGCTAAACAGCTCAAAGCGGAGATGATCAACCTCCTCAAGTCAGGCGGGTTTAACCTCAGAAAATGGCGATCAAACTTGCCGGAACTAATAGATAGTTCGGATGCACTCCAAAAGGAAGACTTTGACTTTAAGCAACCGGAGTCAACCAAAACTTTAGGTCTTCGGTGGGAACCAAAAAATGATCAATTTATCTTTCATCGTATAGAATTCATCTCACAAGACGTCCTTACAAAAAGACAATTCTTATCTCAAATATCCAAAATTTTTGACCCTTTGGGCTGGCTAGCCCCTGTCACAATAAAACTTAAGATCTCGTTCCAAGAATTATGGAAATCAGACCTGTGTTGGGACCACCCTGTCCCTCAAGAAATCGAGTTAGAGTGGAATACTATTAAAGCCGATCTATCACATATATCTCGATTTAAAATACCACGTTGGATTCAAACCCAGGAGAAAGATATCATCAAACTCCATGGCTTTTGCGACGCTAGCACAAAAGCATACGCTTGCGTCGTGTATTGCAAAATACAGAGAGAAGATGGGACCGATGTGACCCTTATTGCAGGGAAATCAAAAGCGTTTGGAACTTTGTGGTGCTCTCTTGTTGTCAAAACTATCTTATCCCTGTCGAGCTACAAAGTGCATGTTTACGGTTGGATTGATTCAATGGCTGTTCTAGGTTGATTAAGTGGTGAACCGGAGAAATGGAAACCTTTTGTTGCAAATCGAGTGAGGACTACCACGGAAATAATCCCTAAAGGTAACTGGAGTTACGTAGAGTCCAAAGAAAACCCTGCAGATTGCGCAAGCCGGAGTTTATCAGCTGCTCAATTAGCCAATCGCTCACTGTGGTGGCATGGGCCCGACTGGTTACCACAATATAAACCAAAAGAATCTCATGAGATGCCGACTTATACGAATATTATTAGCGAAGAACTCAGAAAAAAGGAACACTGGAATACGGTCATAGTTAACCCTGAAAATTTAGTAATCAATCAACTATTACCAAAATATAGCACTTTAAGAAAACTTACTCGAGTATTAGCTTACATCAACAAGTTCATCGACATCGTTGTTTACAAGAAAAAACGCACATGTTTTCTTACTCTGCAAAATATACAGCAAGAGAAATGTTAATTAAGCACGTCCAAAACGAATATTTCAACGAAGAAATATCGCGGTTGAAAAATAATGAACCACTGACCAAGAAAAGTCAGATTCTTAATCTCAATCCCATATTAGACACTAATCAAATGCTCCGTGTCGGTGGCAGACTTAAAGCATTCGAATCTGGATCCAGAAATGAAGCATCCCATCATAATCCCGAATCAATTGAAATTGGCAGATCTTATCATAGATGAATCCCACGAGCTCGTATTTCATGGTGGAGTAAAAATGACTACTGGATTCATAAGACACAAATACTGGATTCTTGGAGGAAACAGAGTTACAAAGAAACGATTAAGAACGTGTGTCAAATGTAAAAGAAATAATCCCATACCACAACATCAAATCATGGGTGACCTCCAGCACAATTGATTCCTAAACGACCTTATTATCACACTGGAATAGATTACACCGGACACATCCTTCTTAAGGCAAACAAAGGTCGCGGCATTAAAACCTGTAAAGGGTACGTTGCAGTTTTTGTTTGTATGGTAACTAAAGCCATTCATTTAGAAATCGTCTCAGATCTCACAGCGTCAGCCTTTATTGCCGCGCTTCGACGAATGTCGGCTAGAAGAGGAGTTCCTGGGCACATCTATAGTGATCAGGAAACTAACTTCATAGGAGCCAACAAAATTTTAAAACAAGAGTTTGCCGAAATCTCTTACATCTTGTCTGACCAAGAAGTAACCTCGACAATCTCTGAAATGAATATTGAGTGGCACTTTAACGTCCCATCATGGGCATCTGCAGGCGTAGCATGAGCACCGTTTTGTCGGCGGAAGAGTAGACAAAAATGACGTTTCCTGTAGACAGTAGACAGTACGAGACGGCAGCAAAATAGAAAGAGTCAACTGCACTTTTTACGAAATTCACTCTTTTACATAATTCGACTCAGAATTCTTTGTTTTGTCATAGGATTTATCGGTTGTCAGTGTGATTTTGACAGTAAGGATAGAAAACTTTCTTCCGAAATAGTCTACATATAAAAAGACCTAGACAAGGATCGTTAGAAATGAAAGACAAAATTACAGATTGTAGAAAGATTTCTACGGTGGATGTCAAAAATGAAGAAACGAACTGTCACTTTGTATAGAAAAAGCTATGTCTATTCTTCGTAGAGATAGAAAGCGTCATGCTACGCTTGCTGCTGGCGGACTCTGGGAAGCGGCAGTGAAGAGCCTAAAACTTAATCTCAAGCGGGTCGTTGGAGAGCAAAAACTAACCTACGTACTATCCCAACTCGAGGCTTGTTTGAACTCCAGACCACTGTGCCCTCTGACAGAAGATCCTGAGGATCTGGACTTTTTGCGCTGCATCCTGGAAGTGATGGACACGTAAGGGTCGTCACACTTCACAACCAAAACCGGGCTCTTAAAACGCCAGTTGTAAAACTGTCCTTACTGCCAACAAATAAAAATGATCAAGATCCAAATGACTCAAAAGTTGATAATAAATTGCCAGCGGCAAAGAAAAAACGTCCTATCTCATTCTTAGCTATGGTTTTATCTATGACGTTATTTTTTCTGTCACTAATAAGCACCGCTCAAGCATCCTACAATTTTACCCCGCTGAAAGAAAAGAAAGAAAGAAAATATGTTTATTTGCGGCAAACATGACGCCAAGAAAGGACAAATATACGAAAATAAACAAGTTGCGGGAAAATATGCGTCACATTCACGCAAAACGGCCATCACTCAGCATAATGCTGCGACCCTATGCGAGACAGAGCCCCAGCGCTGATTTTCAGTGACAGCCGGCGTTGACGTCATGACGTCAATCGGTGCAGCACATAATGAGTGGACAATAACAAAAAAATAAATACAATAAATACTTGTAGTGTGAAAAATAAATACTTGTAGTGTTTATAAAAATATAATATTTATTGATGGCAACATTCCGTTCCGTCAGCGACTCACGCGCCACGGGTTGCAATCTGTGCGCGCAGCTGTCATCAAAACTATTTTGACAGTTTTTTGACGTAAAGACGTTTTGTCGTAATCGTCGTAATGGTTACGTAACAAATAACATGGCGCAATTACCTAGTTAATAGTGGTATGATGCAATAAAAATAACAAAGGATGCATCGAGTGTTTGTGTTGTGTAGCTCCAGTTTTTGTAAACAGTGTTTGTGGAATTTGTGTAAGAAGGTGACGATGACAAACTACGGTGATAAAGAGAACAACCACAGACCAGATGGTACGTTAGAAATAGTTAATTTAATGAACGTTATTATAATGAATTATAGAATTATATTACTATTAGATAAATTAAATTATATTGGATACATATATAAATTAGCATAAATTTGTTATCAAGGGACTATACCAACTTGACAAAACCACAGTGTGCAGTAGATTAATCAGGTTTAACCGTAAATTATAGAAAGAAGTTGGCGTTCCTAAGCATTCATGGGTAGGATGCAGTAGCAAGAACAGAAAACAAATACAACCAACAAATACAGCTCCAGTGACAGAAGAGGGAAATTCCAAGCAGCCCACGCCCCGGGAGATCCCAAGCCAAAGCCTGCATGCCATGACCCCAGAGGTGAGTGAAACCAACACTATAGAACATACATATTTATGATAGATGCGAAATTTGTTGATGTAAGAGTAACTTTTTGTGGTGGTATTTAAAAGCTTGTATTGCTTTCAGGCGTCGCAATGGTGGTGGGAGATCATTCCAACAGCGTGTGGCTGCAAACTTGAAACACCCCCTGAATGCTGTAGTTCTGTGCATTGGCACGGACAGTGGACCTACCATGGAGCGAAGACTATACTTTAGGTGGTTTTGTTTCCAAGTTAGCTTTTCATAGAGATAGTGTGGTTTTTGAGTTGTAACAATACCAAACAACAAGTTGGCCAAATGATGCTTTCTCCTGGCAGCCATCTTTAATAATTTTAGTTTGTTTATGTATGGAGTTACATGACTTCTTCGTGCGACATCAACACAAAAGCGAACACAGGCATTCTGAATACGTTGTATTACACGTTCCGTTCTTGAAAGCAGGCAAGGTCCGTAGACAGTGTCGCAGTAATTTAACTTGGATAGGATGAGACTATCTACAAGTTGTTTCCGTATTGGTATGCTTTGATACTTCCGTATACCATATAAGACCTTTAACCTATAAAAACAGTTTCGAAGAACATTGGTCACGTGGGCCTCAAAGTGCAGCTCTGGATCCATGATTAGCCCTAGATTGCATGCCTGCTCCACTCTCTCAATTTTCTCTCCCATAACAACTATTTCAGGGTTGGCAGAAAGTATTGCACTGACTTGCTTCTTAGAACCCAGAATCATAAATTTAGATTTAAGGGGGTTTAGAACCAGAGAGTTCTCCTCCGACCATACAACCACCCTATGCAAATCCTCGTTCATTTTCTGCACAGCTGTAGATGTTTCACTCCCTTTGAAGGATATGTACAGCTGAATATCGTCGGCATACATATGATATTTGCAGTTAACAAAGGATTTTATGATATCCGCAATGTATAGTATGTACAACAAAGGCCCCAAAATCGATCCCTGAGGGACACCCCTTGACACTTGCAGGGGGGGAGATGACACCGTTGACCCGTCTTCTCTATGCATCTCTACATATTGAGCCCTGTTAGTTAGGTAGCTTCTAAACCATTCTACAGCATCACTATCGAATCCATAGTAAACTAGCTTTGACAGCAGTAGGGTGGTATTAACTGCGTCAAAAGCGCGGGAAAAGTCCAGCAGAGCCAGAATAGTTCCCTCCCCCCGGTCACGTGCTTCAAGGATGCCACCCACAACATCAGCCAGAGCTGTTGCAGTACCTCTACCCTTTCTGAAACCCGACTGAAGGTCAGGAAGAATATTGTTAGTTTCGAGGTATTCAATGACCTGCGAGTATACTACACGTTCCAAGATCTTAGACAGGCAAGGTAGAATACTGATTGGTCTCAAGTCCTTCATGTTAACCGGGTTATTGTTTTTAGGGATGGGACGTACAATAGCGCATCGCCAGAGTTCGGGGAACGTACGTGTGGCTATGGACCGGTTAATGATGTCCGTTATTGCTTGCAAGGTAGTTGGCAACGTGAGAGATAACATGTCGAGACTTATACCATCGACGCCCTGTGCATTTGACCCTAGACTCTTGATTATCTTCAGGATCGACTCAGGATTGGTTGTTGTGAGTGTGAATGAGGCAGGGCCATACCTATGAGACTCAAAGTAGGAAAATTGTGGGATGTTGTGACAGCAATTACCAGGGACGTCCAGAAACGCCGCATTGATGGCATCGGGGTTATTGAAGTGACCTGGCAGCAATCTTTGCTTATGGTCCGGAAGCACATCTGATTTTAAATTGCGCCACAATAGTTTCGGTTCCTTCAGTTGGTTATTGATGCTTCTGGCGAAATACGCCGTCTTCTCGGAAACTAGTGCCGTGACTGCTTGGTGCTTCAGATCCAAATAATACTGCTTATGACCCGGTAGTTTGGATTTACGAAATCTGTCCCTGGCTTCATCTCTTAATGTCGACATCAGTCTGATGTTTTCAGTTATCCAGGGAGTGGGGCGAGTTTTAAATGTCTTCCTTTTAAGGGGAGCGTGGAGATCGAATAACTGGATCATAAATGAGTTAAATGTTTGCACCATAGAATTGACATCACTCATGTCTCCAATACACGACCATGGAATAAGTTTTAAATCTATGTTAAAGTAGTCCTCTAATATGTCTGACAGCGGACGAAATATGACAGATCTTGGTTTAGCCTTATGCTTCTTAAAAATCGTCTCGCATGTGATAAACGAGTGATGGCTAAGTTCACTGATATGTTTCACCATGACATTGCGGATTGAAGTATCACTGCAGATTATATCAATAAGTGAACTACTATCACCTACAAAGTGTGTGGGTGTTTGGACTAATTGATTTAGGTTCAAGTAGCTAAGGAAATCTAAAAGTTGTTTGGTTTTTGGGCTATTGACATCTAGCATGTTAACATTAAAGTCACCTAATAATATTACATTGTCATAGGGGGCCAAACCACCAATACTGGCAGTTAAGCCTTCGGGAAAAGGCTCTAAGTCTAACCATGGTGGACGATAGGCAGTGCCAATGAGTAACTTCTTCTTATTTACACTAAGGGTTAGCCAGAGCTGTTCAACATTGGGATGATCAGGATGAGCTCTTACTCGCGCAGTGACTCCATTTCTAATGTAGAATGCGACCCCCCCGCCGCGCCCACCACGTACAGACATAGGTCGCGGTATGTGCTTAAGCCTGTAACCAGGCACACTAGGCGCACGGTCCTCCTCACCCTTACGCAACCATGTCTCGTTGATAGCCATGATATCCACAGCATGGTTACCCATGGCCATCAAAAATTCATCTTGATTAGTTCCTAGAGAGCCCGCATTCAGTAGACCAAACTTAATACATTTACTGGGAGTCATTTGTCATCTGTGTGTTGTATGTATGTCTTGTGTAACTGTATGTTGAGTGTGAGTAAGTATATGTATATGTGGAGGTAAGAACTATGTTCAACAGTGGACTGCAATGAGCTGAAATGATGGAGTGATTTTGTACTGTATATGTAATTAACGTAAACAAGAAACATTGTAAATAAATTGAATGTACATAATTTTTGAATATTATTAGGGTATGTTGTAATAAATGTTTTAAGTGTAAAGATATGTTGATCGAATATATAAAAAAGAAATAAGGATAACTCACTATGCACACCTGCCATACTGTGGTCAAGCACCCGATAAAAACAGTTGTAACGCAGATCCTCCCAAGTAGAGATAACTAACATGAGCTTAATCATATTAATAACAAAAATAAAAATAAAAATTAACATAAATAAAAATAAAATTTGAGAATAATCAGGCTGTTTCATTGACAGGTCCAAATATTCGAGATATGTCTTCCTCGGTGCGGATTCTATGTGTGGGGTCACCAGGCTTCCTCCTGGCAAGAATGCGGCCGCGCTTGGTCCACACAAACCTCCAATCGAAGAGACTAGCAGCGTCCCGTGCCTTCCGAAACAACTGACGGTTTGTTTTTGTAAGGCGCTCGTTGACAAAGAATCGCTGGGCTGGGCCGGACATGTCTAAATCGGCAGTCGTCGCCCCACGTCGCACTCGCGCGCTCGTCAGCAGTTCATCACGCAGATCACGACGCGCCAGGCGCACGACAATGGCGCGAGGGCGACTTTCTGTCGCACCCGTAGAGCTCGTCGCGTTGAGCTGCCTCCCGCCGACTCGTTCCGCGCTGACAATGTCGCGTTCCTCCAAGTTTACCCCTAGCTTCAGGCTTATGACCTTGGCGATGTGGATCGGGTTATCAACCTTGGCCTCGGGTATATTTGTGATCTCGACGTCGCTCGCCAAGAGGTCCTGATCTCTGTCGTTGAGCTCGCGCCTTAACTCCTCTACGATCCTGTCCACTGCCCCGGTATTCGCGGGAGCCGACGATGCCCGCCGCTCCAAGGCATCCACCCTGGCCTCTAGGCCATCGATGCGCGTGTTGCAGGTGTTCATAGAGGTTTTGAGCTCCATCATCTCCACCTCCATTTCCTTGCGAAAGACTTGGATCTCCGCACGAACCGCTCTCAGTTCCTCCAGGATTAATTTCATGTCGGAGCCGGTGATCTGCGATATTTCACGGGCCGTGGCTTCAACTATAGAGGCATTGTACGGCGGAGGGGTGGCAGCATTAGAAAGGCATGCATTCTGCAAAGGTGCAGGTTTGGAACGAACGTCAGAGTTATTAGGCGTACTGGTTTCCATGCAGGCTTGTTCTACGGGTGTTACTGCTTGAGGGCGTTCCGTACTTTCCCCAGAGCTTCTGACTGGGGTATCAGCCCTGTTATCCCTTACGAGGCCTTTCTTACACTCGGGACAACGCCAGCTTATTGGTATAGTTGTTTTTGTTGGAATGCCTACACACACCCGGTGGTATTGGACCTGACATTTACCACACCTAGCGCCATCTACTGACGAGATAAAGCGACCGCAACCTCCACAATTGATACCTGGCATGATGGTAATCGAGACGAGTCTGTTACGCAAATATTTCTAGGTTCGCACACTAGATGGCATCAGAGATGACTCGATACGGATCGTGAGATCGATAGCCACGAGAAAGATAGATAGATGGCACTGTTATCACTTTAATTCTGCAGTTACTTGCGAAAATAAGTGGGTAAGCAGTCAATTGCGCCAAGTCACTGTATTATTGTTTTGTTGATTTACTGCCCTTATGCGCACTATTTCCTATTCACTCCAATATATGGCACGCTATGTAGCACTAAGTTCACTATTATATTAAATGTTTACACTGAAACTTGTGTTTTAAATTGTTTCCGATATAAAAAAGATAGACAGGTCTACACCGATACAGACGTCAGACGTCCCCTGACAAACAATAGTGTCTACTTCGACAAAATTTAGATAATATGCTTTTAATCAGAGATGATTAGCATTTAATAGTATATTATAACACAAATCCTTATCAGGAAGGAACGGCGGCACTATTAAAGTATATCAAGTATCTTGAAACCTTATGCTCTACGATTAGAATACAAACACCTTGAGACGGCGACATGTTACCACTTGAGCACGAGTTCGCAGAAATTAAATATTACGATAATATTGTCATGATGAATGACTCGTTTATGACTAGACGGAGCAGGCTACGTTGCAAATAGCTTATTCGGAGTGTTGGACCGACGATTTGCAGAGAAATACGAGAAGGATATTGACCTTTTAAAGCATAATAAAAACCACTTATATAACCTCTGGAAAAACTAAACGTCGGTCGTAGAAGCTGAATTTAATCTCATGAAAAGGGTGGAGAATACTATGAACAAACATCACAAAATAATAAACCAAAAGCTTAATTATCTCCAAGATTCTTATAAAAATCTGGCTCAGCAAGTGGAAAACATAACTGTCATCACAGACTTCAAAACCTCGGCCTTCACTGCCAACAACAAGTTGTATACCCTTCGACGAATCCAGGACTCAATTTTAGATACAGTAATTGATATTTATAGTGGAAAATTAAGTTTTCATTTGATATCTCCGAAGCAACTCAGATCAGAGCTAAGCATAATAGCAGCACAAATATTTGGAGACTTGGTAGTTCCGGTCGATAACTTTAACCTGAAAGATCTTTACAGCTTGCTCAAAGTAAGCCAAATACTCGGGCAAATACCTTATTATAGAAATAAGAATACCCCTGATTGAAAGAGATCTTTACGAGGTATTCAATCTTATCCCGGTTCCACGCATTGAGAAAGATAACATGATGATGAAGATCTATCTCTGAACTATCTCTGAACTAGCAGCCATCAACATGAGAAAGGATTCGTATTTAACTATCACAGACACGGATCTGCAGTCATGCATATTACAAAACCCTGCGACTATTCTGTGTCATATCAGAAGGCCTATTTACCACATGAGAGATGATCACAGCCTTTGTGAGACGATCCCAGGCACAAGAACTTGTATAACTAAAACTACCTCGTGCAAGAATGACTGGAGAGAGTTAACATCAGAAAACAAATATTATTATTTATGCTGCAATGAATGTAACGTCAAACTTCTGTGTGAAAATCAAGTTAAGGCAGTTAGGTTATCAGGTCCCGGTCTGTTGCGTATTGGGGAAGGCTGTTTAGTAAAGACAGAAGATTTTATGGTGTATTCAAACAAAAGATTGTCTAGTAAAATTAGCACGACAACAAAGATTATCTCGCCAGAAATATCACCAATCAATCATATGATAAATATCACTATACCAGAAATCTCTTATGGGCTTAATCTCAATGACTCAGACAACCTCAGACAGTTTGAAACTATTAAGAGAAATCTTGAGATCATGAAGCAGAGTGAACCTTTGAGAACTAATATTTCCTACCACGACATCCATCTTTATATTGCTACATATCTCATCATATTGGGAATCTTGCTATTTGTGGCAGCTTACTGTTTTAAACGTTGGCGGCAAAGACAACGTAAAATAAATCTTTCCACTTCCACAGCAGAGCGGGCGACGCCTCTATGGCGACTGGTTTGCCATCTCCGCACACCGTTACAGAAAGTGTTGTGATTGAGTGTAGTGAAATTAGGGAAAATGGCCAATCTAGCAGTAAATCAGTGAAAAGTGATCCTAAGCGACTAGTTGTATCTAGTGAGTGCATGAAAAAAAAGGAAGACAGAGGTTCTTCACCGATCTTTCGTGTGTTCTCCCTTCCAGATTTACACTGTTGCGATTCTGGTTAATTTGTATGTTACTTTCATCTCATATTTTAACTTAACTAACCCTTCATAATCATTGTAGTATTATTTGAACATTGTTTTCACCTTGTTAATATTAATGTCATTACTCAATTAACCATACCTACTTACTAACCTCATCTTTTCCTCCCTCGGGAGCATGTTCAGGTCAATCACCGAACAATAATAAACATGTCAGCGTAATTGCGACACCGCGCTCTATGCCTTGAATATTTTATGTAAGTATTACCTTATTAGTAAAATAGTCAGTACGCTTTCGGATAGCAGATCGGGCGCGACTCATTCTTATCTTTTTCACCTCATTCGTTTTAATTGTTATCCCATTTGTATTACTGAAATATAGCTAGCTTTATAATCTTTAATCTTAGTTTATTTTACTCTCACCCCAACCCCGAACAGAGCCCCAGCGCTGTTTTCAGTGACAGCCGGCGCTGACGTAATGACGTCGACTGGTGCGGCACGGGTAAACTATTATTAGGACGCTGTACCAGTACAGCGCACTGTAATAAAAAATTAAATAAAAAATATATTATACATAAACTATACATAAAAAAGATAAAAATAAAAATAAATTAAAATAATGGGAAAACTTATCGGTTAAGATATGAAAATATCATCCTCCGTGTTACGATTTGTGTAGTGGCAACATTTCGAAGCGTTCTCTTTGACGTATGTAAAATATTGTGTATCTGTGGATCACTCTCTGCTATTAAAATGGCGAACGTACAAACACGTCTTTTACTCATAAGTCCCTAACATACGCTTCCACTGCGCAGTATTGGCGAAATATTGGCGGAATAGTGACATAGTAGTCATCCAAAATGTTAATTAATGAAAACTAATAAATAAGTACGAAGCAGTGTAAAATTAGAAGCAAAAGTATCGAACAAAAAAAAATGGCGGAATCTAGGGAAGTAATACCGCGTCTAAACCAGGAACAAAGTTTCAATAATTGGAAATTTAGAGTTAAGCTCCTATTAGAAGAAAGGCAGGTATGGAGTGTGATAGAAAGCGGGGTTGTGAAACCTGAAACAGAAGAAACCATAAAAATGGATGCCAAGGCCAAAAATTTAATTGTACAGTGCTTGTCAGATAAGTACTTAGAAATAGTTAAGAAATGTAAAACGGCTAAAGAAATGATGCATCAGTTAGAGTACACCTTCGAGAGGAAAAGTATATTCAATAAACTTTATCTGAAACGTAAGCTTATAACCTTGAAATGCGAAAAAAGTGAAAAATTACAGGATTATTTCCTTAAATTTGACAGCATAATATGTGAGCTAACAGCGGCAGGATGTACTGTAGATGAAATGGATAAGGTATGCTACCTCCTATCTTCTATGCCCGCACAGTATGATAATGTCATAACAAGTATTGAAACAATGACTACAGAGAAAACCATTGACATAGAATTTGTCAAAGCAAGATTATTGGATGCAGAGGTGAAAGAACAGAATTGTGAAGAAAAACATCAACCACAAACAGCGTTCCTGTCATGTTACAATTGTGGAAAACCGGGACACAAAGCTATCCAGTGCATAAGTGGACAACGTAGAGGTCAAAATCATAGCAAAATACGAGGAAACTTCAGAGGTTACTCAAGAGGACAATCAAGGGGCACATCAAGAGACACGGGATCAAACCGAGAACAAGAAACAAGTGCTATGTGTGAGGTAAATCACATTTCTTTTGTAGCTAGTGAAAATGTGTTATCTATGGACATATATAATGAGAATATTAAGTTTATAGTTGACTCAGGGGCCTCTCAAAATTTAATAATGGATACTTATGAAAAGTACATGATGAATATTCAATATCTAGATACGGATACTAAAATTTATGTAGCCAATGACCAATACTTGATTTCTGATAAAAAGGGAATGTTAAGTATAATAATGTACCAATTACAATAGAAGCATTAATTGTTAAAGGATTATCACACAATTTATTGTCTGTCAAAAGACTATTAGAAAAAGGAAATTCTGTTAGATTTCATAAAGATTCTGTATCTATTGTCACAGGGAATACAATAATATATGGTAAAATGTTTGGTAGCCTGTATGCAATAAATCTGAAATTAAATTTAGAAAAATGTTGTTCAGTTGTTAATGATAGAGATCTGTGGCACAAAAGGTTAGGGCATGCTAATAGAAAACATTTGAGAATTTTGAACTTACCTAGCTCTGAGAAACCATGTGGACCATGCCTAGAAGGAAAATCAACAAGACAGCCGTTCCTAACAACACCCAGACCAAGATCAAGATATGTAGGAGAACTGTTACATACAGACTTGTCGGGACCTGTGACCACACCAACTAGTGAGGGTGAAGTATACTATCATTCAATAATAGATGACTTTTCCCATTTTACAGTAGCGAATTTACTGAAAAGAAAAAGCAAAGCAGTTGATTGGTTAATAGATCACATTAAAAGAATAGAGAGATAGACAGGAAATAAAGTCAAGAAAATAAGAAGTGATAATGGAGGAGAATTTAAAAATGAAAAGCTTTACAAATTTTGTAGTGACAAGGGTATTATACAACAATTTACTACTGCTTACAGTCCACAATCCAACGGAGTTGCAGAAAGAATGAACAGAAATATTTACAATAGAGCTAGAACATTACTACTTGAGACTGGATTACCAAAAACATTATGGGGTGAAGCAGTACGCTGTGCTGTCTACCAGATAAACAGATGCCCATCTTCGGCAATTAATTTTCAAACACCTGCAGAAAAGATGTTTGGACACAAAAATTTGACAAAACTCAGGGTATTTGGATCAAAGGTATGGGTTCATATTTTACCAAAACAAGACAAACTTCAGCAAAGAGCAAAAGAAATGAGATTAGTAGGATATAGTTCAAATGGGTATCGTCTATGGGACCCTGAAAGTAATGATATAATATTATCAAGAGATGTGAGATTTGATGAGACACAAATAAAATACAAAGAAGAGACAGAAAAAGAAAAAAATGATAAAATTTATGTGGAAAAAGAATATGAAAACAAAATAATACAAAAAGAAGATGCAGGAAAGAAGAATCAAGAAGATGATGAAAAAACTGAAGAAATAGATGAAGAAAGTGATAAAGAAGAGATTGGAACAAAAATACCAAAATATACAACAAGATCAGGAAGAGAAATTCACAAACCAAAAGACTTAGAAGAATATGATCTAAACATAGCCTATTGTTTATGTGCAGGAGAACCAGTAAACTATGAAGAAGCAATACACGATAAAGAATGGCAACAAGCAATAAAGAAGGAGCTGGACTCACACAAGAAATTAGGAACTTGGGAAGTATCTAATTTACCCAAAGGAAGCAAAGCAATAGAAACAAAGTGGATATTTAAGCAGAAACAAGATGGAACTAAGAAAGCAAGGTTAGTAGCCAAGGGATATCAACAAGAAGGACAAGAAGGATATTATGCACCGGTAGCAAGACTACCAACTATTAGAACAATGCTAAGTCATGCTATACAAGAAAGAATAATGATAAAACAACTAGATGTACCTACCGCTTTTCTAAATGGTGACCTGAAAGAAAACGTCTATATAAGGTGTCCTAAAGGAGTTGATCAAGAAGGAAAAGTTTTAAAATTAAAAAAGGCATTATACGGACTTAAAGAAGCTCCAAAATGCTGGAATCAAAAATTTCATGACTTCATTACTTCAAATGGATTCATACAGTCAAAACATGATTTTTGTCTTTATAAAAATGAAGACACATGGCTATTGATATTTGTAGATGATATTTTATTACTTGGAAATGAAAATATATTAAAGAAACTAAAGGAAGAATTCAAAATAAAAGATTTAGGAGAAGTAAAGAACTATCTAGGATTGGAGATAACAAGGAAAAATGATGAAATGGAAATGAAGCAGACAGAAATGATAAATAGAATTCTACAAAAGTTTAAGATGGAAGAATGTAAAGGAATAAATACACCGATGGAGACAAACTACTGTGCAGAAAATGGAGAAATTATTGATGTACCATATAAAGAATTAATAGGTTGTTTGCTATTTATATCTATGAATAGTCGACCTGATATTACATATCCAGTTGCATATTTGTCTAGATTCTTGGACAAGCCAACAGCATCTCTATGGACAGCAAGTAAAAGGATTTTAAGGTACTTGAAGAATACACAAGAAAAAGGACTAATATACAGAAGGACAACAGAAGAGAAAAAACTAGTTGCTTATGCAGACGCAGATTGGGCAGCAGATAGAACAGACAGGAAGAGCACGAGTGGATGTGCAGTATTTTATTGTGGAAACCTTATACATTGGTTTTCCAAAAAGCAAACATCAGTGGCCTTATCTACAGCAGAGGCTGAATATGTTGCAGCAGCTCAAGCAGTCAGCGAATTGATTTATTTAAAAGGCATACTTTGTGATTTGACATATGTGTCAAATATGCCTACAACATTGTTATTAGACAATCAAAGTTCTATCAGATTAATTAAAAACTTTGATAACGGGAAAAGGTCACAGCATATTGACATTAAAGCTCATTATATAAAAGATATAGTACAAAAGAAATTAGTATCAGTAAATTATGTTCCAACCGATGAAAATGTTTCAGATTTGTTCACAAAGGCTGTACCAAAAATAAAACACAATTATTTTATTAGTAAACTGAATTTATTATAAATGTAAGAAAATTATAAAAATTAAACTGCTGTTGTGTCTGTACCTAATGTATAAGTACCTTATTAAAAGTTTTACCTAGAAGTACTGATTTGTTATAATAATTTGTTAATTACTTGTAATAACCAATTTAGAACTTAAAAATGTCTAAATTGAGGGGGTGTGTAAAATATTGTGTATCTGTGGATCACTCTCTGCTATTAAAATGGCGAACGTACAAACACGTCTTTTACTCATAAGTCCCTAACAACGTACACCCAACATGCACCAAAGAATTATGAAAATGATGTAATAGAATAGAATAGAATAGAATATATTTTATTAAGTATAAAATTGGTAAAGTATTAACATAAAATCTTAGAAATAATTTACAAAGGTATCATAATGTTAGAACCAATTACCATAGAGTTTGAACTCCTGTCGCCTGTGATACAGGTTTATCCTAGTACAGGCAACACTAGGATAAACCTGTATCACAGGCGACAGGAGTTCAAACTTTATGGTAATTATAAGGACAATAACATTCTTAACAATATTTAACTTTAGAAGTCTTGAAATAATGACAAAATTTAATTATCTAATTTATTCTTATATACCTAGTTTACTTATATACTATTTTTACCTTAAAAATAAAAAGAACAATAAAAAGTCTTAAATACTTAATTTCTTATTTAGTTTGCGTAAAATAGTTTCTTGCACTTTATAACCTAGTTAAACACATAATTATGATTTTCCGTCAGCAGAATTTGTAAGTGGGCTAATGTAAATGTTGCACAAAAATTAAATCACGTTCGAGACTATGATTTTATTCGATTTTTACTGCGGGCGACTAATGTGCTTAAACATCAACAAAATCGAGGATATGTAGGGCAGTGCAGTGTTTTGTTGAGTCAGCATTAAACATGGAATTCTGGCCTTGATAATGACGCTCTAGGCGCCCTCGTAGTCGATAGAGTTGATGTACCTCGATGCCTCCCACGTAAGTTGTTGTAAGCCACAAAATAGCGATTTTGTGTTTTTCACGTAAAAGTGTCTAATTTTATGTATATTATCCTATACCAAATTATCAAATCCAAAAAACTATAATTTTAGGTAGTTTTGAGACGTATAACGTCGTAACTTCCGAACTATTCCGGCGCAGATTACAGTATTATTATTTACAATGGTTTACGGCGGGCGGTGTGCGGGGTGAAGAGCGCGCATGCACCCCGTATGAGTCACATAATACAGACTACGCTGGAACTCGCTGTCGGCTACACGTTGCGCGCGTTTTTTTGGTGTTGATACTTATTAGCGTAATAAAACCTCGCTTAAATATTTTCTTACTATTACTGTTACTGTTAATTTAAAATGTGGTATAGATTACATCCAACAATATACGTTGCTAAATTTAGAAGTATTTTATGCTAAGTGTTACATACAACATTTTACGTCGGAATTAGTTATACTAAACTAAATTGTAAGATGAAATACAATGATTTACGTTGTCATATTAACTGTTTTATGGTTAGTAAGTAATACATACAACAATCAACCAATCGCTAATCACTGGTTATGTACAATGTTGTATGTAATATTTGCGGTTTCCAGATATAATAAAACTTATGCATAATAATTATTGTGCTTCGTGGGATGTTCATGAGATTTTCTGCTCTATTGAAATGATATTCACATCTTATTTAATCGCAATATTTCATTGTTTCTGAGTCACCCATGCCAGTAATAATGTTGTGGATTAAATAAGGATTAAAAAATGTTGTTTATTGCAGTATAAGTCATTTAGAAATTATGATTATTCTACTGCAGATTTCGTACCGCCAACTTCAGTTGGTGTTTCGCTATAAGACATTGAGCACTTATAAAGGACCTTAAAGTTGTTCTTTTTACGTAGGTATTTTATATATTTTTAGAACTTTGGAAACGTTTAAAGAAAGGGATTTAAAAAATGATAACAATAAATAACTAAACGTTAATTCATTGACAGCATACGCAATGCACATTTTGCCATGCGTAATTTATAACCATTGATTTTTGATACGCTGAGTTGAGCATCAGTTCTTCCATACCGATTGATATTGTTAGCGTTACTTTGCGAAGTGGTATTGTTGAGACAATTGCGAAAGGATGCTCAATTTTATTCTTGTGCATAGTGTGTTGGATTTAGACGCGATGTCGAGTGTACAGTGCATTAATTGCAACCTGAGTTTCTCTCGCATGAGACGGCACGCTCTAGGAGACGAGAGTGAGGGCCTGGTCAACACTATCCGATTGTGGAAATAATATGAAGTCGGGAAGCAATCTTAAGTTATTGCTGTAATTGTATCGTTGGCTTAAGAACTGTGGGGTGCTGCTCGCATGTAATGAGTATCATTTGGTCCTTGAGTTATGCTCGCCATGAGGGTATGACGTGACCTGCTCTCTTCTTAGATGAAGTGATTTTGCGAACATTTTGGATGCATTCAAATAAAAGCTTTTTTAGACAAAACTATTGTTTCTATTTTACTGAAAACTATACAACATATTATTAAAAAAGGTTTAGATAGTATGCACCTTTAATTAGATATTATTGCATATAAGTATTAGTAACTGTGTTCAACATTTCATTTTACTAATTTGACACTATTTATTTATGTGTAAAACCGTACAACCGTCTAAGGAACCAGTTACCAAAAAAATGCTTTCTTGCGAAGCCTTAGATGACCACACATTGCAGCTCACACAAAAAGTTCTAAAATCTAGAAACATTTAGATTATTTGTATCGGTATCTGTTTGTTGTGGAAATGCATCTTTAAAGTGACATCCTTATTTACGTAAAATATGAATGCATTTTCGTAGGTACCCATGAATAAAAGGGATTGTTAGGAATAGTCTATAAAACTTGGTAAACATCTTGGCTGTTCGTAACGTCGACGGGATCGACTAATATGAGGAATAAAAAATAAAAGGAATAATAGTGACTAAGTAAGTAACGTTTTAGTTTGTAAACAACCACATTGACAGTCAACTGACATCTTACAATATACACTACCTACCTACCTCAATATCTAACCTCTCATACATAAAACAAAGTAAAATAACTTTTGAACCCTAACTTCTAAAAATCGGATAATTTATACTCTATTTCTTGATGATAATTATTATATTTACTATCTATCGACTAAGTATAAAAACAATACAAAACACGAAAATTAACAGCGGTACAAAACTTCCATACTAGCCCGCCCTTCTTCTATAGATCATTATGTTTAGTTGCAGATTATTACTGATAATTATAATGTTTTTTTTATAGAATTTATCTAAAAAAATCCAAGATTTTCATTATGTTTGATATTTATGTCTTAGTTTTTGTTTAGAAGTTTGTTTTAAAAGATTTTATGTTCTTCTAAAGCTTAATTTTGACAAAAAGGTATTAGTTATTGTAACGACTTTTTATTGGTTTAAAAAAAAGGTTATATTTATTTTATAATATCTAATAATGCCATACATACCAGACCCTTTTTTTTTTTCATTTGTTGTATATTGTTGTAACTAGCATATACGACTTAATACGACTCTTGTGTTCCAGTGTACATTCACGTAAGTGACAAATACAACAATTCGTAAAGGTCATATCCCGCGGTAAAGTGTTGTAACAGCAAAATCTCTGAAACTTTTGGTATTTTTAAATGATATCATGCAGTAAACGCTAAAGTATTACTAACTATATTCACATACTGAATTGTATAAAGATTAGTTGAAAAATGCAGTTTTTATTGCTAATAGTATCTTTGAAACGCTCTACTGAAAAATTGCAATTTATTGGTTACAACAACTTACGTGGGAAGCATCGACCTGTACTCTGCTATTTTTCTAGCAGGGCAATCAGCGTCTCCCGTTTTATGGTTATTGGGCTTTTTAAAGCGTGAGCAAGTAGCACATTTCGGTGTGTCAGCTTTTTTCGGGCACTCTGACATCGAGTGTCCTTCTTCTCCGCAGTAACCACACGTACCTACATTTCAGCTCTCTGCATGTTTTTGCTGCATGACCATATTGTTGGCATTTGTAGCATCTCGTAACCAGGGTGAAGTCCCTGATAGGGCAGGACGTCCAATTTATAAAAAGCCTTGATTGGGATAACAGGGCTTTACGTAAAATTGCTGTAACTTCAATGACATAGTTACAGGTCGACGCATCTTTCTTCCCAGATTTGTGGCTTAATTTAACCAAGCTCAAAAAGGACTCCATAGGCATTGCTGGTAACTTGTCGGCTACGTTCTGTTCGTAAATGCACCTGAAGACTTCAGTTTCAGCCAAAGTAGTCGGCACACCTACAACCACGATCCAAGGTTTGCGCTTGTTGGGTTCGTCGGCGGTAAGACCGGATGTAGAGAGCTGGACTGCGTGCTTGAGTTTATCAGCGTCGTGTTTCGTCTCTGTACTAACAATAACGACTCCATTTTTAATAATGACAAAATTACAGTAGTTCTTTCTATGGGTTATGGCTCCATGGGCTTATCCGGGGGTCTACTCCGAAACGATAAATCCGACGTATCGGCCGAATGTTCGGACGTTTTCTACTACGAACTTCATTCTATTTCGTTCGGTCGGTTCGGATTCGACCGAACTTCATTTTGACGTTTGTTGTATCGTAAACCCTACTCTGAACGAGAAAAGTCCGACCGATAATTTGAGTTTGACAAGAGTTACATCTTGAAATCGTGAGTCAAAATTCACGACGAAAAAATTGCTACCTTTTGATTATCGTAAGTATCGAATTTAATGAATTATTACAATTATCTTGAGTTTAATATTTGTTTTAAGTGTTAATATTTGTTTAAGTGTGTGTTAGTGAATGTGCATTCTTTAAAATTGTAGCGAAATGGCATTACGTATGATTTTGGTGGAAGAGGCTCTCAGAGAAGAGCGTTTGGAGCGCAGAAGGAATCGCAGACGACTTCGTGACTCCTTCAATACCAATTTAGTGCCCGAACTTGAGTTTGTAGCTAATTACAGACTCAGTCGATCACTATACGAAGAACTCTGCCAGGATATAGTGCCCCTGTTACCCCGGAAGCGTAATCGCCGTGCAATTGATCCTGCTACAAAGGTATTTTTGATACATAAAACGTAGATTTTTTTGGGTTAAAATAACTATTATATTATTAACAATATAATAAAAATTAATCATTCTTACATTTTAGATACTTGTTGCCTTGAATTTTTACGCTCGGGGCAGCTATCAAGGCTCTGTGGGGCAGAATGATGATGCTCCAATGGCCCAGCAAACCGTCTCCCGATGTATACGAGAGGTCTCATTTGCTATGAATACACCAGAAATAATTAGAAAGTACATAAAATTTCCACAAAATGCAACTGAAAGGAATGTCATCAAGAGGAAGTGAGTTTCAAAGTTTATAAATTCTAATAGGTTAGGTATTCCTACTTAAAATTACTTACAAAGTAGTAAGCACAAGTTTTAGAAAGAACATACTTTAAGAAAAAAAAATAAAACTACAGTGGGAGAACTTATAGCCGAGATAAAATTTCCAGCTGCCTTTAATGTAACTTTTGTTTCAAATTATGTTGTTTCTTTTCAGATTTTATGAAATTGTAATTTACCGGGTGTGATTGGGTGTATTGATTGCACTCACATAGCTATTGTGAGGCCCAGTGAGCATGAGGAGCGGTTTTTCAATAGAAAACATTTTCACTCCATTAACACCCAAGTGGTAAGTCACTTCGTGAAAGAATTACTAGATTTTGAAGAACATGATACATTCAAATAGTCATAAGAGTATGTTTTCCAGATATGCGATTCTGATTGTGTTATCCTAAATGTGGATGCTACTTTTGGTGGAGCGACGCATGATGCGTTTATTTGGTCTCAATGTGAGATCAAGGCGCATCTGGAGAGTCTCACGGAGACAACATATCTGTTAGGCAAGTATAAATTAGATGTACATTTTTCAAATGCACTGTAGGTACTACATATACTATTAAATTAATAAAATTTAATAATATTTTACTTTGACAGGTGATTCAGGATACCCTTTAAGAGAATATCTTATGACACCTGTGGGTAATGTTGTAGAAGACAGTCCAGAAGGCAGGTTTAATGCTGTGCACAAGCGTGCCCGCTCCACCATTGAACGCACATTTGGCATACTTAAGGGTCGATGGAGGTGTCTCTTGGCAGCGAGGGAGTTGCACTACGATCCAGACAGAGCAGGCAGAATAATCTTAGCCTGCTGTGTTTTGCATAATATGTGCATAAGGGCCGGAGTGAATGCTCCAGAGTTAACCCAAGAGCATTTTGAATCGGAGAACTCCCGGCAGGGGACATATCAGCCCGCTACATCTGCCACAGATGCTTTGAGGAGGGGACAAAGAGCGAGGGAAAGATTGATACAATTATTAGAAAATAGTTAATCAAATATACTTTTTATTAATCACTAAACTCTTTCTGTACTCAAATTAACCTATTGTTACTTAAAACTGTGCCAAAAATTACAGTTAGAACTAATCTCACTTTGTTATAAATAAAACTAAAAATCAAAGCTTGTTAAACAATATATTTATAGAGAAATATTGCAATCGAGAGTATACAAATTACATTTAGTTTAATATATTAAAAACCGCCATTTTAACTAATCTTTTAGTGTGAAGATGTTCAACATGTAAAAAAACCGTGGGCTGCTTGATATTAGTTGGCTTGAATTTCTTATAGAATCATTAAAAAAATTCAAATAGAAAGCACCCCAATTTTTTTTAACATGTTGAACATAATTTTTACATTGAAAGATTGTTTTTAGATTTTTAAACTATATTTTTTTATACTCTTGATTGCAATTGCACTTTGATCTGCTGCATATGCCCGCATAAATCTACAACAGCCATCCTTATGCCAGCTAGTTCCCGTTCCTTTGTTCTTCAAGGATCAAACGACGTTCATCTGATCTAAAAACTCTTTCCCACACAGAGCTTCCAGCTTGAAGAGACTCAGGATGCCGCCGCGATCTTCTGCGCTGTCGTGTGGCTGTAAAATGACAGGAAATTTGCTTGACGTGCATCCATGAATGACCAGTTCATTTTAACGGCGTGCGTGTATGACCTTGTGTATGAGAGTAGACGAAGCAAAAGGAGTATGTAAGGATGGTACCAGATGGCGTTCTGTAGTTTCTGCCTACCCCTATGAGAAAAAGACGTGAGTTTATGTATGTATTTCATAACTTTAAGAAACGTGTATGATGAATAAGAGGGTTTAATGCATTTACATTAAAATTAAACAATGACACTTACAAGTAAGTTGGCTGCGTGTTGGTGAGGCAACGCTGACTAGTGGAGCTGAAGCTTGTTGGCTTGTTTCTTGCTGTGTCTGAGTTTCTGTTGGCAAAGAATATGTGTATATATAATAAAGTAGGTACTTAAACAAAACAAAATAATATAAGAAAACTAAAACACTAAGTGCTTAGAAGGTTTTGAGTTTTTAACCACAAAAAAATACTTTTACCTTAGTTAAAAAAAGAAAAGCTTAAAGCGCGCGTTGTGTTGGTTTAAAGTTTACAATAACACAACAAAAATAAATTAAAATCAGTAAATAATCTGTGTAATATAATTAAACTGGAATATTATTTAGGTGCACTACATACCATTTAGTAAAGAAAGGTCTTCTTGGTTGGATGGCGTACATGTAGATGCAGCAATATATGTGTCTGGGGGTGGCTGGAAAACAAAATATGTGAGTTGAGATAAAGCCACATTAATTTTATTTTTCTATATAAATTGTCACTGATCATCAGGGCACAGGGATACTTTTGTATTAAAAAATAAAATATTACTTTTAATAGACAGAAAAACAAATAGAAAAAAATACATACATGCTCAACAAAAGCTTGTGATCTTGCCGAGGTCTGCGGTTCACCAAATCCATCTCCCATTATGGAAACTAATTGGGAGAGTGAAGGAGCCGTAGATGGTCCACCTCCTGTGGCAGACGCAGACCGCCGTGCAGCCGCTGCTGCCTTTTTTGCCAGATGTTTTTTATCTGTCCACACCTAAAATTAATTAATAAAGTAAATTACACACTCTCACACAAAAAAAATATTGTATAAAATCTAAATTAGTCCTATCAGAAAATGATTTCATTTTTATTACCTAGTCACAATCTAGCACTGTATAATTTGGCACAGATATTTGTAAAAAAATGTATCTGGACTATTCATAAAAACTTGTAAACTTGTTGTTCTTGTCAAATGGCACAATTATGAACGTATAAATTAAATTTACAAAAATAAGTTCAACAGACAGGTAATGCATTAAGATCTATTTATTTCAAGTTATTTAGTTAAAAAATTACACCCAACCACAATAGTGACTGAACCATGAACATTAAAATAATTGATTGAAGAACGTATGTTAATCGTGTAAATCTTAGCACTTAATAAATCAATGAAAACTTACTTTTTGCCACTGTTTCGTCGTTTTGGTGCACCCGCCCATAGCATTCAGCGTGGTGCAAATTTCTTCCCACAGTCGATGACTAAGCGTACGACCGTCGATACTCCTCAAGTTGCCTTGAGCCAAATCTCGATGCTCTTCAAGGAAATTGAGGAGAGCATCAATTTGTGCCGCTGTGGATCCGGACATGGCGACTTGTTCTTGCAGAATGTTTGTTCATAACTTTCGTTTCCAAACTCCCAAAACACGAACATTTTAAAACTATAAACCCAAGGGGCACTTAATCACGGGTAAAAATAATTTAAAGTCTAAACTTTAGCTTGGTTTTTGTTGACGTCTCATAACACTTGAACACTAAACACTTCGGCAGCACTTGATGATAAACGACCGAAATACGGTTATCGTTATACTTAACGATAGCGACAGATGAGAATTGGGTTAAGTTTAATTTTTTTCCCTGAATTTTGCATTAAGACCTCCACCACCGCTTGTTTGTTTATTTGTCAAAGTCAAACTCAAAGTCAAATAATTTATTTCAAATAGGCACATATATGGCACTTTTGAACGTCAAACAAAGAAATAGAATTGATTCTAGTTGCCCCTTCCAAAAGGTAGTTTTCGTATGGAGAAGAATGGGCAAGAAACTCCATCGTTACTCTTTTAAAAATGTTTTACAATATTTTGCATACATTAATTATATAATTATATGTGAAGACGATGCACCTACAATAAGATTACTGTACTACGAAAGGTAAAAAGAATTATAAATGGAGCAATAATGAATAAATTAATTACCAGATACATGTTGCTCACATATTTACAAAGATTGTAAAAGTATACGATATTACAATAGTCCTAACATTGTTACAAGTAGTACTAATAAGTCAGTGCGTGAGTTTAAGTAATGACAGAGTGTAAAAGTCTATGACATACAAATAATAAATAAAAAAAACTAAATTAGCTATCAGTTTGATTTTGTCCAGACACTAAATCGTCCTATGGAGCAAGACCAGCATGTTTCCAAGCATTCTTATCTTGGATATAATCCTCTAATTTGTAATAAGCTTGTTTACAAAGTGTACTTTTTATATGAGTTTTAAATTTTCTTTCATTTAATTGCAATATATCACAAGGTATTTTGTTATAGCATTTAACGCAGTACCCCATAAAAGATGTTTGTACTTTAGCTAATCTGAAAAATGGTTGATCTATTTTATCTTTATTTCTAGTATTAAAATTATGCCTATCACTTATTTTATTAAAAAGATTTAAGTTTTTTCTTACATACATAATATTCTCATAAATGAATTGGCAAGGTACCGTCATGATATTAATCTTTTTAAATAGTTCCCTGAGAGATTCGCGGTGACATAGATTATAAATGGCTCTGACAGCTCTTTTTTGCAAAATAAAAATGGATTCAATATCGGCAGCCCGACCCCACAGTAAAATGCCATACGACATAATGCTGTGGAAGTAACTGAAATAGACCAAACGCGCGGTTTCTACATCTGTTAACTGTCTTATCTTTCTAACAGCATAAGCGGCCGAGCTTAACCGCCCCGCAAGAGATTTTATATGAGGTCCCCATTGTAATTTCTCGTCTAGCGTGATTCCCAAGAAAACTGTTTGATTAATAAACTCCAGTTTTTCTCCATTCAATATGATGTCACATTCGCTACTTCTAACATTAGGTAATTTAAATCGAATGCATTTGGTTTTTTTTTCATTTAGTACCAAATTATTTACCGTAAACCAATCTTGTACCTGAAGAATAGAGCTATTCACGTCGTCAAGATTTTGTGAACGTCGATTTATTTTAAAAATCAATGATGTGTCATCTGCAAATAACACCATCTTCGGTCGATTTAGAAGTAATTGGGGTAAATCATTAATATAAACTAAAAAGAGGAATGGACCTAATATCGAGCCTTGAGGAACGCCCATTGCCATTTCAGACCCCAATGAGTTTACGCCGTTTACTTGAACTTTAACTTTTCTTTCTTTCAGATATGATCTTAGTAAATCAAGAGCTGTATTCCTAACCCCATAGTGCTCTAGTTTCAACAGAAGTGTATCATGGTCGACGCAATCGAACGCCTTCGAGAGGTCGCAAAAGATTCCAATGGCATCTTGTGCTTCCTCCACGGCGTTAAAAATGTTCTTTATTAGGATGACACCGGCGTCAGTGGTACAACGCCCTTTGGTGAAACCGTACTGATGTTCATGAAAGATAGAATTTTTATTAAAGTGACGTAACATTTGATTGAGCATCAACTTTTCAAACACCTTACTGAGAACTGGCAGAATTGACACAGGCCTATAATTGTTGGGTTCCTTACTATCACCGGATTTGAACAAAGGAACTACTTTACTGTGTTTCATGAGATCCGGAAAGACTCCTTGGTCTACACTGGTGTTAAATATGAAAGCTAAATAGGGCGCAATGGTTTCGATGATAGATCTACAGACTTTTACAGACATTCCCCATAGATCTTCTGTTGATTTAATTTTAAGATTTTTAAAAGCTTTTATAACCGCTTGGGGGTTTGTATGCTGAAACCTAAACTCCAAAGGGCATGCCTTTACATTATTTCTAAGTAAGGCAGCAGAAAGCGCGGGTGAGGAATTTAGAGCTTCAGTAGTTTTAACTGGAATATTTCCAAAAACGTTTTCAAATTCCTGAGCTATTTCTACATTTGAGTTGATTGGGCCATGTGCAGTCTCTAAATTAAATTCAGTACTACGCTGTTTTTTCCTACCTGTTTCATTATTTATTATTTGCCAGGTAGTTTTTATTTTGTCATCAGCTGATTTTATTTTATTGCTAATGTAAAGAGCTTTAGCTATTTTGCACAAATTTTTAAAAGTCTTAGAATATTTTGCAACGTACTGATGAAAGGTTGAATTATTCATATGTTGCTTTAGGCCATAAAGTTCAAAAAGATTTTCCCTGCTTTTACGAATACCTGGAGTAGCCCAATCACTAAATAAGAACTTTGTGTAAATAGTTTTAGTCTTTAGTGGAAAAGTTTCATTAAAGTGTTTGTTTATTAGTAAAAAGAACTCGGCGTAGAACTCATTTGGGTCACATACATTATTAAAACTCTGAACACATAATTTACTGGCCAACGAATTATTTATTTTTTCTAAGTTTTTGCATGTAATTGGCCTAAACCTTATTTGAATTTTTTGTAAAGGTATGTAGGCGCAAAAAGTTATTGTTTGTCCACTGTGATCAGATGGCAACTTATTTACAATTTCTTTATGTAAGTAATCACAATTACAAAAAATATTATCTATACAAGTGGCAGAAGAAGCTGTCACTCGGGTTGGTTCAATAAAAACATTTGACAAATCAAATGACCTAAAAAGACTTAATAATCGGACAGTATTCGAGTTATTTTCTAATAAATTAATGTTAAAATCACCACATATGATTATTGACTTACTATTAGTACTAAGTTTCTTTAGCACCTCTTCCATTACAGAATCAAATATAGGTATATTCTGGTAGCTTGGAGGTCTATATACGCATACTACATATAACATGCTTATCAAGCTCAACACAGGACAATTCAATGGTGTGTTCAACAGACAGTCCAATGATGTCTTTCCGTTCTTTTGATTTAATAGAATTTTTTACTAATATTAATGAACCGCCATGTATCATACATTTTCGGCTGAAATGGCTAAGTACACAATAATTTTCATAATTAATTGACTTTACTTGATGGTCTTTTAACCAATGTTCTGTTAAACAAATGACATCAAACTTGGTATTTTCTAAAAACAATTCTATTTCCAGTAATTTGGAAGAGCAACCTTGGATATTTTGATTGAATAATTTTAACATATGTTGACCCCCCTTTGGTTTCTTATTTTTGTGTATAATATTGCCAGAAGATACCTTTTTATTATTCTCTAATAATAATAATTGTTTATTTGAAGGGGTAACTTCTGTTGTCTTACTTACTAGTTTAAAACATTATCCGGAGTGACCTCCACAACTACAACTGAAGCGTCCAGAATGCCCGTCGCAGTTCCAGCAGGAAGAGAATACCTTATCTGACTGGTAGTGGCCTCCAAAGATGTTGGTATTATAGGTGGATCCTCCTTCGTACAACATGATGATTTATAATTATTGCTCACTATGCTGTTAGTATAACTAGACAACACAGACTCGTCACTAATACTATCATTTGCTATATTAGCTATAACCCCATTAATATTATATGCTATCAACATAGCAATCAGATGTCTACATTCCCAAGACAGAGATAAAGTTCTCTGAGTTAACTTAAAACCACTAACAAAGTTGTTAGTGTCAAAATACAATAATTTGTCACTATGACAATATGTCAATCTGTGAATAGTACTATTCAACTTATAAATATAATTATTGTCATAATCTGATAAAGTATCAGAGTAAGGTAAAGCACACAACATTATTTTTTTTAATAAGATGTCCACACCATCCACTATATCCTTTTTGGTAATACCAGTACTATTACCTAAAAGCAAAACCATTGTAGAATAATTATCTAGGTTTGTGTTTGCAATTCTTTTAATCATTTGTTTGAAACTTATGTAATGATAACTATAATTAGTAAAATTATGGTTAAGGTAATTGAGTAACATTTTTCCAAAGCCAGAACCTAATTCGTCACAGAAAAATATAGATTTATTTTTCTTCTGTGTATTAACACAGGTCTCTGCTGGAAGAGCCAACGCCGGCGGGGGGAAGTCAGGCTGAATCTGAGGAGGTGGTGGTTGGTTGGCATAGCTGCATGAGAGATTATTAGTCAGAGACTCATACCTCTCAACATTGCACTTCACCAAATCCAGTAGTTCCCCAGCCTCAAGCAAGCGCTCACTTAATTGTTGTTGTGAAGTCTCATATTTCTCAAAAATATCCTTCAGCAAGTGCTCCTTATGTAGTATATCATTATAAAGGAGCTTAGTATCAATGTCATACTTTTCCCTACATTCATCTAACTCGACAGTACAACTATTTAAACTTTTTGAAAGTATGACACGTTCCTTTCTAAGGGAAAGATTTAATTTTAAAAGATTTTGTTTTTTAATAACTTTCTGTGACCGTTTTATTATTTTCTTCAATTTAATATATTTCTTTAATTTATTGTGACTCATAACAATAGGACATAATGGTATGGTATCGTCACCAGTCAAATCTATTGTTATAGCTGGCTCACACACTGATTTTAACTTGCTGCCTACCAAATCATTAAATAGGTTATTGGTGTTAGCGACCTGTTCACTGACTTTGACAGACTCTGAGAGAGATAGGGCCTTATGGGATTCACATAATTTCTGTTTAAGTTCTGAAATATGGTTCAAAGCCAGTTCATGGGTGTCACTGCACTCTTAGAATGTTGACACTTGCTGTTGTAGTTGACTGTACTGGTCCGCTAAGTCCATGTGTTCTATGTGTAGCTCAGCCAGCTCATTTTTGAGGGAGGTGTTTTGAGCTATAATGTTCACCACTTCCACTTCACTGTCTTCTCTTTCCTGGAGCAGTTGTTTGCATTCAGCTTGAGAAGCTTCGAGATCCTTCAAGGTAACTCTCAGTTTTGCTTCCATCTCCTTGATTGTAGCTCTGCGGGTCATCATTTTGAGAAATATTGTCAGTCACCTGGAATGTGTGAAGTTATGCAGCTAAATAACAGTGCAAGAAAAGATGTTCTGATATGTGAATAAGGAGGGGGTAGTTGGGGGAAAAAGTAATTAAAGTAATTTGATGAGAAAATATAGCATAAATATAGTTACATTAAGATTTAGTTAATTAGAATGAGATGGGAAAGTTCCACAGAAGAGAAATATTATAGAAAACACTGCTTTACTTAAACTATCTTAAAATATCTTCTAACTAGATATGTAGGTACAAAAGTCTTATTTTATGTAAAGAATTTGTGACACATTACAGGATTATTAAGTACAATTTTTGTAGTAGTAGTAGCTCGTAGTGAGCTTATTTTGTATACTAAATTATGTAGTGTTTATTGTCTGGGCAAATGTTTTCGTCGTCGATTTTACTTCCACTTGTTGTCAAGCAAAAGGAGACATAAACCGTGCCAGTGTGTGATGGACGTAGCTCAAAGACCTGAGCAGTATTTTGTGGTGTTCTGTGGTCTGTAAACATTAACTACAAAAACTTAAATAAAACAAAATACTCCCCGGGATTGTCACCGTTGAGGTGTTGAGTTGACAGCCGGTTTTAACTCATTTTTGTACGAAGTTTTCGCGACAAAAAACACTGTATAATCACTGGATATAATACTTAGTATCTAGGTTCGACTGTATTACACTAATTTAACATAATTATAACACTTTTAATAATTTATTAACTAATTATCCTAGAGACCGTTTTTTTTGACGACCGGCTACCAGTGTTGCCAGCCTAAAAAATTCATCGTTTGACTTTTTTATTTGACAATCGGCAAAGACAATCTGTATGTCGGCTACAAATATATTGTTTGCTTGAGAAATATTACGCTGTTCGTAGGTATAAATACTGAATTAAAGGCAACATACAATTTCCTTATTATAACAAATAATTTTAGTCAGTAATTCAACAGTTAAATTATATCGAAATGTATATTAATCACTAATAAAAACATATCGAAAAAACGTTCACCTCTAGCACTACATTTCGTTCGGTCCGACACTCTACCGAACATTGACTATGGTGCCGACCGAACTCAGCCAATCCGAACTTTATTCGTAGTAGGACCACAATGCAAAGTTCGGTCGTGTATCGGTCGGTCCCGAACATTCGCATGTGTCATTTTGCATTAAGTATCTAGGAGTGCAGATAGACGACTGTCTAACATTTAGTACTCACATTGATACACTTACTACACGGCTGCGCAGGTTAATTTACGTTTTTAAGAACCTCCGTTATGTTGCTGACACCAAGGTGATTAAACTAGTGTATCTGGCTCTCTGCCAATCCCTCATCCAATATTGTGTGGTTGCTTGGGGTGGTTCAGGAAAGTCCCACATATTGAAAGTAGAACGCGCCCAAAGGGCACTGCTGAAAGTTGGTTGGCAGTTACCCTATCGCTTTCCTACCACAGACCTTTACAAAACTTGTAAGGTTCTGTCTGTTCGTAAATTATATATACTTAATCTTTTAATGACAACTCACGGCTACACTGCCTACGATCCTTCCTTGATCTCCCAACGACGTAAGCATTCGGTCTGTCCCTCTATTCGTACAAATTGTGCTTTGGCCCAACGCTCCTTCCGCTTCCTAAGCAGTCATGTGTATAATCACACTAATAAAATCTTAAACATATACCCCTTGTGCAAATCCAAATGTAAAGCAAAAATAATAGATTGGCTTCTTGATTTGGATTATTCTGAGACTGAAAATATTTTAGCTGTTTTAAAATAAATTAGAAAGTAAATTTGTAGACCACACACACACATACACCCTTACACACGTACACACACACAACACACACATTACACACTCACAGACACACCATTCACTACACACTCGCAGATTTTTTTTGTTATTTATAAAAAAAAAAAAAAAAAAAAAAAAAAAACTATTTTAGTTTAATATTCCTCTCTGTACGTGTAGGCCTTGATGTGTTCAAATTAGTACTAAGTAGTACTTAATAGTATTGTTTAAGAGGGTGAGAGCCTGGAGATCTGTCATACAGGTCCCGAACCCAGTACAGACTCCAGCTCTCACAAAGGTTACAAATCTGATTTGACATAATATGACATGATCCTAAGTCTGTATGTACCTTTTTGAGAGAAATAAATCATTATTTTATTTTTATTTATTTTTATTTCAGAGTAGACCTTCCGGTTCGAAGTAGAAGGATACCAGCGTGATCGTCCAGGCTCTAGTTCGGACTCCCACCACAACGATGTTGTTTGTGGTGAGTTGTGGGTGCTGTACTTTTTTTTTTTTTTGGCAGAGGTGGGAAATCCTCATGGACGCCCAAACTGCTTCACATACGAACCAGTCTGGGCAGTGCCGGACTCTTATCGGCTAAAACCACACTCCTGCCTTACAATTCATCCGCAGACTCTTGGTCCGCGCCCTTGTGACTCTAAATTATTTTATTCGCTACTGTGTTACTACATGTGCTTTGTTTTATACTACTCCGCTTAAACGCAGCGGAGCGTCACAATTTATGCATTTTATGATTGTGTATTTGTGTGTAAGGTCCATCACTTTGCTTATGATTAATGATCTATAGCTAAATTCTTAATTCTATGACTATGACTAAAATGAACTATAAACTAAAACTCTATGACTATGACAAAAATGAACTTAAAACGAATGACATTTTTTTAATAACTTTTGCATCCTCGTTCCGTGTCATGAAGCTTCCCGTCGCGCTGTAGGCCACCATGTACGAGTCTCTCATGCTCCCCACGATGACTCTGGACGTGCTATTGTCGTACACAGCAGCGTCCGCCTCCTCGAGCAGGACCTTCAACAGTCCCTCTGACTGAAGGTTGTAGCATTGTAAGAGTTTTTTACAGGTGTTGTTGCCTGTTTGGTAGCTCTTACGATCGCCAGGAACTCGAGGAAGGCGTTGTGTATGTGGTCCGAGGGGCCCGACACCGGGATGTACTCAAGAGGGCTGACCTGTCCTTTATCCGCTCTTGTTGGGGTCTTTTTCGGCGGAGACTTGCCCGCGTCCATCGGAGATTTCCTTAGGAAGCTAGCGAGGGCCTCCCCCTGTCTGTGGGCTGGTTCAGAGAGGCCAGAGCGGGTTGCCCCGCTATGACGATCTGTGAAGACGTTTTGTAGGAAGGTCTTGATTCCGGTCTTGATTCCAGCAAGTTGACTTGTGCCCTATCCGTGCCGCTCTGGAGTACTTCTGCGCTACAGTGTTTCCCTTTCTTCGGCGATTTTTTGTTGCATCCGCTCTGAGCCGCTGAGCGTTGTTTAAGGTGACGACGGGTTGCCCTGCTGTACAGCGTGCTTCTCTTTTGGAGGTTTTAGATAGCTTAAAGATTCCCCTCTGTCCTCGTACATTATCACCTCATGCGCTTCTGCGGCTTTTATGCATCCAAGGCGGTCTTCAACTTCGCCCTTGATACCGTCGATGTTCATGGAATCTACACTTATTATTCGAGCCGAGCTTTCCACCGGCTTCCCTTGATCGTTGGAGTAACTTAATAGTTTGCTTGGGCAAATGGGGTTTCCTCTCTCCACTCGAGTAACGCAATTCTTTTGTCTTCGATTCGCATCACTCGGCACTGGATACTGAAGAGCTCCATCGCAGGCAGATCGGTGTATTTTCTGCTTTTGATGCTCGTTTTCGCTGTGCTTCCATTGATCAGGGCTGCTAGGCCAGGTGGTATGGTTTTGCTCGGTCTTGGGTTCTGCAGAAGCTGACTCCAAAGGTCTCTTGCGGGCGGTTCATGAACAGTGCTACACCTCTGAGTTGTATGCCAGGCTCGCCAGCTGCTCCCCTCGCCAGAAGGCACGGTATGGGGTTGGCGTCGGAGGCCGTTGTCGTAGTGGTTATCTCGTCGGTCGATGGTTCGTTTTGTGAAGTCGTTTTTGTGTCAGAAACGATAATGCTAGTCGTCATGTTTGGCTGGTTTTGTGTCAAAGTTGGGTTGAATGTGGTTTGTAGTCGTGGTAGGGTTTGTGTCACGATTGTTGTCATTTGTGATGCATTTGCTGTTCGGTTTTGAGATTGTGTAGGTGCTGTGGTCAGTATTGTTGTTATTGCTGTGGCTGTTTGCGTGTTCGTCGGCATGATGATTGTTGTAGTTGGGTTATGTGGTTGCGTCAATTGTAGTGTTGGTGTTGGTGTTGTTGTTCTTGTTTTTTTTTTTTTTTTTTCTCTTTATTTGTTTATAGGGGCTTTTACGAATAGCGTATGTCAGTCCCATCGTATCCTAAAAAATTATACTTTCACAAGACGTGGTCCATGAATTTGAACAAACCCTTCGCATCGTCGCCATTTGGTTGGGATAGAACTGTATGGAACATACCTACATCAGTTCTGTTCAAATTCAGGGACTTAACTAAATTATTTCTACTGGACCGATATTGGACACATTCCATCAATAAATGTTGTAGGTCCTCGACAACTCCACATTCCTCACAATTGGGTGAAGCAATTTTCTTCATCATGTAGGCAAATTTTTTGCATGTGTCCAGATCTGAGTCTAAAAGCAGTAACAATCAGTTTTCTATTAACATCACTATTCGTAAACCAGGGCACGCGAAGAGGTTCACACTGTATGATTTTATACCATAAACCCTTCTCTAATGACCGTTTATTAAAGTATTCCTTCCAATAATCATAGCATATATTTTTAAATTTTGGTAAAAATTCTGAATAATCTAATATAACATTTATTTCTTTTCCATTCCTAGCCGCTAACTTCGCCAACGTGTCAGCACGCCTGACGGCCGAGATGGAGCTTCTCCGAAAGGAGAACGTGGAGCTTCATGCGGACCTGGCAAGGCTCCGAGGAGCCGGCCCTCGGGCGGTTGTGCAGGGGGAGAAGCAGCAGGGGCAGGGTCAGCCCTTGCCTGCGGCTGCTGAGGACCGGGTTCTAACCCTGGTGCGGCAGGAGATGGCCGAAATGCGGAAACGATTCTCCGCCCTGGAGGCCATCGTCCTGCGCCCCACATTGGCGGCAAATCAGCCGGCCTCCGGCCAGCGGAAGGCGACGTCATATGCCGCTGCCGCCGTATCTGAAACGGCTAAAGCAGCCTCGCCAGGGCAGAACAAGGGCGGGGCGGCTAAGCAGGCGGCGGGGTCCCCGGCTCTGGCCCCTGCTCGGGCCCCGGCCCCGGCCCCGGCTCGGGCCTCGGTGGCTAAACGACCGCCACCACCACCTCCGACCGCACCCGCACCTGCACCTCCTATATCTTTCCCGGCCAACGCCGAATGGCAAGTGGTCGGGGAGAAGAGGAGGGCGGGTAAAAAGGCAAGGGCGGCCAAGAGGAAAAAGTCGAGGCGGCAGCGGCGCAAGGGGAGAAGCGTCGCGGATAGGCTCCACGCCCCGAAATCCGCAGCTGTAGTGATCATACTACAGCCAGAAGCGGCAAAGAAGGGCGTGTCCTATAAGGACGTGCTGGCAAAGGTGACAGAGGTGGTGGATCTCGAAGAGCTCGGTGCCGCCAGTGGCATCAGGCTGAGGATCGCTGCCACTGGGGCTCGGATGCTTGAGTTCCCCGGTCCGGCTGGTGGCTCGGCCGCTGACGCCCTGGCTGAAAAGCTCAGGGCGTCCCTAAAGGCGGACGAGGCCCAGGTGTCCAGGCCCACTAAGTGCGCTGAAGTGCGCATCCAGGGCCTGGACGACTCTGTGACGCAGGCACAGGTAGTGGCCGCCGTGGTCAGGACTGAGGGGTGCTCTGCCGAGCAGGTTAAGGCTGGCACCATCGGTCCCGACTACAGGGGCATGCAAGCTGTTACGGTGAGCTGCCCCGTGGCGGCGGCCAAGAAAATAGCCGGGGAGGGCCAAAGGCTACTGGTGGGCTGGGTGTCCGCGCAGGTCAAACTGCTCGAACCCAGACCTCGGAGGTGCTTCCGCTGCCATGTGGACGACCACGTGGGAGCTAAATGCACCTCCGAGGTTGACCGCAGCGATGCCTGCTACCGCTGCGGTCAGCCCGGTCACAAGGCCGGCACGTGCAAGGCCACGCCGCACTGCGTCGTATGTGCGGCGGCAGGCAAGCCGGCCGACCACCGGATCGGGAGTAAGGCCTGCGCTCCACCGAAGCCTGGCAAAGCCAGGGGCAGGGGCAAACCCTCCGCCACCACCGCCACCACCGCCGTCACCGCCGCAGCCGCCGCCACCGCCACCGCCGCTGCCGCCTCCACCACCGTCGTCGTCGCCGCCGCTGCCGCTGCGGCAGGGCCCTCGCATGGGTCTCGGGAGGGGGTTGAAATGGAGTGACAATAATGGCCCCATTTCGCCTCCTCCAGGCGAACATCAACCACTGCGCCACCGCTCAGGATCTTTTGCTCCAGAGCATGGCGCAGTGGTCGATTAATATCGCCGTGGCCGCTGAGCCGTACTTTGTCCCGCCCAGGGATGACTGGGTGGAAGAACTGAGCGGCTCAGTGACCCTTATTTCGTCGGCCGCCGCCGGTACCCCGTCCCTCGAGGCTGTCAAGAGAGGACGGGGTTGCGTGGCAGCACGGTTCGGGGAGATTGTCGTGGTAGGGGTGTACTTCTCCCCGAAACGAACTCTCGCCGAGTTCCACAACTCCCTTGCGGAGTTGAAAGTCGTCGTCGTCGGGTTCCGTTTCCTCCCCGTGCTCGTCCTCGGGGACTTCAACGCCAAGAATGTGGCTTGGGGTGCCCGGTATACGGACATTCTCCCGCTCTGGGCGGAGCGGAAGGGCGTGTCAGACTCTTACTGACTAAAACCCACCCGTGTTCCTTCAGTTGCCTGTTGCCAGGGTCACGGTATCCCTTTCGGACTATTCCGCAACCCCGGCAGGCATCGGTCCTAACGGACCCCGTCAGGTGTGCTGACATCTCTTTGAGGCGCGCGTAGAACACGACGCGCCATCGACCCGGGCCTGGTCCTTATCGGACGGCGAGCTACCCCTACACGGTGGTGAGGCGTTCGAAGTATGTTTATTTTGAATGGGTTAGCAGCAGTAACGGAGGAACTATTAAAAAACCCCCGACAAAAACAAAGCGTCTAAAAAGTAAAAAAATAATATCATAAAAGTTGTAGGTAATATTTTGATCCAAGCGTCGTCGTGTCGGGGGACGGCTAATGCAAACGCCAACACACACTAGGCATAATGAATGTATGCTGTTGTAGAAAGGATAGCTGCTGTTAACTTCCTATTTTCATTAGCCGTCCCCCGACACGACGACGCTTGGATCAAAATATTACCTACAACTTTTATGATATTATTTTTTTACTTTTTAGACGCTTTGTTTTTGTCGGGGGTTTTTTAAATTTTTAATTTTATTTTATTTGCAGCTTTTTAAATTTTATATTATATCACTAGTAGAAACGCTACGATCAAGACGCAGCTCGCCGAAATCTGCGTAGCTGTACGTTTTTTGCCACAGTGAAGCTTGTTACCTACTAATTCACTCTCATTCATCTTTCCTACTCCATCATCAGACTTTGATCACCATCTATCTGTAACCCATTTGTTGAGACCTTTCCAATGAGTACAAACACGATACCTCTGCTGTAAGTTCTTGAGGGAGTTGGGTATCCTGCAAATTCCAGGTGATGCTGCAGCATCAGCTCAAGGTTACTACATATATTCTTTTCATATCATTGAAATAAGAGAATTCTAAATTTCCAATCGATTAGACCTATGGAAGATCACATCCATTCATCAACTAGAAAAGAGCTGATCATTTTCAAACGGCTGAACCGATTTTCTTGAATCATAGCTAAGAACACTCTCGATTAAGTCACCTTTCAAACAAAACCAAAAAAATCAAAATCGGTTCAGCCGTTTGGCAGCTACGATGGCACAGACAGACACACAGATACACACGTTAAACTTATAACACCCGTCTTTTTCCGTCGGGGGTTAATTTTTTACTTTTTAGACGCTTTTTTTTTGTCGGGGGTTTTTTAAATTTTTAATTTAATTTTTATTTCCAGCTTTTTAAATTTTATATTATATCACTAGTAGAAACGCTACGATCAAGACGCAGCTCGCCGAAATCTGCGTAGCTGTACGTTTTTTGCCACAGTGAAGCTTGTTACCTACTAATTCGCTCTCATTTATCTTTCCTACTCCATCATCAGACTTTGATCACCATCTATCTGTAACCTATTTGTTGAGACCTTTCCAATGAGTACAAACACGATACCTCTGCTGTAAGTTCTTGAGGGAGTTGAGTATCCTGCAAATTCCAGGTGATGCTGCAGCATCAGCTGAAGGTTACTACATATATTCTTTTCATATCATTGAAATAAGAGAATTCTAAATTTCCAATCGATTAGACCTGTGGAAGATGCTCACATCCATTCATCAACTAGAAAAGAGCTGATAATTTTCAAACGGCTGAACCGATTTTCTTGAATCATAGCTAAGAACACTCTCGATTAAGTCACCTTTCAAACAAAACCAAAAATATCAAAATCGGTTCAGCCGTTTGGCAGCTACGATGGCGCAGACAGACACACAGATACACAGATACACACGTTAAACTTATTATAACACCCCTCTTTTTCGTCGGGGGTTAAAAAGGCTCAAACTCGACGCACAATGTACCAAAACCAGCAGAATAAACATAAGTTGATTTATGCACGGAGTCCATTTTTTTAGAGGGTAGTTTTATGCAAAAATATGACAGATAGGTCAAATAAGGTTGTACCCGTGCTGATAAAATATCCTAATACATTCTATTTTTGATCGATTTCCGCAAACCAGGCAGTGGTATTTACAAATACCGGCAAGTACATGTGATTTAGAACTCTAATAACAGAGTTCGGTACATATGGGCTAAAGTTGTGTGTAAACTTCTTTACTTTATGCTTAGGAAGGAAAAAAAGCAAAAATTTCGGTTGCCAATATTAAATAAAATAAAAATCTTTCGAAACTATTCCGATTTCAATATCAACAATAAATAAAAATAATGCTAATAAACATACCAATCAAATATACCTCACCTAGTCTATTGTCACATTTTCAATGAAAAAAAATGTAACTTTTTATTTTCGATTTATTTTAACTTGCGAGCTACCTATCGATATTAAAAAAAAATGGTATACACCTTTTTTTACTAAATAAACAGTTATTTAATCGATACGTTTTATCATAAATCAATATCATTATAATTGTTTTATCTATGTAGGTAGTCACATTACATGCAATAGAAAAATGGACATCCCTATTATTATTGACACGCGATAGAAAAAAATGGCGTACTTTATAGTCGGAAACTTGAAAGTACTAATTATTGTTCAAAAAACTATCCCATTATAAATAATCATTAAGACTCATTAAAAAAAAATATTTTTGTTTTAGATATTTCATGCTGTTCGACTTTTTAAGACACGAGACCTTTCTCAAGAGTACTGTTTCTGGGCAATCTCCTTTATTTTTTTCTTTTTAGTTCGCGTTATTCTTTATTTTTTTGTAGGTTACGTTTTTATTTAAATAAAAACTTGTTTTTAAAAACTTTTCATGGTGTCAAAGTATGCAATAAAGGAATAAAATAAATTTCTTTATTGTATGTGTTACTCACTAATTTCAGTTTGAAATTAGAAAAATTAACATTAATGTTTAATGGACATCAATGAAAGACTGTGCGATACAATTGTAAAATGTTTAATTTTAACCCAAACGACACTGGACAACAATATTTTAGTATTAAACTTACAGCACAAAACACGGCGCTTTTCCTCTATTGCAGAAAAAGAAAGCAAAAGCAATAGACAAACACTTATGTCAAAAACGACCATAGGCAATAATGTTTTTTTTTTTTTTTAGTTTTCTTGTGTTGTTGTCAACACCGTCCCTCAACACAAGAAATCTATTTTATATCATTTAAATTTCAAAAACAAAACTAACACTCTCTTACATTATGCCTGTACATACAAAAGAAATATTTATTTTAACTTAAACACTTTTACATCATGCATCTACCAGAAAATTATGAATTTATATCTTATACAATTTTACATCATTATTTTCACAGGTATAACCATTTTTACTCTACATCTATGTACTGTGCTCACTTTCATTTACTAGAAAATAAGCAAATTAAAACTTAAAAATCATAAACAAACAAAAGACTTTTATTGAAAGTTACTTGAACAAATCTATATTAAATTTAAGTATCCCCTTAACTTAGCAAATGTAGGGCCTGACAAAGGTTTGGTGAGCAAATCAGCTATTTTTTCTGATGTTCCTATAAAACTTAACTTTATTATACCATCTGCAATTTTCTCACGAATAAAATGGTGTTTAATATCAATGTGTTTCATTCGTTTAAGCAAAACTGGATTTTTTGCTACTTGAATAGAACTTTGATTATCCTCATACATTAATACATAATCAATATCAATTGAAAAATCACTTAAAAGTTGTTTGAGCCAACAAGGTTCTGCAGTAGCCATGCTGAGTGCCATGTACTCTGCTTCTGTTGAAGACAATGCTACAGAGGGCTGTTTTCTTGTACACCATGAAATTGGACAACCAAATACTTTAAAAACGAATCCAGCTGTTGACCGTCTGTCAATTAAATCACCTCCCCAGTCAGAATCTACATATCCAACAATAATAGCATCATTTGTATTATTTCTCTTAAAAACTAAGCTTAAATCTAATGTGCCCTTAATATACCTAAGAATCCTTTTTAACGTATTCCACAACTCTTCACTAGCACATTTTTGAAAGCGACTTAATATTGAAACACTTGCACATAAATCAGGTCTACTGCCTAATACTGCATATAATAAGCAACCAATTAATTGTCTACATCTTGTCTCTAACTTTAGAGTTTCCGACTTTTCTCTTTTAAGACAGTCAGTTTTAAATTTTGAATCCATGGGTGTAGCAATACTTTTACAATCTGACATGTTAAATTTTTGCAAAATCAGTTTTAGGAATGCTTCCTGATTAATTTTTAAGACTCCATTAGTTACATCCTGATTGATAGAAATACCTAAAAAGTAATTTGCTATACCCAAATCTTTCATACAAAAATGTTTCTTTAACAATTCTTTAGTATTATTCACACATACAGTATCCGTCCCTGCAAGTAATAAGTCATCGACGTATAGTAATAAATAAACCGCCTGTCCATTATAAAGTTTTACATAAAGACCATAATCTGTTTTACATTGTTTGAAACCTTCAGATAGTATCACTGAATTAAATTTGTCATTCCAGTTTTTGGGTGAATTTTTTAACCCATACAATGATTTTTTAAGTTTACATATCATATCACCATTAGAACAACCCTCTGGTAATGACAAATATATCTCATCTTTAATGTCACCATGTAGAAAAGCACTTTTGACATCCATTTGGTGTACTAACATACCTTTTTGATTACATATTGCCAATAAAGTACGGACAGTTGGAAGTTTAGCTACTGGTGCAAATAAATCATCATCAACAAAATCAGTTTGTTGAAAACCCCTAGCCACGAGCCTAGCCTTGTAACTAGAAATATTACCTTGATCATCAAGTTTTCTTTTAAATACCCATTTACTTTCAATAACTTTACAGTCTACTGGTTTTGGCACTAACTCCCATGTATTGTTTTGATTTAGACTATCTATCTCCTCATTCATGGCTTTTTCCCAATTTATTTTCTCAGTACTTTTCATGGCTTCTTCATACGTTTTAGGATTATCTTCAATGTAACTTAATAAGCATGTATATCTGTACTGTAATACTTATGCCATTCAGGCTTTCTAATCTGATTTCTTGGTCTTAACCTTCTTATTTGATCTTCCTGAGTTTGAACTTCAGTACTTGTATCATGAAACTCTTCTTCAGATTCATTACTTGACTCAATACTTGAAATATTATTTAAATTTTGACTTGACACTTCATCAATAACTGGTACCTCACTCTGTATTGACCTATTCAAACTATTTTCATCCTGTCCAAAACCATTATCATTATTTATTTTTGCCACAGGTGTTTCATTATTATTTTCAACTAAGATTTCTATTTCACTATCAGGTATTTTATAATTAGAGTTACTCTCACTATCTTTAATAAAAACTATATCTCTTTTAATTTCTATTTTGTTTTCCTCCTTGTAATAAATCCTATAACCTTTTGTTTCCTCACCATAGCCAACAAAATATCCTTTCTTTCCTTTTGGGTCTCATTTTCTTCTTTTCTCTTTAGGCACATGACAGACTACCATTCTACCAAATTTTTGTAAAACATTTATGTCAAACTTCCTACCTGACCAACATTCATACGGTGTTTTATCAGTATTTTTATTTTTAACGTAAGTTCTGTTTAAAGTATACACAGTTGTGCTAACAGCTTCAGCCCATAAACTTTTATCTAAGTTAGAATGAATTAACATCGTTCTAGCAGCTTCTATAATAGTTCTCATTTCTCTTTCAACCTTACCGTTCTGTTCCGGTGTATAGACTACTGTAGTTTGGTGTTGTATACCTTTATTGTTTAAGAAAGACTCTAATGTTTTATTTAAGAAGTCTGTACCGTTATCTGTTCTTAAAACCTTTACTTTATTCTTAGTTACTACTTCAGCATGATTAATGAAAATTTTTATTTTACTTGGCACTTCGGATTTATGTTCCATAAAATAAACTTTCCTATATTTAGAGAAATCATCTTTAATAACCAATATGTACCTTGAACCACCAACAGAGGGCACTTCCATCGGTCCGCACACATCGGCATGTAATATCTCACAACACATACTTGTTTTAGTTATACTCTTAGGAAAAGCTAAGCGGTGACATTTTCCTTCTATACATACATGCAACACATGAATCATCAGAATCAATAAATTATATGTTATTATTTTTTAGCACTGACCGACAGTAATCATAGTTTTGATGAGCCAACTTCTCATGCCAATCCTTCAGGATATTAGTCTTAACCTGAGTAGTTACATTTACATGGCATTGAAAATCAAAGATAAACTGTATTACATAGAACTTATCTACACATTTACCAACTGAACACACTACATTGTTTTTAATAAATTCACATCTTTTACCTGTAATGGTAAACATGTAACCATTTTTCACAGCTTTAGTAACAGAGAATAGATTTACCTTAAGCTCAGGAACATACAGTACACTATTTAGAGAAGACACTATATATTCATTACCATCATAAGCCTTCAGGAGTATTTGTCCAATACCTTCCACTTTTAATTTCCTTCCATCTCCAACTATAACAAATCTATCATCATTGATACCTGAAAAGCTGAAAAAAAAGATTTATTATGGGTCATGTGGTCACTTGCACCACTGTCCACTATCCATTCATCTGTGCTGGAACTATGTCCGATAAAAACGCTTGAGATGTAAGCATTTCCTTTGGTATCCTTTGTACTATTTCCTTTATTTTCCCTTGAATTATTTGATTTATTTTCTTTCCAATTATTTCCTTTTGAGCTATTTCCTTTTTCTTTGTTCTTCTTAAAGTAACACTGTTCTATTGTATGTCCAGCCTTTTTGCAGTAAGAACATGTATTGTTATATCTACAGTCACTCTTTTTGTGGCCACTTTTACCACATTTATAACATTTCATACTATTATTTTTCACAGATAAGGCAACGGGTTCCTCCGTTTCTTTCATGCGTTCTTCCTCAATGAGTATCCTTGCTTGCAAGTCATTTAAAGTTTGGGATTCTTGTGGAACACTTTCCCATGCCGAAATTAAATATTTGTATTGAGGTGGTAGTGTCATTAGTATTTTTGTAATTATCATCTTCTCGGAAATAGACTCACCTAACTGTTTTAATTGATTCGCCATTTGTTCTACAGAACTAAATAGCTTGGCTATACTACCAGCTTCGTATTTATATTTCATGAACCTTTCTTGCAGCAGATGAACACTCGTTGAGCTTTTCAGTTCGTATATGCTTGATAACTTATTCCACATTTCAGCCGCCGAGCAACATGTTACTAAGTGTTGCATGACGTTTTCTGTAACTCTTGACACGATAAGTGTTTGTGCTTTTGCATCCTGTTGATCCCATTCGTTTGGTTTTACATTGGCGTCTTTTTTTGAAACAGACCCGTCAACTACCCCTAGCAGGCCGAGACTATTTATCACTATTTTGGTCTGGAATTTCCAAAGGAGCCAATTCTCACCCCCAGTTAGTCTTACAATTATAATTCCACTGGTATTTGAAGCCGAAGCTGCACCTTGACTATGACTATCCATAATGGCGGCGTCGCCTCGCCCCGAGTTTAATTACTACCAACTGTATCCACTTCAATCTTTTAAATGAGACGTCCTGGGCCCATAACCTAATGGACATCAATGAAAGACTGTGCGATACAATTGTAAAATGTTTAATTTTAACCCAAACGACACTGGACAACAATATTTTAGTATTAAACTTACAGCACAAAACACGGCGCTTTTCCTCTATTGCAGAAAAAGAGAGCAGAAGCAATAGACAAACACTTATGTCAAAAACGACCATAGGCAATAATGTTTTTTTTTTTTTTTAGTTTTCTTGTGTTGTCATCAACAATGTTGCGATTACTCTTCTTCAGAGCACTTGTTTTGAACATAATATTAAAATAAGATGATTCAATAGGTTTATCGAATATTTCAAAGGGTTGTACGTTGTTTTATAGACAACATTTTCATAGAATTTCGTTTCACATAAAATGTTTCTTATATTTTCATTTCATAGAATAATCAATACGCAGAATATTTACTTTGAATAAATTTAAACATGTTTTTTGTTACAAAGAAAATTTAATGTTTATTTATTCATTTCATAGAATGACAAATCAAATATTCTTTATCCTCATATCGTTTAGTTTATATAAAACATATTACATGGTAATGTAATATGTTTTATATAAACGCCAGTGTCGTTTGGGTTAAAATTAAACATTTTACAATTGTATCGCACAGTCTTTCATTGATGGCCATTAGGTTATGGGCCCAGGACGTCTCATTTAAAAGATTGAAGTGGATACAGTTGGTAGTAATTAAACTCGGGGCGAGGCGACGCCGCCATTATGGATAGTCATAGTCAAGGTGCAGCTTCGGCTTCAAATACCAGTGGAATTATAATTGTAAGACTAACTGGGGGTGAGAATTGGCTCCTTTGGAAATTCCAGACCAAAATAGTGATAAATAGTCTCGGCCTGCTAGGGGTAGTTGACGGGTCTGTTTCAAAAAAAGACGCCAATGTAAAACCAAACGAATGGGATCAACAGGATGCAAAAGCACAAACACTTATCGTGTCAAGAGTTACAGAAAACGTCATGCAACACTTAGTAACATGTTGCTCGGCGGCTGAAATGTGGAATAAGTTATCAAGCATATACGAACTGAAAAGCTCAACGAGTGTTCATCTGCTGCAAGAAAGGTTCATGAAATATAAATACGAAGCTGGTAGTATAGCCAAGCTATTTAGTTCTGTAGAACAAATGGCGAATCAATTAAAACAGTTAGGTGAGTCTATTTCCGAGAAGATGATAATTACAAAAATACTAATGACACTACCACCTCAATACAAATATTTAATTTCGGCATGGGAAAGTGTTCCACAAGAATCCCAAACTTTAAATGACTTGCAAGCAAGGATACTCATTGAGGAAGAACGCATGAAAGAAACGGAGGAACCCGTTGCCTTATCTGTGAAAAATAATAGTATGAAATGTTATAAATGTGGTAAAAGTGGCCACAAAAAGAGTGACTGTAGATATAACAATACATGTTCTTACTGCAAAAAGGCTGGACATACAATAGAACAGTGTTACTTTAAGAAGAACAAAGAAAAAGGAAATAGCTCAAAAGGAAATAATTGGAAAGAAAATAAATCAAATAATTCAAGGGAAAATAAAGGAAATAGTACAAAGGATACCAAAGGAAATGCTTACATCTCAAGCGTTTTTATCGGACATAGTTCCAGCACAGATGAATGGATAGTGGACAGTGGTGCAAGTGACCACATGACCCATAATAAATCTTTTTTTTCAGCTTTTCAGGTATCAATGATGATAGATTTGTTATAGTTGGAGATGGAAGGAAATTAAAAGTGGAAGGTATTGGACAAATACTCCTGAAGGCTTATGATGGTAATGAATATATAGTGTCTTCTCTAAATAGTGTACTGTATGTTCCTGAGCTTAAGGTAAATCTATTCTCTGTTACTAAAGCTGTGAAAAATGGTTACATGTTTACCATTACAGGTAAAAGATGTGAATTTATTAAAAACAATGTAGTGTGTTCAGTTGGTAAATGTGTAGATAAGTTCTATGTAATACAAAGAAAATTTAATGTTTATTTATTCATTTCATAGAATGACAAATCAAATATTCTTTATCCTCATATCGTTTAGTTTATATAAAACATATTACCAAGAAAAACATTACATCGAGTGTCACTTTCTATTTTATAATTGATAACACTATATACCGTAGTATAGTTTTATTTAAGCGGTTCGTAACTGTCAGAGTGGCCTAATTTTGTTACTGCGACCAATTTCGACGTAGCGTTCGCCGGCTGCTGCGGCGGCACCGCTCTCTTCGCTCGCTCGGCTCGCGCGTAGTTGGTCACAGTTCAAACCTAACCTAACTGAATTGGTCGAAGTGCCCTAATAGTTATATTACTAGATTATAATAAAATTATGATTTAATAATAATTATTAAATTAAAAACAGTTGATTGTGAACATGTGGTTTTTTTTTCCTGTAAGAAGCATGCAAACAAGCATACACCATGCATGTAGCAAGAATGCAGCATGCAAGCAAGCATGCAGCATTCAAGCGAGCATGCAGCATGCAAGCAAGCATGCAGCATTCAAGCGAGCATGCAGCATGCAAGCAAGCATGCAGCATTCAAGCGAGCATGCAAGCAAGCATGCAGCATACAAGCGAGCATGCAACATGCAAGCAAGCATGCAGCATTCAAGCGAGCATGCAAGCAAGCATGCAGCATACAAGCGAGTATGTAACAGGCAGCAGGCATGTTTTCTGTCACGGCTCCGGCGCTGCGGGGCTCTGGCGGTCCCACGCGAGCTTATCGTCGCAGATGGTTTAACGCTCACCACCGCAGCTTCGTCTTGTTGGCCGACCAGCCTCAGCCGCGGCGGCGAGCATTACAATCACCTGCTCCTCAACTCGCGGGCCGCCTCGCCCCTCCACGCCTACGCGATTTTAAATTACACTCTAGGGGTAGGGCATACAAGACAGCGTGGAGTCGGATTTACAGCGATTCGTTTGTGTCACTAAAACCTCATTTTTAACCCCCGACGAAAAAGAGGGGTGTTATAAGTTTAACGTGTGTGTCTGTGTATCTGTGTATCTGTGTGTCTGTCTGCGCCATCGTAGCTGCCAAACGGCTGAACCGATTTTGATATTTTTGGTTTTGTTTGAAAGGTGACTTAATCGAGAGTGTTCTTAGCTATGATTCAAGAAAATCGGTTCAGCCGTTTGAAAATTATCAGCTCTTTTCTAGTTGATGAATGGATGTGAGCATCTTCCACAGGTCTAATCGATTGGAAATTTAGAATTCTCTTATTTCAATGATATGAAAAGAATATATGTAGTAACCTTGAGCTGATGCTGCAGCATCACCTGGAATTTGCAGGATACCCAACTCCCTCAAGAACTTACAGCAGAGGTATCGTGTTTGTACTCATTGGAAAGGTCTCAACAAATAGGTTACAGATAGATGGTGATCAAAGTCTGATGATGGAGTAGGAAAGATAAATGAGAGCGAATTAGTAGGTAACAAGCTTCACTGTGGCAAAAAACGTACAGCTACGCAGATTTCGGCGAGCTGCGTCTTGATCGTAGCGTTTCTACTAGTGATATAATATAAAATTTAAAAAGCTGGAAATAAAAATTAAATTAAAAATTTAAAAAACCCCCGACAAAAACAAAGCGTCTAAAAAGTAAAAAATTAACCCCCGACGGAAAAAGAGGGGTGTTATAAGTTTAACGTGTGTATCTGTGTGTCTGTCTGTGCCATCGTAGCTGCCAAACGGCTGAACCGATTTTGATTTTTTTGGTTTTGTTTGAAAGGTGACTTAATCGAGAGTGTTCTTAGCTATGATTCAAGAAAATCGGTTCAGCCGTTTGAAAATTATCAGCTCTTTTCTAGTTGATGAATGGATGTGATCTTCCACAGGTCTAATCGATTGGAAATTTAGAATTCTCTTATTTCAATGATATGAAAAGAATATATGTAGTAACCTTGAGCTGATGCTGCAGCATCACCTGGAATTTGCAGGATACCCAACTCCCTCAAGAACTTACAGCAGAGGTATCGTGTTTGTACTCATTGGAAAGGTCTCAACAAATGGGTTACAGATAGATGGTGATCAAAGTCTGATGATGGAGTAGGAAAGATGAATGAGAGTGAATTAGTAGGTAACAAGCTTCACTGTGGCAAAAAACGTACAGCTACGCAGATTTCGGCGAGCTGCGTCTTGATCGTAGCGTTTCTACTAGTGATATAATATAAAATTTAAAAAGCTGCAAATAAAATAAAATTAAAAATTTAAAAAACCCCCGACAAAAACAAAGCGTCTAAAAAGTAAAAAAATAATATCATAAAAGTTGTAGGTAATATTTTGATCCAAGCGTCGTCGTGTCGGGGGACGGCTAATGAAAATAGGAAGTTAACAGCAGCTATCCTTTCTACAACAGCATACATTCATTATGCCTAGTGTGTGTTGGCGTTTGCATTAGCCGTCCCCCGACACGACGACGCTTGGATCAAAATATTACCTACAACTTTTATGATATTATTTTTTTACTTTTTAGACGCTTTGTTTTTGTCGGGGGTTTTTTAAATTTTTAATTTAATTTTAGCAAATGTTGTAGGACTAACAATTTTATTATAAATGAACATTCGGAATAATACACCTTATGTGTTAGTCACAAGTATGAATCCTTAATATCAAGTTTGGGGGGGAAAGTGTACGTTTATTTATAGCAAAGCAAATATAATTTGTTTTGGCGATATTTAGGGTCAGAAGTGCAGACTTAAGCCAGTTTGAAACCTTATGCAGACCATGTTCAGCAGCTTCAAACACTGAACTCCAGGAAGTATCATAAAATACAATAGCAGTATCATCCGCATATGAGAATACTCGACCTCTCTCAATCTTGAGATTAGTTAATTCGTTTAGGTATATCAAGAACAATGTGGGGCCTAAAACGCTTCCCTGGGCCCACCGTACTCGATTTTAGTGTCAGCACTAGTGAAACTGTCAATTCTTACGCTTTGGGTACGGTCTTTTAGGTAATCAGTTAAGAGTTTCAGTGGTGTTTCCCTAATGCCTATATACTCCATCTTTTTCACAAGAGTCGGGACAGATACCGTGTCGAAAGCTTTTTTTAGATCTAAGAAGACTGTCAAACACTTTTCTCCCCGGTCTAAACACTGAGTTACTAAGGAGGACAATCCTGAGATGGCGTCTTCTGTATTTTAGCTTTTCTGAATCCGAATTGTGAACTGGATAGAATTTTTCGAGATAAGTGATAAGGCGTGAGTTGATTAGCCTTTCAATAACTTTAGAGATAACTGACAAGACTGAAATAGGTCGATAGTTATTGATATCTTTTTTATCACCACCCTTGTAGACGGGTGTAACAATAGATTTTTTAAGCAAGATAGGGAATATAGCTTTTCAGTTGGCAAGATGGCTGATAATGGGAACAACGAGGGGTTTAACCATTTTTATGAATTTAGTCTGGATACCGTCCCAACCGAAGGGACTGTCAGATTTGATATAACACTGTCGACTTTCCATGGGTCAGTCTCCAAAAGTATAAAAGAAGATAGGTGTGTTTTTGGAGTTGAAATTTCGCCAGATGTCGTGTCGTGTCGCTTGCCGACACTGGCGAAAAAGACATTTACACAATTTACCGACTACAGTCGCTTAACACTCGAAGTTCTCCTATAGATAGGAGAACTTCGAGTGTTTCAATTTTAGATGTGTTAACTTGCGCTATTTGTTTGATTGTTTTCCATAGTGCTTTAGAGTTTTTAATATTCGTTTTTAGTAGATCAGATTCATATTTACGTTTTAATTTGTTTGTTAATTTGTTACAATAATTACGGTAACTAGTCAATGTTTTTTTTTAATATTACATTAAACGGATCGGATCTTAATTTTAGTTGCAATCTGTTTCTATTCCTGATACAGCGTAATAGACCACTGGTGATCCAGGGCTTGATAATGCGTTGTTTGCTAGAAATCCTCTTTACCTTAATACTCTCATCCAGAGATTCTTTAAGTTTATTAATTAAATGTTTTATCACAAAGTTAGGGTCGTCACTTAATAATTAGATAGGTTTTTTAAAAGTTGGATAGGTTTTTGTTTATAAGCTTTTCAGCAGCTTCTTCAAAGTCAATGACGGTCTTGATATTTAGCGAACGATAGTCAGTTTTTACTTTAGATATGCTCATGAAGACCGAGGCGTGGTCGGTTACAGTTCGGTCGGTTGGTTCATAGAATGACAAATCAAATATTCTTTATCCTCATATTGTTTAATTTATATAAACATATTACCAAGAAAAACATTACATCGAGTGTCACTTTCTATTTTATAATTGGTAACACTATATACCGTAGTATAGTTTTAGGTAAGCGGTTCGTAACTGTCGGAGTGCCCTAATTTTGTTACTGCGACCAATTTCGACGTAGCGCGCGCCGGCTGCTGCCGCAGCACCACTCTCTTCGCTCGCTCGGCTCGCGCGTAGTTGGTCACAGTTCAAACCTAACCTAACCTAATTGGTCGAAGTGCCCTAATAGTTATATTACTAGATTATTATAAAATTATGATTTAATAATAATTATTAAATTAAAAACAGTTGATCGTGAACATGTGGTTTTTTTTCCTGTAAGAAGCATGCAAAAAAGCTTACACCATGCATGTAGCAAGAATGCAGCGTGCAAGCAAGCATGCAGCATTCAAGCGAGCATGCAGCATGCAAGCAAGCATGCAGCATTCAAGCAAGCATGCAGCATGCAAGCAAGCATGCAGCATTCAAGCGAGCATGCAAGCAAGCATGCAGCATACAAGCGAGTATGCAACAGGCAGCAGGCATGGTTTCTGTCACGGCTACGGCGCTGCGGGGCTCCGGCGGTCACACGCAAGCTTATAGTCGCAGATGGCCGGTAGCTTGGACCCTGTTCCCGATACCGGTGGGCTACTATTTTTTATATTTTTAAATGTTTTATATATTTTATTTATATTTTTTATATATATTAAATGAAATAAAAAAGTAATATTTATATAATATAATTATGACACACATTATTCACTGTATTCACATAAAAAAATATTTTTATCTAAATCTAAAAAGTGTTAAGCATTATTATTAATTGCTGAATGCTGCATATATTTAGAATCAATATCCTTTGATTATTATCCATATAAAATATGCAATTTACATGTTTAAATAATTTAGAAAAAAAAACATTTCAAAATTGTTGTTTTATTATTATCTCCTATTCATTTACAAACATAATCATTATATTTTTGAATATTTTATTACAAAATACAGATGAAACATTTATTATAATACTGTTTAAAATGATAATGGTAATTATTTATAAATTATATCGATATAGTGACTGGGTATGCATTTAATTAATAAATACTCCTGTGTAATTTTCTATTATTTTCAAATACTCATCAATCACTCAAATATCACCGTTACCCAGTAATTTCAATGAGATTGTCCGTTCTGTCTCATGTAAAGAATTGTAGTCAATTCGTTAAATGAGACAGAACGGACAATCTCATTGAAATTACTGGGTAACGGTGATATTATGTCACCGATAAAATACAATATTTTTAATAATAATTTTACTTACCGATATGATTAGGCGCCTTGCGATTTCACTAACAGAAATGTTTTGCTCATGCAAAACAATCTGAGCTTTTTGAAATATTTTTAAATGATGCATAGTCTCAGTTAATCAATTTATCACAATCACAAACTTCGTAAAAGTGTATAAAAACTTTTTATAAAAAAAAACACTAAATAAAAAGTGAAAAATAACTTTAATTTCGGAAGTCGGTGTCTTTGCTTTTTAATTTTCGTTTTTTGCCACCTACTTCCGAAATTAAAGTTATTTTTCACTTTTTATTTAGTGTTTTTTTTTAAGTCGGTTGTTTTTTTACCGACTTCAAAAAAGGAGGAGGTACTACGTTCGGATGATTGTTTTGTAAAAAGTTTTTATTTTTCACTTTTTAGTGGTGGTACCTACCCCACACAAGTTACTACCTGCTATGTAAATAACAGTGAAGGAGTCTAATGATTATATCGTCTACATACTACGACTTTGGGAAAAATACGTAATATTGAAGCTAGCTCAAAAACTACGCAAGCAAACTTAATAAAATTTATATGGGACCATCTCGGGAGTATACCCTTTCGAACTAAAAAAGAATTTTTTAAATCGGTTCACAAACGGCGGAGTAATCGGTGAACATACATAAAAAAAAAAAAACAATCATCCGAACGTAGTACCTCCTCCTTTGTTGAAGTCGGTAAAAAGAAGGAGTGTAGGTAAAGTTGCTAATGCGAACTGACTCATACTTAAGTTCACAATTGAAGGTAGGAATATATTTTTAAAGCGGGTAGTTAGCTTCTAAACTGGCAAATAATTTTAAGTAGGCGAGAAACTTGTAGATTCTTAAACCGGTCAGAATATCACTTTATCAGTTAGTATATTAAATTCTAAGTTACCAAATCTCAAAAACAATATTTAAGTATGTCCGTGGTTTGAACTCTAACCGTTGGTCAATGTAGGTTGAATGCTTAACTATTGCGCCACGAGAGCGTTAATTTTACATCGCGAAATTATGATATAGTATCATTTAGAAGACATTAGCACACTCACTCTACGAATGCTATGTGTGCGTGACTGGTTACTTATCTCCTTTGGCGCGTGTACGTAAGGAAAAATCTAAGTCTTTTCAGTAAAAGAGGTGAAAGATACAATTATAGGATTAGAAATAGGGACCAATTAGTTCAACCGGGTTTCAGACTGGCTAAAGTAGACTCCTCCTTCATGGGATATTGTTTAAAATGTTACAATAAAATACCTCCCCACATACTCCAACTGAATGAAACGGAATTCAAATCTTGTATAAAACGCACACTATGCCGCCAAGCATATTATAAATTGGGGGATTACATCGCTGACAAAAATGCTTGGCTCAGCGCTGGTCAATTCAATTAGGTTATGCGCCCTGTGGAGCTGTCCACAGGGCGCATAACCTAATTGATTAGCATTCAAAAATATTGTTGGAGCTGCTGAAGATTGTAAAACACACTATCTTTACATTGTATAAATTCAATCTCCTCGTATTGTATAACTGCATAGCACACGTGTGAGTACTATGTACTTACCTACTTTAAAGCTACAATTTGCTAGGTACGTCTTTTATTGACTTGAATGTGCCCTGGCGGCTGAGAGTATGTCATGCTCGCTCAAATGTCTCGCTGGTGGTGGCGTGTGTGTTGGATCATTAAGTTCCCTTCAAAATGGTTGAGCTAAATGGTGCTGATCCATGCGTCATGTTCGTGAACGGGCGCCATCAGTAGGGACTGGTCATCATTTTAATTTTTGAATTGTTTTATTTTACTTTAAATTACGGACGCTTTTAACGTGCACCTTTTTCTGCATTGTACTCACATGTCAACATGAATGATGTAACCAATTATAAAGAAAACACTATTTTCTTGCTAATACTTTTAATCCGCACAACTTAACTATTTCACAATCAAACGACGACTGACTCTGCACTACATTATACCATTTTAAACGACTTTTGCCCCACCCAGAAATAACGATAATATCATAACCGTTATTTCTAAGTGTTGCCAAAGTAAAATAATACATTCAGTTGCCATAATGGAAATACATTTTAAAGTGTCTTACAATATTAGTCATTTGTAGTTTGACAGTGTTGCCACAGTGGATATTATAATTCGATAATAATACATTTCTTATATTAATTCAATGAAATCACGACACTCGGCCATCCGACGGCGTGCTAACTCCGTAATACGCACTATACAATCACGACACTGAGGCAATACATCAAATAGCAAAATTATTCATATTTCTATTCATTTATTTGTGTTCCACAAGGTACCTAAAACAAGATGTTAACAAAAAAAAAAAAAAAACTAAGAGCCGTTGTAGCAGGGCACATCAGGGCACAGCAATATAGCTAGATATTATAGTTAAAAATGTAAGTCGTAGAAATCTAAAAATTCTAATAAAATAAAATTGTACATTTAAACTGAATTGCATTACATTACCACAAAAAGTCAGTAACAATAACATAGATAATTTATTATGTTTTAAAAATTATAATCTAATACGAGATCATATTTAAAGATTACAAATTGTGAATAAAGAAATGTTTTACGTGTATTAAGTAACAAATAAGTAACTACAAAAAAAAAAAAAAATACATAAACAAGATTACATTATACATTCGTGATAGGCAATTCTTGCCTAGTAGGTACCAGTTTAAAAGAGAAACGAGTTGCACTTCACTTCACTTGTCCTATGACCGAATTCCGGCCACGGGGCGGTCAACCTCAACGGAGACCCGACAAGCACACAGGATGCATAGTGCAAACAGATGCACTTTCTGCTCTTCCTCGGTCCGACGGGACAGTAACCTGACATGACCGGCTAAGGTCAAGGCGCAGGACCAACGGCACCACATGTCCCTCCCGCCCCGAGGTACGGGGCGTCACAACTCCAATCTCTAGGCTGCCATTGAGTAATTCCTAGTGGGAAAACAAACAACACCCTGCCCGACCCGGGAATCGAACCCAGGACCCCACGCTCAGCAGCTGCGCTCGCGACCATGAAATCATTATGCCTATATTTTACCCCTTTATTACCCTATCGTTTTGCTATTACTTTATATGAACCGATAAAAGGGAATAATTTCTTACTTTTGCCATAATTGTCGAAAAATTAACCCAGCTTCTTTAAAATGCCATACTCGACTTCAAATGTATTTAGTTGCCTAATGAATTAATAGTTCAGCGACAACCTTTTAGAGTATAATAAATGCTTTTCAAGCTTAAAAACAAGCTACTGTAAATATGACTCGGCAACGTGAACGTGATAATTCTTAAGCAACTAAATTTGTGATATGTCTACGCATTGCCTAATCATTGCCATAGCTTCTAATAAGTTTATCAACTGCATCATATTGTTGTCATCAAATAATGTTAAGTAAATGAAAGCTCTAATTTCATGTAGTCTCCTATCTATCTATAATGCTACCATAAGTAATTTATGACTTGACCATTATATCTACCTCTAATTGGGTTCCCTATCCATTTGCATAAGATATTAAGACAATGTTTCATGGCATACTTTTGTTTACATAACCGAACTATATTTACGCATTACAACAGCTTACGAATAATTATTTTAGGCATAATTTATCGCGTCTAACTAGTTTGTTTCCGGATAATACGCCTAGTAACATTATGCGTATTAAAATTATGTCACATAATAACAACAAAATTATGATAAAAAGGAAGATGATTTATTAATTAGATTGTTGAAAAAAATGGCTATTTCGATTTTATTAGCAGACGGATGTTGAATCTCTAAAATATTTATTGTAGACCACTTACAACATTAGTTGATGAGTTATCAATTTAGAAGAAAATTTATTTAACGGAAGCTATGAGTCATATTAATTTATATTAAATCACAATGAATAAGTAAAGTCAAAGGCATCTTATCTTTGACGATATTTTTAGAGATTTGAAGAAATAGGGGGTGATAAAACTACCCGGCGTTACTGATAGATAACCTATCGTACTTTAACCATTTCGATGCGATGGTCACAAGATGACAGATGACAGATGGACACAAGGTCATAAGAATTGTCTGGTTGAAACTTTATGCGTTGCAATTTGCTTGATGACAAGCAACAGCGTTTAACACATTTAAACTGTTTCGCGTAAAAACTGTTCCACGATATTATTCTAGTCTGTGCTCCAAAACCAGTTAATAATTTTTTCAAAAATTTGAATTGTTCTAGCAATGAGATATTTATTTTGTACTATCAAACTATGGATAAAATATAATTGTTACAACTAATACAAATGGTTCCAAGTAGTCTAAGTGTATGGCATGGAAATAGGATGCAATAGCCCATTACGCGTTCTTGCCGCATATCTTTGTTTTAAATATGCACAATTTATTTAAGAAATCATTGTTGCAAAGTATTTTTTTGTAATGTCTATTTTCCCGCTTAGATTCGACCTCAAATTTAAGGATTATTTTTTTAGTAAAAGAATCCAAAGCAGCTGATATTTGTATGCAGCTTAGTATTCGATGTTTGGTCGTACAGAGCAATCAAGGGTTTGTCATCCAACTCTATATTCATTGCACTGTCGGTTTGTGCAACCAATCTCACTCAAACTCTGAGCAAAACATTTCCTATTATTTGCAAAAAGTTTAATTTCGAAAGTAAACTGATCAATGTCTTGGCCTATTTTAATGCCAGCTTTATTGAGATAGTTCTCGAGCATTGAGAAAATCTTCACTAATTGACACGGTTTTAGTTTCTGTAACGGAATTTACCCACTTTAAAACATCTGTTTTAAAGGTACTGCCGTTAAAAGAAGTAACAAATACAACCGTTTTACCACTAACTATTTTATAACGGCCTTGATGTCAGTGATATTCTTGATTTGGATTCTTTGATGCTCTTAAAATCAAGATAATATCGCCTAAGTAATGCTCATTGGTATAGACTCACCAAACCAGACCCGAACTATGGTCGTATCTTCCTCAACATATACCTAGACGTAAGTTCCAATTGATATATATATATCGGTCACTTCATTTCAAGGATATACATAAAGCAATTTCTCAGATTCCTTCATAACGAAAGTTTGATTAAATTCTGTAGTTATGTTGTTGAAAAGTTCAACACTGAATATCGGCTATTAATCTTTCTCTAATAAAAATATTGTACAAACTAGTTCAGAAAATGACGCAGAGCTCAAATAAGATTAAAATTAAATACACTAATCTATTTTCAAATAAATCAATGTACGGGAAGCGGCCATTGGTCTTCCTTTAAGTCCATACTTTACTTTTGCCTTCGAGTATTCCATATCCAATCTACTGCCTAACAGCCATCGATTTCACACCTACTGTGCAATTCTTGTTACACACCTAGGTACATGTTTCACATACATTGTTGACTACAGCAGCACACCTACATGGCCTACTAACAGCACGCATGCATGGCTGCATAAGATCACATAAGTGCCTACGTTAAACTTTGAACTACGGCTCATCTACATGGCTGCATAAAATCACATAAATATTTAAGTTAAAATCTGAACTACAGCTCACCTACATGGCTGCATAAGATCACATAAATATTTAAGTTAAAATCTGAATTACAGCTCACCTACATGGCTGAAAAAGATCACATAAGTGATGTTAAATTCTGAACTACAGCTCACCTACTTGGCTGCATAAGATCACGTAAGTATTTAAGTTAAATTCTGAACTACAGCTCACCTACATGGCTGCATAAGATCACGTAAGTATTTAAGTTAAATTATGAACTACAGCTCACCTACATGGCTGCATAAGATCACATAAGTGTCTAAGTTAAATTATAAACTACAGCTCTTCTATATGGCTGCAAAACATCACACAAGTGTCCAAGTTAAATTCTGAACTACAGCTCACCTACATGGCTGCAAAGGATCACATAAGTGATGTTAAATTCTGAACTACAGCTCACCTACTTGGCTGCATAAGATCACGTAAGTATTTAAGTTAAATTCTGAACTACAGCTCACCTACATGGCTGCATAAGATCACATGAGTGTAAGTTAATTATAAACTACAGCTCACCTACATGGCTGCAAAGCATCACACAAGTGTCTAAGTTAAATTCTGAACTACAGCTCAACTACATGGCTGTATAAAATAACATAAGTGTCTAAGTTAAATTCTGAACTTCAGCTTGCCTTCATGGCTGCAATAAACTACACGCATACATCTCCATAAAGCTCACCTACATGGCTGAACTAGAGTGCAAGCCGCATGGAACTAAACTATACGCATACATCTCCATAAAGCTCACCTACGTGGCTGAACTAGAGTGTAAGCCGCATAGAACTCGAAACTATACTCGTACATGTTTATCTTGAATAGCTCGCCTATATGGCTGAAATAAACTATACGCATACGTCTCCATAAAGCTCACTTAATTACGCGGCTGAACTAGAGTGCATGCCGCATAGTACTCTAAACTATACTCGTATCTTTAAACTGAATAGCTCGCCTACATGGCTGAAATAAATTATATGCATACACCTCCATAAAGCTCACCTACGTGGCTGAACTAGAGTGTAAGTCTATCTACACTATACTCGTACATCTCTGAACAGCTCACCTACATGGCTGAACCCGAGTGCACGCCACACAGGTCTTCTATACTCGTACATCTCTGAACAGCTCACTTAGATGGCTGAACCCGAGTGCACGCCGCATAGGCGTACATCTCTGAACAGCTCACCCACATGGCTGAACCCGAGTGCACGCCGCATAGGGGTCTACACTATACTCGTACATCTCTGAACAGCTCACCTACATGGCTGAACCCGAGTGCACGCCGCACAGGTCTTCTATACTCGTACATCTCTGAACAGCTCACTTAGATGGCTGAACCCGAGTGCACGCCGCATAGGCGTACATCTCTGAACAGCTCACCCACATGGCTGAACCCGAGTGCACGCCGCATAGGGGTCTACACTATACTCGTACATCTCGGAACAGCTCACCTACATGGCTGAACCCGAGTGCACGCCGCACAGGTCTTCTATACTCGTACATCTCTGAACAGCTCACTTAGATGGCTGAACCCGAGCGCACGCCGCATAGGCGTACATCTCTGAACAGCTCACCTACATGGCTGAACCCGAGTGCACGCCGCATAGGGGTCTACACTATACTCGTACATCTCTGAACAGCTCACTTAGATGGCTGAACCCGAGTGCACGCCGCATAGGGGTCTACACTATACTCGTACATCTCTGAACAGCTCACCTACATGGCTGAACCCGAGTGCACGCCGCACAGGTCTTCTATACTCGTACATCTCTGAACAGCTCACTTAGATGGCTGAACCCGAGAGCACGCCGCATAGGCGTACATCTCTGAACAGCTCACCCACATGGCTGAACCCGAGTGCACGCCGCATAGGGGGTTATAGTATACATTTCATTATATAGCTCATATAGTCATTAGATATAGCCCCAATCAACAAAATCTAAGCTACTGCTTAAGCTAACCAACAAACAAACCATAATCAAACCACCATACCGCCGTACCATCAACAAACTATAAAAAGCTGATCAGAAAATTCAGTGAACGGAACAGACTTAAAACATAATATTCAGATTATACGAATTGAAATCTCGTGGCTAAATTCCCAACATTCACTCGCACAATTTTTTTTTAATTTACTTATTCTCGAAGTTGTCCAATCCAATGATAGCTCTATCGAGGAGTTGCCTCGACCAAGAGTACCACGTGCACTGGCCCAACTATTCACTTATTGTTTATAATTAGTCCACTGCAACGATAACCTTATCGAGGAGTTGCCTCGACCAAAGGTAGCACGTGCATCGGCCCAATCATTTACTCATTATAACTGTAATCAGTCCAACGCTACGATAACCCTATCGAGGAGTTGCCTCGACCAAAGGTAGCATGTGCACCGGCCCAATTACCATTATAATAATAATTTTTAACCATAATGTTTTAAATATTAACCATCTGGGAAATACGCCACAACGATTGCTTATTTAAATACCGAGTTATGAGACTACACAATAACCACCTCGCTCCACACTGAACTTATCTCGGACAAAAACAATGAACAATGTAAATGTAAATAATTTATAAAACTACTTACGATTTTACCAACCTATGGCTCGTGGTTCTTGTCACTTCTGACTTATAAAGAAAACACTATTTTCTTGCTAATACTTTTAATCCGCACAACTTAACTATTTCACAATCAAACGACGACTGACTCTGCACTACATTATACCATTTTAAACGACTTTTGCCCCACCCAGAAATAACGATAATATCATAACCGTTATTTCTAAGTGTTGCCAAAGTAAAATAATACATTCAGTTGCCATAATGGAAATACATTTTAAAGTGTCTTACAATATTAGTCATTTGTAGTTTGACAGTGTTGCCACAGTGGATATTATAATTCGATAATAATACATTTCTTATATTAATTCAATGAAATCACGACACAATGTATTGTAACAATATTCTGATTTAAAAAGAGTGTCCGTGGAGTTTCTTGCCCGTTCTTCTCCATAGGAACCTACTACGCTTTGGAATGGGCAACTAGCTTCATCTTTCTGACTGACTGACCCCCTGACATTTCAAAAGTGCCTGTAATTGGTTTATTTGAAATAAATGCTTTGAGTTTGAGTTTGAGTTTGTAAAACTAAATTCCAAATTTTTGAACATTATGGTTACTGAGGTTTATACCAAACGTGTTATGGATAATGATTTTCAGACAAACAATATTCATTAAAAAATAATTAATTGGTCCTACAAAAGCGATCGCAAGGGTTTACAAGTTCACGATGCAGCTGATGATTGGCAGTATGTTTCCCTCAATACTGGAGACCCTTCCAGACTTAAGTTAGTAGTAGATCAGCAGCAAAAAAAATTGCCCTGACGTCACGTTTGCGTCATCAGATATTGCACTTCGGTTCAAGTGGAGTGTTTTAAATGAAAATTTAGGTAGTGATCAATTAATGGTTCTTATAACCACAGAAATAACATGTAATATATTAATAAAATCGAAACGTAATTTTAAAAAGGCAGATTGGCATAAATATAAGGAAATAATTTCAAGTAAAATTAGTAGTATTATTTTTACAGATGACACCCAACAAATGTATGATGACATTATGGATTTAATTAATTTCTCCTCACAAGTATCAATTCCAGACATTCAGATTTGTGAAGACCCCACAAGTAAGTTTATTCCAAGATCATATTGGTCTCCCGAGTTATCTAGGGCAGTTGCAGAGCTTAGATTGGCATTGGCACAGGTGAGGAAAAACCCCCATTCCCACAAATTTTATCATTCTGAACTTAGCAACCTTCTGTAGGTTGCTACAGCACAAAGACTAATACGGAAAGCTAGTGCAGAATCTTTTCATCAGTTCTGTGACAGTGTGAGTGAGATGGTGTCTAGTAGCGAGCTGTCGAACAAAATGCGATAGCTCAAAGGATATCGTACTAGTAGAATTTGTTTGGATACAGAGAGGGCTGGTGAGTTCTTACGACAATTAATGCTAGATTACGTTCTGCCGTACTATGTCCTGTCTTTAGTTCAACTAATGTACAGTTGGAGGCACAGATTTCGGAGCAGGAGCTCTCTAATATACTGAAGATGAAGAATACCGCTCCAGGCGATGATATTTCTTATTCAAGATTTATAATTTTCCCAGTAAACAATTGATAATTGATTTATTTAACAAATGCTTGTCTAAAGGTGAGGTTCCATGACAGTGGAGGAATGTTAAAGTAGTGCCGGTACCGAAACATGGGCGCGATGCAAGCAACATAACATCGTTGAGAACAATTTCACTCATATCCTGTCTTTGCAAAACCTTACACAACATTATAACGCGACGTCTTGAATGGTTTTTTGAAAGTAAAGGTCTTTTTTCCAAGAATACAGTGGGATTTAGAAGATCTCAGTCATGTCTTGACAATCTTGTACGACTAGTTTCACAAATTCAAATAGGTTTCACCAATAATCAATAGATATTGGGTGTTTCGTTGACATAGACAACGCATATAATAATGTCAATATACTGAAAGTAGTATCTAAGCTGGATGAGATGGGGGTGGGGTCTTCTATATGTAGATATGTATGGGAATACTTGAGGGAGAGACATTTATCTTTGTCACAAATTGGAAGTGATGTTTCGATCACAAAATGGACATGTAAGGGATTGGCCCAAGGAGACTTTAGGAGACCCTATGCCTCCAATATTATTTAACATAGTTACTAGTGATATTTGCAGAGATTATGAGTGTGTGTATATCCCAATACGCCGATGATTTTGTCCTATATATTTCTGATCAGGACATTAGATTTATGACCACAACTCTTCAGGAAGTCATAGATAGGTTGACAGATTTGTTAGGAGTATTAAGTCTGGAGCTGTCTCCCACGAAAAGTAAAATATGTTTATTTTCTAGAGGAAAGACCTTACAGCCGCTAAATGTCAATATTAAAAATGTCTGTTTGGAAAATGTTCCTGTTATTAAATATTTAGGACTATGGCTAGATTCATCTTTGAGATGGCGCAAACAGATCAATGAAACCTGTGAAAGAAGTTTGAAATTTTTAAATGTTTTTAAGGTGCTAGCAGGTTCATCATGGGGAGTCCATCCATTGCATTTAAGACGACTGTATATTGCAATAATTCGCAGTCGGTTAGATTATGCAAGTTTTTTTGTTCGATAACAGCGCTTTTTTTTTTTTTTTTGTGGGTGGGAAATCATCCAATGACTTCTCCCAATATTTCTAGATTGGACAAAATTCAAAACCAAGCCATGAGAATAGTTGGCGGTTTTAAAAAAAAATGCCCAATCCACGCGATGGAATCGGAGTTATGTCTGCCACCATTGTTTGTTCGACGGAAATATTTAGCTGCAAAATTTTGCTTAAAAGCTATGTCTATTGACGGTGAAACCATTTTAATGATTTCAAAATTAACATCCATATGCGAGCAGGAATCATATTGGCGCAATAAGAAAAAACCGTTTCTAACTATCGTATACAGTGAGATGTCCAATCAATCTTTACATCAGTCTAAAGTTCTAGAGATGTTTTCACTGTTGACATGGATGGCAAATATTGATATTAAGTTTCACATTAATCTAAATATTAATGATATGATAGGCCCTAAGAAATCTCATACCTCTGTAGTACTTTTAAGGAAATCTGTAGAAACGATTGCACGAAATTACATATGTCGGATTACTACTGTCAGATTCTAGAGACTATCAGATTTACAGTGATGGATCCAAGGACGTTAATGGAACAGGAGCAGCCTTTTTTGATCCTCAATCAAACACAGGAGCTCGTTTCATATTGAACTGCTAGGTATCCATAATGGCGGCGGAACTGTATGCTATTTCGGAATGTCTGTCATACTTGATGTCATGCAATTATACTGAGTTGGTGATACTTTGTGATTCAAAAAGTGCTTTGCAGTATATAGCTCGATGCACCTCGGGCATACGAGGTCTGCCCGTATCTTATTCCATACTAGATTTGTATTTAAGATTAAAAGAAAGTGGCAAAACTGTTAAATTCCAATGGATTCCATCACATCATCTGCCTAGCCTTTTCCCAACTATGTTGGGGTCGGCTTCCAGTCTAACCGGATGCAGCTGAGTACCAGTATTTTACATGGAGCGACTGCCTATCTGACCACCACAACCCAGTAACTGGGTAATACGATACCCCTTGGTTAGACTGGTTGTCAGACATTCGTGCTTCTGACGACTCGTAACGAATGTCAAAGATCCACAAATGACAGCCGGGACCAACGGCTTAACGTGCTTTCCGAGGCACGGAGGAGTCTCGATATGTGAAAATGGTCACCCATCCACGGACCAACCCCGGTAAGCGTAGCTTAACCTGATGTATCGACCCGAGCGGCTGTTATTACTTAGCCACGAGCTCCTCACATATTAGTCTTTTGGGAAACGAACAAGTAGATAAGTTGGCAAAAACAGGAACCTATGAAGGAATATCTGCCAGTTACCTACCCTTCTTCACAGATATATTAAGAGATGTTAAAATAATCTGCAAAGACATGTGGAAAGTATACTTTGACAAAAGATCTGAAGAGAAGGGTATATGGTACAGGACAATTATTAATACAAAGGAGATTGAGTTTATACTATGCAAAGATGGTCTTACAATCTTCAGCAGCTCCAACAGTATTTTCGAATGTTAATTAGTTAGTTGTGGTTCTGGAGCAGGATCAGCATTAAGGCAAGCATTTTTATCAGAAATGTAATCCTCAAACTTATAATATGCCTACATAGTGTGCGTTTTATACAAGTTTTGAATTTCGTCTCATTCAGTTGAAGTATGTGGGGACGAATTTTATTGTAACATTTTAAACAGTACCCCATGAAAGACGAGTCTACTTTATCCAGTCTGAAACCTGGTTGAACTAATAGGTCCCTATTTCTAGTACTTTTGTGGTACAGTAGTATGATATGGGTACCAACTCTGCACGGGAATTTAACCCGTATGGTACAGCTATTAAACGTTATGCGCAAGCGCAAGTTTGCGAAGTTAAGCGGGAAGAATGAAGATGAAAGCGTAGAAATAAATGATATTATTTACAGCGGGATGAAATTAATAATATAATGATTAAAATTACTACACTATTTACACAATATAAAAAGCAAGGCAAAGTCTATATAATAAAACAAAGCGTGGCGCGAGTAGATAGGCTAGTAGCCAACGGTGGACTGCTGCTCGCTGCTCTGCTCCCTCACACGTAGCCTGCGCGCACGCCGTCGCCCGGCCGCTCAGGGCCGTTGCCGCTTTCGCTGGTACAATTATCACGCGCGCAGTAGTTGAGCGTGGCGCGTGTAAGCGGCGGTGCATTCGCACTCGGAGACAAACAAGTATCGTATGATTTGTGAGTGTGGGACAAGGTTCATAAGCGGAGCGGTTTCGCTCCGGAATCAAAGGTGGCGGTCCACGTAATATTGATCGCGCCACAATTCCCCCCTGCCAGACCGGTGCTACGGTCGATAGTAGTCTGGAAATCTCACGCGCCACCCGCTTCTGGTTCTCTTTTCTTCACCCGCTGTTTCAGTGGTGGTAATGACGATAGGTGTTGGTGCTACCTCTGGCTTCGTCTCTACTTCCTTCATCATAAAGGCTGGTTTGAGTCTGTCAACAGAAACATTATTGTTCTTCCCTTTTACCTCTATCGTGAAGTACTTTGACTTCCTTTCTAGGACCTTGTATGGTCGGCATAAGGTGGCTCCAGAGACCCTCGGACGTGGTCACGGCGAAGGAAGACGTGTGAAGTAGTATGGAGGTCTCGAGGAATGTAGAAAGGAGAGGTCGTGTGCCACGATGTTGGCCTTGGAGTGAGTTTGGCCATGTGAGTTCGGAGACGCGTGGCATACTGCGTGATATCATCTGTGGTGAACTGCTCTGTGGGAGATAGGAATTGTACTGGTAGTCGTATAGATTCTCCCTATACCAGATCCGCAGGAATAGCTTGGATGTCTTGCTTCCATGAACTCCGCATGCCGAGTAGTACTAGTGGTAGGGCTTCTGACCACTGTGACGAGGAATGGCACATAATGGCTGCCTTAAGCTGCCGATGAAGACTCTCAACGATGCCATTTGCTGCAGGGTGGTAGGCAGTGGTGCGAAGATGGCGCGCACCAACCAGGGTAGTGAGGGCCTTGAAAAGGTGGCTCTCAAACTGGCGACCCTGGTCCGTAGTCATGCGTGTGGGACAGCCAAATCTAGCTATCCAGCCAGACACCAAGGCAGCAGCGCAGGCCTCAGCGGTGATCTCTTTTAATGAATATGCCTCAGGCCACCGAGTAAATCGGTCGATGACAGTGAGGCAGTACCTAAAATCATAAGAAGGGGTTAGGGGCCCTATTATGTCGAGGTGTATATGGGTGAATCTGGAGGATGTAGTTGGAAATATGGAAAGAGGTGAAGTGGTGTGGCGGGTAATTTTGCTAGTTTGGCACTGCAAACATTGTCTGCCCACTCTCTACAGTCTTTGCGAATCCCAGGCCATACAAAGTTTTGAGTAACCAGTCGCTCTGTAGCGGAACATCCTGGGTGGTGTGTGTTGTGTAGTGAGTTGAAAGCTTGCTTTCTTAGCTGTGGTGTCACGTATGGGCGAGGGTTTGTCGTGGAAGTGTCACAAAATATGTGCTTGTTACAGTTCAGTGTGGTAACCTTCTCCAGCTTGAGGGATGAGCCGTTTTGTATGAGGCCTTGCAGTTCTGAATCTTTGCTCTGAAATCTTGCAAAGTCTTCGTAGTTGATTGCTGGTGCCACTTATTCCACCCGTGACAAGGCATCAGCGACTACATTCTCTCTTCCTGGCAAATACCTGATGTCGGTTGTAAATTGTCCGATGTAATCGAGGTAGCGGAATTGTCTTGGTGGCAAGTTCTCCCTGTTTGCCTTGAATGCGTACACCAACGGTTTGTAGTCTGTAAATATGGCGAAGACTCTGGCTTCTACCATATGTTGAAAGTATTTCACAGCCTCATACGCCGCCAGTAACTCGCGTTTGTACGGACTGTACTTCTTCTGTGCGGGGCTGAGCTTGTGAGAATAAAATGCTAAGGGTTGGTAGTCGTTACCGTTTCGCTGTTGTAACACGGCGCCTATGGCAGTGTCTGATGCGTCGGGGACAACTGCCAAATCAGCTGATGGTTTTGGATGAGCCAGTAGAGCTGTGTTGCAAAGTGAAGCTTTGGTTTCCTCAAAAGCTTTTAGTAGCTCTGGAGTCATGACCACTGGATGGTTTTCTTTTATTTTGGGGCCAGCGAGGACGGCATTTAACGGTGCTTGAGTTTTAGTTGCTTGAGGAATGAATCGGTGATAAAAGTTTACCATTCCTAAAAATCGTCGTAGCTCTTTGACTGTCTTAGGTGCTGGGTAATCCTGGATGGCCTGTATTTTTGATTGAAGAGGCTTCTTACCTGCTGCTGACACACAGTATCCCAGAAAGGTTACTTCTGTGCATCCAATATTGCACTTTTGCAGCTCGGCGCGCGCGCTCGTGTTAGTCGCACGCCTTATCTATAACCCGCTCCCAGTTACTTCACATCGCCACTAGTGATGGGAACACGCTCGATAGAAAGTTGTCGATATGGATCGTTTTTTGACGCGCTCCAATTCTGTTGGCAAACGCCCTCTCGAAGACGCCATTAATAGCAATGAATGGAAAGTACCAAGAAGAGCTGCGCGTCAAGCCAAACATCGCCTACCGGAGCCAATCAAGACAACCAACAGTTTCAGCCCTCTGCCTGGCAACCAATCTCCTGCCGCTGACTCCAGCACAAGACTTCGTGATGCTGTCACCAAAAAAGCCAGCCGCATTCCTCCCATCGTCTTGGAGATACAACCCACCTGGACACATGAATACATCAGAAGCACAATTATGTCATACTCAAAAATCTTTCACCTGCAGTACAGACGTAATAATCGAGTAGCTGTTATCTGCCACACGTCTTGTAGCGTGGTGAGGGGTCTCAGCGGAAAATAGTCGAGTGGTGCTAAATTATTACAATTAGTAAGTTCCTTACCACATCACTAATTAAAAATTTAAAAAACCCCCGACAAAAACAAAGCGTCTAAAAAGTAAAAAAATAATATCATAAAAGTTGTAGGTAATATTTTGATCCAAGCGTCGTCGTGTCGGGGGACGGCTAATGCAAACGCCAACACACACTAGGCATAATGAATGTATGCTGTTGTAGAAAGGATAGCTGCTGTTAACTTCCTATTTTCATTAGCCGTCCCCCGACACGACGACGCTTGGATCAAAATATTACCTACAACTTTTATGATATTATTTTTTTACTTTTTAGACGCTTTGTTTTTGTCGGGGGTTTTTTAAATTTTTAATTTAATTTTATTTCCAGCTTTTTAAATTTTATATTATATCACTAGTAGAAACGCTACGATCAAGACGCAGCTCGCCGAAATCTGCGTAGCTGTACGTTTTTTGCCACAGTGAAGCTTGTTACCTACTAATTCACTCTCATTCATCTTTCCTACTCCATCATCAGACTTTGATCACCATCTATCTGTAACCCATTTGTTGAGACCTTTCCAATGAGTACAAACACGATACCTCTGCTGTAAGTTCTTGAGGGAGTTGGGTATCCTGCAAATTCCAGATGATGCTGCAGCATCAGCTCAAGGTTGCTACATATATTCTTTTCATATCATTGAAATAAGAGAATTCTAAATTTCCAATCGATTAGACCTGTGGAAGATCACATCCATTCATCAACTAGAAAAGAGCTGATAATTTTCAAACGGCTGAACCGATTTTCTTGAATCATAGCTAAGAACACTCTCGATTAAGTCACCTTTCAAACAAAACCAAAAAAATCAAAATCGGTTCAGCCGTTTGGCAGCTACGATGGCACAGACAGACACACAGATACACAGATACACACGTTAAACTTATAACACCCCTCTTTTTCGTCGGGGGTTAAAAACGTGGCACAACACTAATTTCCTAAGGATGCTCTGCCATTTCGACATCCGCTCGCCTAGCTGATAGAAGCGATTCCCTGATCCTCAAGATTCTAAGTACCCCGACCTAGGGTGAGTTCCACATTAATTTGGTAATCATATCAACCCTCTGCACTGGATAACCTATATTGTTTTCATCACATATGTATTATCTGATTTCGCGAGTGTCAATGGCGGACCACGCGTCAGGGGGACATCCAGTGCATGGAAGACTGTAATATGTATGTATCGCTACTGCATCTAGGTGATGTAGTGCCTCGCTGTGTATTATAAGTGATTAAGTGAGCAATCTGCTATGATCGTTGTTACTTTGTGTTTTTATGCCCGCGTGCCGCATACATAACCTCTTAAGTGCATCCGTCATTGTGCCACGCTGTATTTGCAAACACTCTGCCTGTAAACCGCTGCGATGCGTTGAGCTCTCATTCACTATGCTTTCCACGCTGTTCCTTGGTGGCTAGAAGAAGGGAAGAGGCTGGCACATCGCATGCGGGCTGCTGCTAGTTGCACCGCTTCTGACATGCGCTCCCTAATGCGCTTCCAGGGTTCCAAGTTCCGGCTGAGGACAGGACGCGTGGGTATTCTACCCACGTGCACTACCGAGGCCTTGCTAGGTCTGGATACCCGCGGCCTAACGCCGCGAGCTACTTGCGGACCTGTTGCTGACAGGCCTCCGCGCCAACCACGTGTCGCTGACACGTACTGCCGGGTCTCACGGAGGCCCCTACCGGCCTCTAACGAAGGCCCTGCCGGTCTCTCACCGAGCCTGTAGGAACAGGCATCCGCCGTCTACAACTCAGTGCAAGGAAGTACATTTATTAACTATAAGTGTGTTAGTGCTTAGAACCGAACAGTGCGAACTTACCCGCGACCTAGCTGAGGTCTAGTTGTGTTATGACTACAATTATATGTATTAACCTACCCGACTAGTTTCAATCATCTCACTTCACACTACCTACCTACCTACTTAACAGTTAGCGGCCTGCGCAGTCTACCTGCAAAGCCCTAGCCGCTACAGTGGCGCCCAGGCTTTATATATCTTTGTCACACTGTTCTGGACTGAGTCCTAGCACGCTGCTCATATCACATCGTTGCGGTTTAGTTTTAAGTTTATGTTGATACTGTTATATTGTGTGTGTGAGTGTCGTACCTAGCTCAACTAATAGCTTACTACTTTTGTAATAATGGGATCTCACCATATTAACTTCATACATTTACGGAAGGCTGAACTAGAATATGAAGTCTTGATACGGGGCGGTGAAATTGGTACTTGCCTTAATTTAAGGAAGCAAATTAACCTCTTGAGTAAAAAATATACAAGTGAGGATATACATGAATCAGGCATCGATGAGACTGAGGATTTATGCGCAGTTAAGGCAACCATAGGTGAATTTCAGTTAATTCTAGGTGAAATTAACAATGAAGCGGGACTAGCAAAGGGTATATCATACAAAAATCATATTATACCGACTAGCCCGTATTACACCAACCAACCCGGAGAATGTATTACTAAAGCAAAAACTAGATGAAAAATACAACACATTAGATTCACAACTCTCCAGACTAGACACTAAGTTAAGTTCTGGTAGTTCACAGCGAACTGACACAACAGCCACTCCAAACACTAACATAACCGTAACATGCACTAGTCACATACCAAATAAACCGAAATATGATGGAAGAACTTGTGTGCGTTCTTTCATACAAAAAATCGAGGAGTTCAGACAAAGTAAACAAATAAAAGGAGATGATATGTTTAACTTCGCATTTGATGTCTTTACGGATAATGCTCTCCATTGGTATAGGCATGTCAAACCAAATGTCACTTCATGGGAAGAACTATTGCAACACTTGAAGGCTGCGTTTGACAGCAATCACTACGATTATAGATTGCTTACCGAGATCAGAACGCGTTCACAAGGTGACACGGAAAACATAACTATTTACATATCCATAATGAGCGGTTTATTCAATAGACTAAACACTTAACCAACAAAAACAGAAATGTTTGATATCATCTCTCACAATATAAAACCAATGATTGCGGAAGTACTGGCTATCAGTAACGTGCAAAATTTGGAGCAACTAGAGTCTGTTTGTAAAAACTACGAGAAGTATAAGATGCGAGCAGCACACTATCAGGAACCAACTAAATCTAACCTAGCCACACTCGCACCAGAATTTGCTTACGTCAAAACAGCTATTAAAACTACCACTTCTAACTCGAAACCATACTACAACCGTTTCAGATACGGCCGCGGTGACTATTACAAAAAAGCGGAAACATCCGGGGAGGACTCACACTCTGCACAACCGGTCGCACTAGTTGATAATAAAAGCACGGGTACACCAACTAGAGGACAACCTTTTTGCCCCAGATGTAGAGTAAACACACATTCATTACGTCGGTGTACGGCAGACCGTATCCTCGTTTGTTTTAAATGCGGAGAAAAAGGAGTGAAATACCCCGATTGCTCAAAGTGTCAACCGCCAAAAAACTAGCTAGTGAGGTTTGTTGTAATAGTAAATTTAACGCCAAGCTAAGTAAAACGGAGTGGGAAGATTGGCTAGCTGTAGTCGCAAAATTCAGAACTTGCTACTCTGTATCAACAAAACGGAACAAACCTCACAACGACATAAGGCCTTACGCTTCTATACAAATAAACAACATGCCCGTTTGTGGATTGCTGGATTCCGGTTCCGCAGTCACCATTGTTGGGAAAGATTATCATAAACTACTAATCAAGGACCAGAGGCTAACCCTGCAACCTAAGGATCACTTAGAGTCATTTGTCGCCGCTGGGGGACAGGTGCTTCTTCCTATAGGTACTCTAAACTTACCAATTACATTTGAAGGAAAGTCTCACATAATTAAGGCACATGTGGTGCCATCTATAGATACTCCTATCTTACTGGGAATGGATTTCTGGAACACCTTTCATATATTTCCTAAGAATATAAAATCTGTATTCCTTGTGAACACAACTACGACAAGCGTAAACACTAAAAAAAACATACATTTGCATACGTTTGCACAGCTAACCGACGAACAAAAACTAACTGCGGAAACAATTAGAACACAATTTGAGAACATATCCTCAGGGAAAAAAGGCCTAGGCCGGACTAACCTAATAACACACAGCATCGACACTGGCGATGATGAGATGTGGTAGAACCATGCGAAAGTCCGTGGTCCTCTCCAGTATTACTTACACCAAAAAAGGATGGCAAATTACGGTTTTGCTTAGATAGTAGAAAACTGAACGCGGTTACTAAAAAAGATGCGTACAATTTGCCATACATCTCAGAAATATTAGACAACCTGAGGGACGCTAAATACCTTACTAGTATCGACCTATACAAAAGTTTCTGGCAGCTACCACTAAGAGAATCAGACAAAAATAAAACGGCTTTCTACATACCCGGCCGCGGAACATACAGATTTAAAACTACACCTTTCGGTCTAACTAATGCGCCTGCTACGCAACAACGAATGGTAGATAAATTGTTTTACGGACCGGAGTTTGAGAATAGGGTGTTTGCATTCTTAGACGATATAGTATTGGTTTCATCGGATTTTGACAACCATATAGATTAACTAAAGTTTACAAAAAACTAAAAAACGCTAACATAACGATAAACATGGATAAGTGCCAATTTTTCCGTGATGAATTAAAATACCTAGGCTATATAGTAAATCAAAGGGGTTTACATCCAGACCCAGAAAAAGTAGAAGCAATACAGAACTTTCCAATTCCCACTAACCCAAAGGAAGTTAAAAGATTCCTAGGAACTGAATCATGGTACAGACGTTTTGTACCAAACTTCAGCGCGCTAGCAGCCCCACTAAATAGACTAACAAGCTCAAGTAAGAAGGCTCCCCCCTTTGACTGGTCGCAAGAATGTCAGGAGTCCTTTACTATACTGAAGGAAATACTCATATCGGCCCCAGTACTATCGTGTCCAGACTACACTCTCCCATTTGAAGTCCACACAGATGCCAGTAACTATGGCATTGGCGGTCTGCTAACACAGATTAGGGACGGAGTTGAACATCCCATAGCGTACATGAGTAAATCCTTGTCTAAACAAGAACAAAACTACAGTATTACAGAGAGAGAGGCACTGGCTGTACTTCTGGCACTGGAGCATTGGCGCTGCTATCTAGAGAATGGCATCAAGTTCACAGTGTTCACAGATCATTCCGCACTAAAGTGGTTCCTAAAACTACAAAACCCTTCAGGACGATTGGCACGTTATTATTATTATTATTTATTATTATTTGGTTAGACACACTAGCAGCTAATTAGCTGATGCGTGTGTATCATATAGCTTGGAGATATTTTGTCTGTCCAGTCGATTCTTGAAGCAGTTCAGTGAGGGAGCTGTCACAACATTTTCCGGGAGCCTATTCCATGCTTTTACAACTCGGTTAGATAAGAATTGCTTCAAAGGCTTTTTCTTTGATGACTTTTCCCATAACTTAAGTGAATGCCCACGCAAATGTTTGTTGGCATTCAGAGTGTAAAGGTCTTGAAGGCTGGGCACTTCGTAGTGTTCTGATAATATTTTGTACGTCTCAATGAGTCTACCCCTCTCTCTACGTTGCTCCAGTGTGATCAGGCCAAGGTCTTTGAGGCGCTGTTCGTAAGGTAGATTACGCATGGTTTGAACCATCTTGGTTGCCCTTCTTTGTACGTTGGGGTATACGTTTGTCTGCCTTTAATTTTGACATACAACACCGACGTGGTACTGATAACACTTTGCCAGACGCGTTGTCTCGAGCGTGTCCGATAGCAGCACTCACTCAAGAAAACACCACACAGTCAGAGCCACCTAAACAAACAAACGACTCTTGGTACCAAAATATCTACACTGGTTGCCAACAGAACCCTACGGCATACCCAAACTATATAGTAAAAAACAACAAATTATACCGCTACGAAAAAAGTAAATTCGCAATACTATGCGAGTTTGACTGGAAGGAAGTCATACCGAAGGAAACTAGGCATCAAGTAATAACTAACAACCATGCCGAACCAACCGCGGCACACTTAGGTATCCATAAAACATACAAGCGACTATCACTACGCTACTACTGGCCAGGGATGCACGGTGACGTGGTACGGTTTGTAACGGCATGTGAAACTTGTATTGCTCATAAACAAGCCAATCATGCCCCTCTAGGACTAATGGGAAAGCCTAAGGAATGTTCACGTCCCTTCCAAATGCTGAGTATAGACATAGTGGGACCACTACCCTTTTCTAGACGTCAAAACTCATATCTGTTTGTAGCTACTTGTTGTTTCTCTAAGTACTGTCTATTATTTCCCATAAGAAATGCTAATGCCATTACTATAGTAAGGTTACTAGAGGACAATATATTCTTGGTCCATGGTATACTACAATGTGTAATTTTAGATAACGGAACACAGTTTACATCAAATGAAATGAAAAACTTATTTTAAAAATACAATATTCCAAATGTACACTATACTCCTAGATATACACCACAAGTAAATACAGTGGAACGCTACAATAAAACAATAATCACAGCGTTATCCACATTCATTAATGATGACCAGCGCTCTTGGGATTTGCATATACCAAAGGTTCAATTCGCACTAAACAGCTCAACCAGTGAGGTCACAGGCTACACACCGGCATTCTTGGTCTATGGTAGGGAGTTAGTCGCTGACGGTTTACACTATCAGGATGCTGATATAAAGGAAATAGTTTACCAACCAAGGGATCACTACGCGGAGAATTTAGGTGTCTTATCAAGCATATTTGACAAGGTACAATCGGCTTTGCTGAAAGCATATTCTAGGAACACTTGCAGCTACAACCTACGTAGGAAAGAGGTAGAATTCAATGCGGGGGATGTAGTCTGGAAACGAACGTATTACCAAAGCGATAAGGACAAATATTTCAGTAAAAAACTAGCACCTAAATTCGTGAAATGTAAAGTATCCAAGAAACTGTCTCCCCTAGTGTATGACTTGGTAGATACACACGGAAAACCACTAGGTACCTGGCATATCAAAGATTTAAAGTGGAAGAATCCACAGTAGTCCCGTAGGCCTAGCTTGCTAGTGTTTGACCCACACCAGGTCAAACGATGCCAAGGGACTACGACCACCACATATCGTGGGGGGTCAACCCACCTACAAGGGTTTGTCTATTTAATTGCCTTGGTTGCAGGGGTCCTAAACTCCTGTTAAGACCAGTTCCTAACTACGGGTCAGTTAGTATTCTACTCCCAATATTACTACTTAGAGAAGTTAAGGTGCCTTGTCGCGTGTGAGGGGGGTTCTATAATGGAAGTGGTCTAATTTAAAAAAAAAGATTAATCTAGTATTTTGAAACGGCGTTGCCATGGAGAATGCTGGGGAACCCAAGGGGTGTAAATTTTTTTTGATGGCAGAGTATGTCTCCTTGGTAACTACCCTTAACCCTTGTGTTGTTATGTCATGTTCCAACCAGAACATCTTCAAGTCGGCTCCAACTATAAAGGTGACCGCACCAAGACTGCGCAGGTGTTTAATTAAAAAAAAAAAAAAACTAATCTTCTACATTAAAATGGCGTTGCCATAGAGAATACTGAGGACCCTAAGGGGTGTTTAATTTTTTATGATGGCAGAGTACGTCTCTATGGTAACTACCCTTAGCGTTTGTGTTGTTAATGTTATGTTAAACAAACATTTTAAAGACGGCATCTACAAGTGAGGTGACCGCACCTAAGTTGTTAAAAACAACTAAGACACATTCAATAAAAACTATAACAACATAATTACAAAAACTATAACTAAATAATACCACCAAAAAAAAAAAAAAAACATAAAAAATTAAACTAAATACACTAAAACAAAATAATTACACCAAACGCCGCCGAGAACTAAGTTACATCAACAACACTCAACCTACCACCACTAATCTAATAAAACCTACCCCCCCTAACACAGTAACCCCTAAACCTACCATCACTAACCAAACCTACCCCCTAACACACTAACCCCTAAACCTACCTTCACTAACCAAACCTACCCCACTAAACACCCTAATCTACCACTACTAACATAATCAACCCCACTAACCCACACTACTAACAAACACTTTACAATTAGCAGCGGGCACAGAAGCAAATACATACAATCACCTAACCCTAACACTAACCCTAGGGACGAACACACCAATTGAGGTACACTTCCACTCTTAATTGTGTACCTCTACAGGATGAGTCAGAACCATCATGACATACTTTCATATCGGGTAGGAATCCAGCCAAAGGTGTAACTGGCTGGCTTCTGAACCAATGAAAGGATGGAACAGCAGGGAGGGTTATTTAGTTCTAGCGGACTTTACACAGGTAAAATCCTCTCTCTGCAGCCGGGGTACTGTAGCGTGGTAAGGGGTCTCAGCGGAAAATAGTCGAGTGGTGCTAAATTATTACAATTAGTAAGTTCCTTACCACATCACTAAAAACGTGGCACAACACTAATTTCCTAAGGACGCTCTGCCATTTCGACATCCGCTCGCCTAGCTGATAGAAGCGATTCCCTGATCCTCAAGATTCTAAGTACCCCGACCTAGGGTGAGTTCCACATTAATTTGGTAATCATATCAACCCTCTGCACTGGATAACCTATATTGTTTTCATCACATATGTATTATCTGATTTCGCGAGTGTCAATGGCGGACCACGCGTCAGGGGGACATCCAGTGCATGGAAGACTGTAATATGTATGTATCGCTACTGCATCTAGGTGATGTAGTGCCTCGCTGTGTATTATAAGTGATTAAGTGAGCAATCTGCTATGATCGTTGTTACTTTGTGTTTTTATGCCCGCGTGCCGCATACATAACCTCTTAAGTGCATCCGTCATTGTGCCACGCTGTGTTTGCAAACACTCTGCCTGTAAACCGCTGCGATGCGTTGAGCTCTCATTCACTATGCTTCCCACGCTGTTCCTTGGTGGCTAGAAGAAGGGAAGAGGCTGGCACATCGCATGCGGGCTGCTGCTAGTTGCACCGCTTCTGACATGCGCTCCCTAATGCGCTTCCAGGGTTCCAAGTTCCGGCTGAGGACAGGACGCGTGGGTATTCTACCCACGTGCGCTACCGAGGCCTTGCTAGGTCTGGATACCCGCGGCCTAAAGCCGCGAGCTACTTGCGGACCTGTTGCTGACAGGCCTCCGCGCCAACCACGTGTCGCTGACACGTACTGCCGGGTCTCACGGAGGCCCCTACCGGCCTCTAACGAAGGCCCTGCCGGTCTCTCACCGAGCCTGTAGGAACAGGCATCCGCCGTCTACAACTCAGTGCAAGGAAGTACATTTATTAACTATAAGTGTGTTAGTGCTTAGAACCGAACAGTGCGACCTTACCCGCGACCTAGCTGAGGTCTAGTTGTGTTATGACTACAATTATATGTATTAACCTACCCGACTAGTTTCAATCATCTCACTTTACACTACCTACCTACCTACTTAACAGTTAGCGGCCTGCGCAGTCTACCTGCAAAGCCCTAGCCGTTACAGTCTGAAAGCCATCAAGCCATCAAAGAAGGTCTACGTACCAAGGACATTGCCTTTCACACCTACTCGTGAAGGGACGAGAAGATGTACAAAGCAGTAATCTTCGGTCTTCCAGACTACGTCGAGGATGTACTTCAAGCCGAAATCTCCTCACTTGGTTTCGAGAACGTGGTTGTCCGTAAAATGAAAGTACCTGCTGAGAAGACTTAGTACTGCCCTCCTTTTATGGTTCAATTGCCTCCTGGTGCTGATTTCGCTAAATTTTGACAGATCAGGCTCCTATGTAACACCGTAGTACAAATACGTAAATATCGAAGCAACAATCATTATGGAACTCAGTGTTACAGATGTCAAGGATTCGGCCACTCGTCCACCAACTGCAACTTAGCTCCCCGCTGTGTAAAGTGTACCGATCCCCACCAGACTGCAGAGTGCCCCAAGAAGACCCGGGACCAGCCAGCCAAGTGCTGTAACTGTGGTGGAAATCATCCTGCAAACTTCCGTCAATGCAAAGAGCGCGAAAATTATTTAAAGATTCTGCGGGAACGCCAGGACCAACTCAAAACTGTCAGGACTATGAAACCGCCACAGAAGTCAAACGTAGTCGATGAGCGATCCTGGAACTTCGTTGCTGCTGCCAATATACAAAAAGCCACTGTTAACGAAAAAGTACAAGATCAGGCGACAGCTGACATGCTAGCCATATTAATGACGATAAAAACCATCAAAAGCCAATTCTTAGCATGCACCAGTATGATGGATAAAGTTATTTTAATTTTAACCCACCTTGGACCTGGTAAGCGAGCTTTCTATTGATATTATAGCATTATCAGAGACCAGAATATCCCCCCATACAAAATTACACACCCCTGGCTTCACCTGTTACCGGCGCGACAAGAAACGTAATGGACACGGTCAAGGAGTCGCAATTTTAGTCAAGTCGGACATAGAACATACCCCTATGAATATGCCTATAACTCAAAACCTAGAATGTGTGGGAATACAAATACCTCTATCAAATAAGGATATCGCCTTTATCTCAGCCTATCAATCGCCTAACCTAGCTTTACTACCTACGGATTTAGACGCAATTATTAAGCTACGACCTAAAACTCTTATCATGGGTGATCTTAACTCCAAACATCCTTACTGGCACTGCTCTCGCTCCAACATCCACGGCGAGGTACTTTTCTACCACATGGTTAACAACGAATATGACATCCATGCACCTTCTAGTCCCACTCTAGTCCACTACCATAGCACGCATCTGCCATCAACTCCAGATATTATCCTTGCCAACTCTGTTTACCACCTCGCGGAGCCTCAGGTAATCACCAGTCTCTCTTCCAACCACCTGCTTGTCTGCTTTGCCGTAGCTGGCAAAGTCAACAGACAAGCACGTATTATCTTCAATTACATTAAGGCGGACTGGAAAAGTTATAGATCTCATTTGAATGAGTCTATAACTCTGAACCAATCAACGTTCAACTCACCTGAGATAATTGACCTTGCTGTCGAACACCTTACTCAATCAATTATTTATGCAAGAGATAAAGCCGTTCCTAAATTACCTAGTGATGTTTGCTACAAACTTCCTCGACGGATCAGGTCACAAATAAAAATCAAAAATCGTTTTCGTAAATTAGCCTTAGACGAACTTAATCCACATAACCGACGTCAGCTATTCTCCCAAGTCAACAACATGCAGAAATGCATCAAGTCTAAGATCCAAGGCCTAAACGATATTGCCTGGAAAAATAGATTAGCTAAAATAACCAACCCCGCCTCAGATTTATGGAGAGTGGTCAAGTCAATAAACTATCAGCCCATCTCAATACCCCCTCTAACTACATCTAATAATACTACTACCTCCTCAGAACTTGAACAATGTGAGACACTAGCCAATTCCTTTCTAGAAAACATGAACCTAACCAAACATTGGGTCAGCAATCCCACCATTGAAGAGGCAGTCAAAAATTCCCTTAAGTTGCTGGACAGTTACCAGTTGGATGACTACCCATCACTTGTTAGGCCGAATGAGATCCGAAAACTCCTAGCAAAACTAAAAACAAACAAAGCGCCTGGTTTTGACGGCTTGGGAAATTGCTTACTGATGAATCTCCCTCAAAAAGCTATTGTTTATTTGACAAAAGTTTTAAATGGCTGCTTACGCCTTGCATACTTCCCGAAGACATTCAAACACGCCAAAATTATAGCTATTAAGAAACCTGGGAAAGATGATTCCATCCCATCTAGCTATCGACCAATCAGCTTATTACCAAGCATAGGAAAACTACTAGAATCCATTATCTTATTCCGCGTCTCAAAAAGAACTGAGCATATTTTGATTCCCGAACAGTTTGGATTTCGAAGCTCACACTCGACCACGCAACAGTTAGCCAGAGTGGCTGAGCACATAGCTCATGGGCTGAACCGTGGTCTTACCACGGGAATGATTTTATTAGACATTGAAAAAGCTTTTGATTCTGTCTGGCACGACGGACTATTACACAACTTAATCATTTGTGAAGTACCTCTATGCCTAGTAAAACTCATTCAAAATTACTTACTTGATCGTTCCTTCTCTGTTCATGTAGGTAAAGAGCATTCTACCCCTAAAACCATCCCCGACGGTGTGCCCCAGGGTTCGCTAGTTGGGCCATACCTCTTCATACTTTACCTCAATGACATACCTAAACAGGCTCACACACAATTTGCCATCTATGCTGACGACACAGCAACATTCACGACAGACAAAGACGTTGACATAGTCACCGTACGGTTACAATTTTCAATGGAACTACTCAGTCAATTTTTTAAGATATGGAAACTGAAACTAAATTCCACAAAAACCGAAGGAATTCTGTTTACTAGAAAACGCACACTACCCACCAGGTCCGTTAAAATTGATGATTTTCAGATAACGTGGCGCGAATCAGCTAAATATCTAGGCATAATATTAGACAAGACCCTTAACTGGAACAAAAACACTGAACTAACCATAAGGAAAGGTGCAAAAGTCCTAAATTCATTAAAACCTATTTTAAATCGAAAATCTACTCTGAGTCCTTCAACTAAATTGCTTATTTATTCTACTTTAGTAAGACCATGCTTAACTTACGCAGCACCTGTCTGGTCCAGTTTGACAGAAACCAAATACAATAAACTCCAAACAATTCAAAACAAAGCATTAAAATTATCATATAACACACCATTTCGCACAAACCTTAAAACATTACACATGCGTATAAAATATCCATTCTTGAAAGATTTTATATTAAAAATTTCACGTAAATTTTACTTGCATAAAAATCCTTCACACCGTAATACTCTAATATCTGCAATTGGTAAAAGCAGACTAAGTACATTGCCTTACGTTCACACGTACAATCGATACCGACTGCCCCATCACTACTTCCTCCGTGGCGTATCTTGACGATAGCTCGCTTGCTAGCCGATGCCGCTTGACCGGCCGTGTAAAAAAGATTTTTGCGCGGACTACCCGCTACCTAACTTATATTATTATAACATAGTTTAATAAAGCGTACAATTTGTAACTTAAACATTAATAATTATGTGGGTCCATACTAAGACTTGCACATACCTAGTAGTTAAAAGATGTACATCATAAGTAATTCATGTCAACATAAGACAATAAAAACATGTTCTAATGTTTGTAAAGGCGAAAAAGTAGCCTATGTAACAAAATTAATCACGATTTGTCTACAAATAGAATAAGATCAATTGTAAACATCACTGTAACAACCTTTTTAGTAATAAAGACCTTGAAAAATCAAAAAAAAATCACACTATAAGAGTAACAAACATCCAGCCACCTATCCTCACAAACTTTTTATAATAGTAAGTATGATAGTAGGTAGGTTGTAAGATTATCTAACTTTCCAATTAGAATAATATAGTTTTACAATCAAATTTATGTTTTAAATGTATCACGTAACTACTGCAGGTTCCTAATTACATCTAAAATTATGGTGATGCATCACATAAATATATTTGCATTACCCCAAGCTAAAGTAGATACTTTATCTGATGATAGCAACCGTTTATCATCATTTCTTGAAAGTGCTATTTTATTTACATTCTGAGTGAATATTTCATGTTTTATTGACCTAAATAATACATTTTTTTTGCGAATAACATTGCAATTGTATAAAACATTTTTATAATCAAACTTACTTAAATTTTTCGTTACACATTTTTTTGTAACTTTGGCTTCTTTAATTGTTTTGTATAAGGTTTTAATACAATAAAGCTTTGAGCGCAGTCCTACAAAATCTTTGATAACTTTGCCCCCCATTTCGTCCTTAAAAAGTCCTTTTTTTTTTTTTTTTTTTGAGGGTGGGAAATCATCCAATGACTTCTCCCGCTCTGGGTGGAGCGGAAGGGCGTGTCAGACTTTTACTGACTAAAACCCACCCGTGTTCCTTCAGTTGCCTGTTGCCAAGGTCCCGGTATCCCTTTCGGACTAACCCGCAACCCTGGCAGGGTCCTTAAAAAGTCCTGGAATCTTCTTATTAATAATAGGTAAATAAAATTCATTGTTTAAGTCATAATTAGAGGTATCGAAATATTTTAAAAAATTGAGCTTGAAATTTTTATAAACGTTATTACTCTGTACATCGTAAATTAGACTATCTGTGTCAGTATAGCACAATTCAATTCCATTACCATAAAAAGGTTTCATGATAGAGTAGTGAAAATCGTACATATCGTCCACTTGCGACGACAGTGTGACATCTCAAAAACCATAATTTTACAGAAAACGACTTTTAAACTTTAAAATGAGCATAACTCTTAAATTGTTGTCAAGATAGCTTTATTATGTATGAGGTGATTAGAGTATAACTAATACTGAAATGAAATATCAAAAAGAAAAAACACATTTGGGACCAAATTAACTTCATTTATAGAGTTTGAAAAAAAAAAGGAAAACTTATCACGTTGTTTCAGAAAAAAAGAAAGTTTTCAAGGTGGTAATTTTAGTTGTCACGTTGAAGATGACATAAAAATTGACATTTAACTGAGTTATATAAATAAAAAACATTATTCTTGAAAAATATTTTTTTATTGTAGGAATAATAGAATCATTTAACATAGTGGTAACTATTTAATCATACCATTTTGTTGCGTTAAATCACACTTTGACTTATAAAAAAGTTATAATTAATAAGACACTACTGTTTTTTCACACTTTATAAAATTAAAACAAAAGAGTGACGGGAAAAATAAAGTTTTCTGTAAGTAAAGGCATTATTAGCTATTTAATTAGGCACTTATGTAAACTATTAGGCATGATTGACTAGTATTGTCTTAGATCTGTAGAAGGTATCTTTTACTATGCTCACATTTCTTTTAAATATTCTAAAAACTAATTCGTGTCAAAGCACACGTGAAAACGTAACATACTAGACTGCAAAAAACAATTTCGTAAACTATTACAAGACCAAAATATAATATAACATAAGACCTATCTAAGTAGAGAATTAGGAACTAGCGACTTTATAATAATAATAACTAAATAACAGGTACTCATAAGAACATTATCAATACACAATAACAAACATAGGAACATTAGTGAGATTAATCAGTCATATAAAATCAGTCTTATAAGTAACGTTATATTTTTAAACAATGTATCAAATTCAAAAGAACTACAAACTTTCGAAAAATGTCCTGTAATAGCCAGGAATGTGGTTACCATTTAGCAGTGAAAGAAGATCCTGTTTTTTCTTTTCGGCCAACCCCGGTTTTCTATTGAAAGCGTTCTTTAGTTGGATTGCATTAACAGGCTTCTTTTTTATTACCACAGCTCTCTTCATTTCATCCGCGTAAGACGTACGATAGTAGATCGCATGGGGATCATCTTTTAGCACTCGAATCCGTTTTAATTCAGAAGTTTTAACGACGTTTTGATCGTCATCCTTGTGAATTGCAAAATTCATTTGATTGAGAACAGCCTTCCAATCATAAATGTCACTGTAACATAATTCATTTACATGTATTGGCTCTGACTTTTTTCTTGCAGCTTTGATCGCCCCAATAAATCCTTCAGGGGTAAAAATAGGTCCACTTCTCAACTGCCTTTTTACCTGGCGTTCAATTTGGGAGTGGGCCGAGTCTCCCTCATTCTGTGTGTGTCCTTTAATGAGAAATTTGTGTGTAATGGAGTTTATGTTTGGAAGGTTCTGAGCAGCATAAAGATACATAGCCATCATGAATTTATTCTTCTGCTGGCCAGCACAGTTGTCGGTGTAAAAAACAATGTCCATTGAATTTTGCCCTTCAGAAATCTTCTTTAAGTATTGGAAAACGCAAGTGGCAATCTCGTTCACACCCCTATGGGCCTGTGCTTCATCCCACACGTAACTTTCAACGGAGTTTGTTTTGAGATCATAAATTGTCAGGTTCAATACGTTCAGTTTTGATTTATAATAGAAAACGGACGTGTCTCCTTTCGGGCACTGAAACACAGCTTGAAGATCGAAAACGGCCACAAAAATGTCCTTGTCTTTTTTATCTTTCTCTTTCTCAATTCGCGACATCCGTTTTTCTTCTAGGTGAGATAGAAATTGCTCCTTTTTATTTTCCTTTTCTTCATCTGTACTTAGTTTATAAGCTTCGAAAAGTTCGCACGCATCTTTTTTGGGAATAAAAAAAGATATATTAAAGTCCTGAGTAAAGATGCGATAGAACATGATGTAATTTGCGTAGGGAATGTTTTGGGTCTTGCAATGCTCAACGTAGTCTCGGTGTATATCGGAAATAGTTTTACTCCCATCAATGTAATGACGCTTGGAATTTGCTCGGATGTAATGCGACTCTATTTTTGGTATGGCTTCGATAAAAGCTTTAACTCCAGTTTTTATTGTTTCGTCAACATGGGCATGATTTTTGTGACATCCACGATTGTCTTTGATCAAAGAAATGTTTGTATTTTTATTCTTTTTTTTTTGTGCGGTTTCTATAGGTCTATTGTTGATGTCCAAAGTGTTTTTAAAAAAGGTTTTACAAACTCTGATCTTAACCCCAGACACTGTAAAATAGTAAGCATTGTTGTTTTCTCGCTTTGGTGCTATTGTTCCGTCAGAATCAATTCTGACATATCGCTGGGCTGGGTTCACCTCTTCTAAGGACTGAATTATAAATGACCACTGTCTTTCAATTTCGCCCAAATCCCAGTACTCTTTCAAAAGTTGTTGTCGTTGAATTTCCGTTATATTTGCGTGACATTTAAATTTACAGGTTTCTTTACAGGGGGGTTTAATTCTTCGTTCTGGAATATCCTTTTGAGTTTTTGCTGATTTATAAGGTTTCCCACTATTTCTCAATTTCTTTGCAATATTCTTCTTCCATTTGTTTTCTTGTCTTGGCCTTTTTTTCCCTTTTATAGGAGTTTCAACAGTAGTAGGAGGATTTTCAGATTCTGTTGAGGCGACGACGCTAGGTTCAATTGGAGGCGATTGATTTTCGGTACTCATAGTATCAGCTGCATCGATTGGATTTTCATTAGAAGTAAAAATTACTGAGTCGATGCATAACCTTCCTTCTTGGTTTGTCGTTTGCTGACTAGTCGCAGCTGTCGGAACATTATCGCTCAAATCCTTGAGTGAAAATACAGGTCGGCGTTTTTCTTGAATCTCTTTATAGTCGGGGTCTTTTACGGAGTCATCGCTGTCCTCGGAGAAAGATGAAGAACTTGAAGAGCTGCTACACGATTTACTTGAAGAAGATGAACTCATCGATACACTGCGACGGCGATGAGTTTGTGTCGTTTTTTGATCATGTACTGTTTCATCGTCGTTAAAAGTTTTTAAATCCGGGTTATTACGAGCAACTGAGGTACTCGAAGAATATGAACTCGGTGATACACTGCGATGGAGATGAGTTTGTGTCGTTTTTTGGTCATCCACTGTTTCATCATGGTAAACAGTTTTTGAACTCGGGTTGTTACGTGCCACTAGGTTGCTACTGGGTAAAACCTCGTCCATTTTTTTTTGTGCTAATTGCAATATTAGTTTAGACCTTGTCCCCATCTGTAAAGATAACTGGAGTTTTATATTGCTGTTTAGTATATACAACGTGACAAGTGAACATACCATAAAATTTTATCAATATGTACTCTGCAACAACAGAACATCAACAAATGACCCACAACATGATTCCAGTTTAAGAGAAACGTGTATCATCTACAACGTTACAATTCAAAATGACGCGGTGATACTGCGAATTTCTTACAAGAAAAACGTGACATTAAAAACTTATCTCGTTCACTTTGCTCGATGTTTTACAAGAACACTGTGGTAAGTATGACGTACCACATTGTCGAATAATATAAAATTAATAAAAGAGACTCACCTTTATCACCTAAATCGTGGTATCCTGGTGATGTCACGTTTTTCGTGAAAACCGAGAGCACTTCACACCTCGAAGCTCAAGTGACAACTGAATTGTCACTGTGTCGAAGCCAACTAGATCAACAAACGAGACAGCGCTACACTGTGATATTTTGTCTCTTTCTCCATTTACTTTGTTGTTTTTGTAGTAAAAAATATCCCGTTTTTGAAGATAATAGAACGCGAGATCGCGATTCAGAATATCAGTAAAACAAAAAATCGTATAATTCGAGATGTCACACTGTCGTCGCAAGTGGACGATATTG